>PVHT020000175.1:25713188-25936827 GCA_004024745.2 Catagonus wagneri
TCAGAGGCAGGTACCCCAGGTTTGGGGGCAAAGCGCTACTGCTAAAGATCAGTCTTCCACCACTGCAATGGGCCACCGGTGACTCAAGTAGGCCATCTAGTGGTCGGTTGCAGCCATCACCGCTGGCGCTCCTGAGTTGTGGGGCTGGGTGGGGGCGGGGGGAGGAAGGGGGGACGCTCGTAACAGTTTACCTGAGCGTCCTGTCTCCTTTTCTCCCCTTCTCCTCACCTGGTTTCTACCTTCTTCATGTCTCCTCTAGGAAATTAAGACCACCGTCTCCACCTCTTTACACCTGCTTTGCTCACTCCACCTGCTCTTTAGGACCTGAAGAGCGTTCTCTTTTCCATTTGGAAATCACACATTATTGCTATCTACACATTGTCACCAAAACCAATTTGTGCAAACTAACAGGCTTATCAGAGCTGCTGAAATGAGATTAAAACTGCTTCCAGTGAAACAGATAAAAACCAGATGAATGAAGCCCTCTAATAAGACATTAAAGATAATGACAAGAATGATTAACTAGCTTGATATATTGAGCAGTTATGAGGAGTCGGATGCCCCGGATCAGTAAACTAATAAAAAAGAATCTATCTTTAATTCCCTTTAGTCAGTGAGGTATAATCACATCAACATTATGATTTTTTTGGTTATTATTTATCTGTGAGAGCAATATCACACCTCTCCTCCAAATTGCTCAAAGCTTATTAGTCAGAAAAAAGAGAGAGACAGAGAGCGAGAGATGCGGGGGTGGAGGGGGCAGCAGAAAGAGCACCTCTCATCTCGGCTCTTTAAGAATAAAAAGGAATATGCTTTATATCCTGCTTGCCTTTACACACCGATTATGCAGACACTCATTTTTGTTTCATCTCTGAGAGTGGCTTATTCATAGCCAGACCGTTTTGCATTAGATAATCAGTTCGTCAATTATTGCATTATCCAGTCACATGCAGACAATCTGTAAATTACATTTCTGCTGGGTAATGTCGCAAGGCTGGCCATGGCTGCTGCCTTGGAGGGCTTTGCAGGGAGCCCTCCTGGCCGTGCTTCCGCTGTGTCTCTCTTCCTGCTCTGTTGGGCTTGAGCTCATGAGGGAAGGGCCAGGGAGAGGGCAGTCACGGAGTGTTCCTTTAGAACTTTTTGACCCCT
Source organism: Catagonus wagneri (assembly GCA_004024745.2). Lineage (NCBI taxonomy): Eukaryota > Metazoa > Chordata > Mammalia > Artiodactyla > Tayassuidae > Catagonus > Catagonus wagneri. Next base: position 25,714,338 of record PVHT020000175.1, read on the forward strand.
CCAATGCGACAAGTCCAGTGCTGTGCTCCAGGGACACAGATGAATGAATGAGAACTTGGCTCTGCCCTCAAGGGTCCCACAGCATAGCTGGCGGTGGGGGGCCGGGGGGGGGGAGACAGGTAAACAAAAGTGATAACGAGTCAATGAACGCATGTGACAGATGACTTTCTGATTGAAACAATGGCACTGTGGACCCCTGGAAGAGGAAATAACTGTGCAGAAGTGAGGAAAGTCTTCCCAAAGGAGAGACCCTTTGAGGTAGGTTTGAAAGGAAAAAATAGGTAGGAAAGGGTTTTACTGGAGCGAGAAAAGGAACGGGGTGGAGATGAGGTGTGTACGTGAACAGCCTGCTGTGCTGGGGAACCAGTGCAGGGTGGGGAGTCACAGCCCGGGAGAATCTGGCAAAGGAGTCTGTGCACAGTCAAGAGGGATGGACCCTTTGTTCTATGCTGAGGTTTGCATGTTTTGTCTTAAAAGCTGGGGCACTCCATTCCTTCTTTGTGAGGTAGCTGTACAGTCCAAACTGTATTTAGAAATATAACTTTGGTGAGTGTGGAGAATGGGTTAAAGGCAGAAGAGAAATGAGTCGGGGAAGCTCCGTTCAAGTCGTTGAGTAGAGAAGCACCGACAGGACCCAGGCAGGTACAGAGCTGGACCTGCACATAGTTGTGATCTTGGGTAAAGTCATCTTTTGAATTGTGATTTTCTCATCTGTAAATCCAGGATAGAAATAGTTACTGATGGAGGTTATGGTCAAGACTGGAAATAATGGAAACTAAGGCCCAGCTGTCCAACACACGAGCAGCCGTTAAAAGACATGGCGACGCTGATTCTTCACTGGGCTCTCCCACGGCAGGTGGAAGGGATGGGCTAGGGTGATGGGGTATGTGTGTGTTTTGCCAGTAGGAAAATTGATGAATAAAATAATACTAAATTATCACATTATGTTGCGAACAGGAGGAAATCTGGAATAAAAAGCATGTTCAGATGGTTATGCTATTTCTGTCACTGATGCACTTTGTTGGATTAAATTGCCTGGGTTAGACATTTTTGCAAGATTTCAGAGAGCCAGCAGGTTACAAATAACGCTCACCTCCTCTGTTTCAGGGGGCAGCTCTGAGGACTCAAAACTGATTGTGAAATTACTTGACTATCTGCGTGTCACCTCCACGAGGAAAGGACCATTGCTGGCTGTTACGTCCCCAATGCCTAGGACTCAGCAGGCAAATATATGTTGAATGAGTGGATGAAGTCATATAAATCAGTGCAAAAACCAGCGGAAACATTCATCTGATCACTAGTCAATAGCGTCAGAATATCCACTCTCAGTCTTTCTCTTCATTCTCCTCACCAACTAGACTTTTACTCATGAATTCAGCGTTTAACGAAAACGATTGATTCCTATTAAATATCCTTGGCCTCTGTATGCCGTGTGCACAGAATGAGGTGCTTACTAAACAAGGATAAATAAGACAGACGTGGCTTTACCTTCAGCTTGCCGTCTAGCCAGTGTAGGCTGTTGACTCTCATAAAGGCTGTCTAACACGTGAGCTCCTTTCCTGCCTTTCCACCGCACCCACCTCTCCTTCCGGTTGAGACTGCAGTGATGGGTAGACATGAAAGACAGTAGGAAGAAGGCAGTGTAATGCAACAAAAAAGGATGAATCCCATGCCTCCAACTCCATCACTTACTGGATAGGAGAGTCTGGGCTAGCTGCTCAGCCTCCTTAAGGTAAAAATGTCCTTATCTTCAAACTGAATATTGTCAATAGAAATTGGTAAAATCAGGTATGCAAATTATTTGGTACACAGCGGACTCTTAATATTTTTTTTTCCTTACCGAGAGATTTCCTTGTAGATGAGGTTAATGGCTATGAGAAGACAGTTGTTTTCCAAAGGACTCAAAGCTTTGACATCCACAGAACGCTCCTCCTGACTCTACAGTATGTCAGAGAAAACAGTCCCATAGTTCGACTTCATTCAGAAGAGTCTGCTTTCAGATCCTCCCAGAGCTCTTAAAAACGCTTGTCTTTCCTGATGCTTTATTATCATACAATTAAGCCCAGCCTCAAAATCCTACCTGTTTGCCGAGAGGGCAGTCCTCTTAAAAATAGACAGAGGAGGATACGCACTAAGGAAAAGAAAAACCTAAAAACAGTACGTTTTAAAAAGTTCTGTTTAATAAAACAACCTCACTGTTTGAGGTAACACATTAAAAAGAGTTGAAAATACTAACGCTGTTACTTTTACATTCATTGTTGAATTTGATAAACATGTTTAAAAAGCCATTATTTCTGGATCCCATCTGTGGCACAATGGGATCCGAGACATCTCTGGCACGCTAAGATGCAGGATACAGGCTCCATCCTGGCTTGGCACCGTGGGTTCGGGATCTGGAGTTGCTTGGATCTGGTCCCTGGCCCAGGAACTCTGTATGCCATGGGGTGGCCTGAAATGAAAAGAAAGAAGCTATTGCTTCTGAATTTAATAGAAATCTTAAATGTGTCTTTTTGGTATCAGCTTTAAGCTCCCAGTCAAGATTTTCTTCCCTCTCAAGACAATCCTATGACTGTCATCTTACTGATTTCCTTGTCCATCTACAGAAAAGGTAGATTTTTCATGAGAATTTTACATGCTGATGGATTCCAATTTTGATAATCAACATATTTTATTCAAAGACCATATTTCGGGATACTTAAAAGATTTACATAGTCTAAAAAGGCTATTTTTTAAAATTCATTTTTAACAAGATCTGCGCGATGACGAAATGTACATTTTATAAAGTAGACACTTATCCTGGAGTGAAGACCTAAAGTTTCCATAAAATTACATTTTCTATTCAGATTTGATGGGTCTGAATTGCCTCACCTCTTTGGTTTCTTTCTGGCTTAAAGTGCATATGTTTCTGTGACTTCATCGCGTCTCTCTTATTTTCTGAATTTCCTACCACTTGGTCCCTGGAAAACAAGACTTGTCCCTGAGGTAACTAAATAATCACATGGGTGAAAGGAAGCACTAAGGTAAGTTAATTTTATATAACTTTTGGAAATGTCTATTTATTATGTCATAAATGGACTTATTGTATGGATGGATATGAATTCTATTCGACAATTATGTTCAACGACAAGAATTTCTAAAAATAAGAATAATGTGCTTTATACATTAAAGCAAAATAAAATTTCTTTATATTGACTATATATTCATTAGAAATAACATAAGCAAATAATTATTCTTGGTAGGTCTTTACATAACACTTCTTGGTTAAGTCAGTGTCTAATGCTATGACAGAGATATTTTTCTGAAGAACAAAATTTTGAATTATGGCTTATTGGTAATTTTTTCATAAAATTAATTGCAGTATCCTTCAAAGCTATATTTCGTGGTTGATAAATTTTAAATTGTTTAGAACTTCTTTTTGTAGCCCATATTATTTTTAGTTGAGAAAATACCTCAGGCACTGAGGTATATATCTGGTAAGCTCTGAGTAAATCCTTCTATGAGAAAGATATCCTTAATTCCATTTTTTAATACATAAATATATGAATATTTTACACTAAATATTCATACTGTCCTTTTGCCTCCATTGCTTCAAAAATAATTTTACGAAACAAAACCTATCCAGAAGTTATCTGGGAGTCCCTTCTGTGATGCAGAGGTTAAGAATCTAGCTGCAGCAGCTCAGGTGGCTGTGGAGGTGTGGGTTCAATCCCTGGCCCTGCACAGTTGGTTAAACGATCCGGCATTGCTGCAGCTGCGGCTCATATTCAATCCCCGGCCGAGGAACTTCCATATACTGTGGGTGTGGCCATTAAAAGAAAGGAAGAAAAAGGAGTTATCTGCAATATGTTTATTCAGAAAAATCTAAGGGATTCTCTCCATTAGAAAATTTTCCCCAAAGATAAAGATATTCCAAAGTATAATTACAGAATTTCAAGGTTTAATATTTTATGCTTTTCATCTCTTCTCATTTAGTTTATCCATGTCTTCTGTTGCTTTTATGGGGTTACAATTCATCATCTTTCTGGTTTCAGGAGTTTCTTTCAATAATTATCATTTGCTGTACATTTTTCAAAAGCTGAAGTTACTGGGTGTTCCCTCTATCTGATTAAAGATTTACAGCTCCTTTCAAACAGAATGCAGCCTCCGTTTAGAGGCCTGCTTTACACTAAGCTTCCATACTATTGTCAGATGCTTGGGTGGGTCTACAAAGCAGTGCTTTAAAATTAAAACATTTCTAAAATCTGATGGGGACAGACAGTGAAGAGCAAAAGCATGCACTGCCTTAACTGAAACATTTTTTAATAAATTCAACATGAATTTTGCTGCAAAGTTTTATAATTTGGCTGATTTTAAATACAGCTTCTGTTTTGACAAGTCGACTATCAAAGCTTGCTTGGACACGTTCATGAATAATACGTGCACTGCAACCAACTAGAACTCCCCTTCCAAACCTGCTCCACGGGTTCTTAATTTAGTTAGAACACTTTTTTTTTTAACCATTATATTGGGCTTTATCAAAATTTGTATCATACTATCACTGTCAGTAAAAGTGTCTTTGTCTTCGAGGTTGAACTTTTTATCCAGATTTTTTTAATAGCATTTACTTTGATGTTAAAATATTTTACCAAGACAGAATGAACTTCTGAAAGTTTTACTTTGGTTTCATGAATTGGATTTAAAAGACATTATTGGAATAAACTGATTTTTCTCTTTGAAGAATCTCATGACACTAATGTAAAACTGACATTGTCTAACTCTTAGTGAAGTTCGCTAGCTAATGGAGCCAATACTTTTAATAGCTATCACTTCACTTTTACACATATGCAGGAGAGACTTGGAATCGAGAGTGAAATCAATTTGGACAAATACTCATTTGATCCCAATGAAAAGTCATGCATTCTAGTGTTATAAATGAACCTTCTGCAGCTGTACTCGCTAAATTGACTTCTTTGGGGAATAGTCTTTTTAAAATAATCAGTAACATTTAAAGTAGGGGCTGGAGTTCCCATCGTGGCTCAGCGGTTAATGAATCCGACTAGCATCCATGAGGACTTGGGTTTGATCCCTGGCCTTGGTCAGTGTGTTAAGGATCTGGTGTTGCCCTGAGCTGTGGTGTAGGCTGCAGATGCAGCTCGGATCCTGCGTGGCTGTGGCTCTGGCATAGGCTGGTGGCTACAGCTCACATTGGACCCCTAGCCTGGGAACCTCCATATGCCGTGGGTGCGGCCCTCAAAAGACAAATAAAATAAATAAAATAAAAATAAAATAAAATAAAGTAGATCCTGATGCTTCTTCAGAATGTTTGCGTCTTTTGGTGATGTCAGGTAAAAGATAACAATAAACCAATAGGTTGTGCAACTGACATTTTTTTCACCACATTTCTTAAGAAATGGAAATTTAGTATTTAGCATTTCATTAAATGTTCACTCTTTTGAGATCATTGCTTTGAAAAGGACAAAATAAAACTAAACCTTACTAAACAAAAATATGTAATTATAGGTTTATATTATACGATAAATAATAAGTACCACTGAACAAATGTATTCAGACTATTCTCTTTGTGATCTATGGCAGGAGAGTCAAGTCTGTATTTCCTGCACACGTTTCACATATTTCAAACCTATCATTCCTGATAGCTTCTTGCAACTCGCAGACTGTGGCATTGGCCATGGTCCTGGTCATAGCACCACTGGCTGCAGGTATACTGACTGGCCAGCAGGGGCAGAGCAACACCGAACACTTTTTCCCTCATAGCCAGACAAGCTGGCTGTGCTTGGTACCTAAGCTCAACCTGCTTCATTTTATCAGTGAGCCCATGTTGTCCTTGGAAGGAAGGTACTATTAGCGTATGTCTCAAAAGGGGGAGGAAAAGTAGGTTGGGTTATCATTAGTCGCATGTTAATTAGAGCTCTATATACTAACTACTTACAGAACTGCAGGCATACTGTGCTAACTATATATTAGACAAGATCCTGGCAGAAACTAGAGGTACAGAATTACAAGACTCATCTTAGCTTACCTTAATGCTTTGTTAAAAAAAAAGAGAAAAATCTAGGGTACATGTTAAACGGTACAGGGTTGGGGGCATCAGATATAAACTGGAAGTGTCCCAAACAAACTGGGACATGTCACCCTAGTAACAGGGATTATTTTCAGTTGTGGAAGTTTAATAATTATTCAGTGTTGGTGATTAAAGAAAGGGTTCAAAATGGAAAGATGCGTTCTGCCAGAGTTCCCTTGTGGCACAGAGGCTTAAGGATCCTGCATTGTCACTATAGTGGGTTGGGACCCTGGCTCAGGAACTTCCACGTGCTGCAGGTGCGGCCAAAAACAAACAAACAAACAAAAAAATAAAAATAAAAGAAAGACAGGAAGAAAAGATGCTTTTTACTCACCCAAATTAAAAATTAGCATCACAGTGCAAATAGTAGACTAGTTATAGTTGAATCTGTCTTCTTATAGGCTCTCAGTTGTTTTGTGTGTTCAAGATACAGGCTTGGATACTGAAGGAGTGGGTGATGATTACAAAGCAAGTATTGCTGCAGAAGAGTAGGGTCTCCTGGTGTCCATTAAGTCATTTAAAGTTACAGTGCTATTCACTTGGTTGCCCTTTCGTTCTGTGCTGCTCTTCGAACTCAGCTGTTTACTGCCCTGGCTGTACTCGGTGTGCTGCTAAATACCCAGGAGGCGATGTTTTCACACTTTCCCGTAAATATGCAATCTTTCTTTAGTGCTTGCATGTTATGTACTCGGGCTCTCACCCCTTATTCCCCTGCAGTGGATCTTACTTCTTGCTTCACTTACGCCAAGGCTCCATCCGACACGCTCCATCAAAACCTCGAGTATGCTCATTGTAGCAAAAGCCATTTCTATGAACAAAATGATATCAACTCACTGCTCTACAGGGAGAAGAACCTGTAATTTAGTCTCCATTGATTGAAGCGATCCCAGTTCTCGTTCTCCTGCCTCCCTGGTCCCATCTAAAGCAAATTTACATCATTGGCACAGGACTTCTACACATCCGGGGGCAATTTATTCTTTCTCAGATGTCCATTTAACCTGCAGGGGTAAAGTAAACAGGTGAGGTGAAGCTGGCACCATCATAGATACCCTAAGAAAGACTTGCCTGATTCCTGCTAATTTGTAGTCTCGGGGTTTGTTATCATTGTAGGCGGCAGCAGATTCGGGCCCGTTTCAGGGAAGTTCTCCATAGCTTTATGTTTCATACATGCTTGGCCCAAGTTCCTATAGAAGTGAATACATCAATTCTTCATTCAGCTCCCAGTCTTTGAAACCAAGTCCCATCAAGCATGTGTACAACTGAGGGCAACCACGGATTGTCACCATTCTGCCACTTCATTTAGCTTTAAGACTCAACGCATATAGATCATGTATGTAACACTTGCCGGTCACCTGGGCGGGTGATGTGAATAAAACACAACCCCTGGCTTCGGGGAGTGTAGAGGGTGGGAGATACAGGAAGGCAAGCAAAGGTTTTCCAGAGTATGTCCATGGCTCTAAGTGTGGAACTCATGAGCTATAAGGAACAAATGGAGGAAATGCCCAGATCGGGGTGGGGGGTTTCTATTGGCTCTTCCGAGAGTCTGGGAGTGCCTGAGTTAAGGGTTTTGCCACACTCAGTGGATGGGAGGACATTCCAAGCGTAGCCAAGGGTCGTACGTGAGGCTCTTTGTACACGCAGGTGGGAGCCACTTCTGCGACACTGACACGCTGTTTCCTTTACTGGGAAATCTACCCCTTGCATTGACTTGGCTAGGTCCACTTCTCCTCTCAGGCTACTCAGTGTCTTGTCTAGTGTGTTCCCATAGTGTCCTGAACTTCTAAGAGTGAAAAATAAATTCACGCTTTAAGTTCAAATGCTGATACCATCCATAAATTCTGTGTTTTGTCAAGAGAGAAACATGAAGACCCATGTTGATTTTGGTCTTGCGCTGGTCCCCGGCCTGGCCTGTGGTAGAGGGTAAAACCTCAATATACTGGAAAAAATGAATGAATACATAAATATAGAGAGCTAGGCCATGTAAACTGAGAGAGAATTTTCTCCAAAAGCTGACCAAATCCTTTTAAGGTCCCGTCTGCCGCTAGTTTTAATTTTTTTAATAGCACTCCTTTCTCATAAAACTTGGTGCATGTTCACCGAAGGACATTTTCGAGGGTTTTTCTCATCTTGCTTAAGATGGCATACTAAGACCTTTCCCCTCGTAAGAGCTCATCAAAATTCCGGCTTGAAAGTATACAAAGAAATGAACACCTAATAGCAAAGGTAAGGTGGCGATGGCCGCTAGGCTCCCCGGCTGAGAGATCGCAGGGCATCAGAGGGGATGGCGGGAAGCGGGTTACGGATGAAACCCTGGGGGAGCGCGGTCATTTGCTGGATGAGGCTGCAGTGCAGGGGGATTGGCCTGGCAGTTAGAACCTGGTCGTGCTTGCCGTTTGGTGTTGGTGAGTGAGGAGAGCAGAGGGAGAGAGCACTGCTAACAGGAGGATTAAGCCAAGGTTAATTTGCAGAATCCTATGCCAGCGGTGGCCTCTCCTTTCCTTTCCTGGTGGCAGACTGACAGGTAAACTGGTGCTTACGCTCTAGGAAAATAGCCAGGTTTTCTTCTCTAAAAGTGAGCTTTCTCTGGTAGTCAAGGTCCCCCACCCCCGCTTTTTTTTTTTTTTTTTTTTTTTTTCTTTTTACGGCTGCGCCTGCGGCATACGGAGGTTCCCAGGCCAGGAGTCATAGCAGAGCTGCAGCTGCGGCCTGTGCCACAGCCACAGCCACACTGGATCTGAGCCGCATTATGTGACCTGTGCCACAACTTACAGCAACACTGGATGCTTAACCCACTGAGTGAGGCCGGGGATCGCACTTGCATCCTCACAGGGACAGCGCTGGGCGGTTAACCCAGGGAGCCGCAAGGGGAGCTCCCCAAGGAACCTTTTTTTTTTCTTTTTAGGGCCTTATCTGCAGCGTATGGAAATTCCTAGGCTAGGTGTCCAATCGGAGCTACAGCTGCCAGCCTACAACGTGGCCGACAGCTCACGGCAACGCTGGAACCTTGGATCCTTAACCCACTGAGCAAGTCTGGGGATCGAATCCACATCTTCATGGGTACTAGCTGGGTTCGTTACTGCTGAGCCACAGTAGGAACTGCCTTAAAATGTATTTTTAAAAATTTTATTTTTCTTGGAGTTCCCGTCGTGGCTCAGTGGTTAACGAATCCGACTAGGAACCATGAGGTTGCGGGTTTGATCCCTGGCCTTCCTCAGTGGGCTAAGGATCCGGCATTGCCGTGAGCTGTGGTGTAGGTTGCAGACGCGGCTCGGATCTGGTGTTGCTGTGGCTGTGGTGTAGGCCGGCGGCTACAACTTCAATTAGACCCCTAGCCTGGGAACCTCCATATGTTGCGAGTGCGGCCCTAGAAAAGACAAAATATATATACATATATGTTTTTTTTTTTCTTAAAGTTTTATTGAAGTATAGGTGATTTACCATGTTGTTAATTTCCGCCATGGAGCAAAGTGATTCAGTTACACACATACACATACCCATTCTCTTGCAGATCCTTTTTCCACCTTGACTCTTCCTGTGGGGAGGAGCCGAACAGGGACACTTGTATTTAAAGATTTACATGAATGAAGCAAATGTTTAATGCGGGACGCCCCTGAAGTTTGCGGGTTCGTTTATCTGTTTGTGTGTTTACTTTAATTAAAGTGTAACTGGTGTGCCATATTATCTTCATTTCAGGTGCACAGCACAGCGGTTCGACATTTGTATGCATCGTGCAGTGATCTCTGCAAATAGGCCTAGTTACCATCAGTCACTGCGCAAAGCTAATGCAATACTATTGACTGTATTCCTCATGCTGTACATGGCACTGCGGTTTATTTATTACAACAGCAGGTAGTGTTGCCCTAAGTAATACAACCGACAAGATTTAATAAAAGAAAAAAAATCTATAGGAGGGTGGAAAGAGCAGTTAAAGAAATGCCTAGAATCTAGAAATAGGGAGGGGAAAAGAAAATTTGAGAAAGTACAGGTAACCTAAGGAATTGAAACCAAAGCTCTAAGCACTAAAAAAAGAAAAAAAAGGAAGAGATAATATAGGAAACTGAGGAGAGAAAATTACCAAAGCTGCACCAGAAAAATGGTTCACAGAGCTAAAGAGCGATTTCTCAGATTGGAGGGGGTCAGTGAGGCCCCGAATGAGCCCCAAGTTAGATATATACTTGCAAAATTTCAGAAGGTTAAGGTTAAAGAGAAACTCCCCTTACAGTTGTTAGAATGGCTATTAGCAAAAGGACAAAAAATAAAAAGTGTTGGGTAGGACGTGGAGAAAGGGGAACCCATATGTACTGCTGGTGGGAAAGTAAATTGGTGCAGCCACTATGGAAAACAGTATGGGGGTTCCTCAAAAAAATTAAAAATATACTGCCTTATGGTCCAGCAATTCACTTTTGGGTATTTATCTGAAGGAAAACACTTTCAGAAAAATATAGGCACCCCCAGGTTTATTGCAGCGTTATTCACAATGGCCAAGACATGGAAGCAACCTAATGCCTAATATATATATATATTTCCAGTGCATATAAAGGAATATTATTCCAATGCATTCCATTGCATATTATTCCATTATATGCATTGGTGGATGGATAAAGAAGCTGTGTGTGTGTGTGTGTGTGTGTGTGTGTATTTCCAATGCATATAATGGAATATTATTCAGCCATAAAAAGATGGAAAGCCTGCTATATGTGACAGCATGAGGTTAAGCAAAGTAAGTCCGACAAAGACAAATAGATTATGATCTCACTTATATAAAAACAAGTTCACGGAGACAGAGAACAGATAGGAGGCTGCCAGAGGTGGATGGCGGGGCAGGTGAGTGCCAGGGCTCAAAAGCTACAAACCTGCAGTCACAAAACAAGGAAGTCCTGGGGCTGCACGGTACAGCATCAGCATGGTGATTACGTTAATGACACTGGACTGTATATTTGGAAGATGCTGGGAGAGTAGATCTCCAAAGTTCTCATCACAAAGAACAAATGTGTCTAAGTGGCGACGGACGCTCTCTAGAATTATTGTGGTCGTCGTCTCGCAATACACACAAGATTGAACGATTACGTGGCATGCCCGAAACCCCTAATGTTATAGGTCAATTACATCTAAATTTTTTTTAAAGATCAAACAAATCAATGCAGGAAAAAACATTATGTGTAAGGAAGAAGAATTAGACTGGCTTTGGGTTTCTCAGCCGCCCAGCAGCTTCACCGTAGGCCAAAAACGTCTTTAATATCTGGATCTAGACCTAGCCAACTATTACTCAGTCGTGAGGGTAGAGTAAGCTATACCAAGACATTCAAGATCTTAGAAAATCGACATCTCACACATCCTTCTTACTCTGATAAATTATCCTTACTTGTTCTAATAAGCTGGGAGAGGAAAATCAGGGACAGAGATGATATGAAATTCAAGAAGCAATGAATGTGGTGTAAGCTAAGAGAATCATCGAGATTCCAAAGATCTGAGCCAGGGGCTTCTTAGTCGGCGAGAAGATTATTGTGTCTATTGCTCAAAATGGTGCAATGAGAAATTTCTGTCATTTGTATTTCAAAATATCCAATTCTACACAGAGGCTTTCTCTTGAAACAAAAATCCTTGCACTTCAATAGGACTGAGCCACTTAGCTCTCTCCTACCTCAGGCTGGCTTGTTTGTTTCCAGCCCGTCTGGGCCACTCCTTCTGGAATTTGAGAGCAGCTATTTTTGGCTATGGCTTTTTTAGTATCCTTTAGTTTCTCTGTTCTGAGCTCAAGTATCAGTTCCAAAGGCCTACACATTTCTCCCAGGAAGCTTAGAAGTTTTCCTGCAAAAAGTTCCAGTGGCCTGTGCCGTTTTCCAGACTTCCTCAGGCACGTATGCAGATTAGGCTCCCAGATGGACCCCGCCCCTGGGTTTTCCAGAACTTGCAAAACAACAAGCCCCTCCATGCTCCTGGGTTAAAATGGTCCTGCTGATAACATTCCTTCCTGCTCTTTCCTCCAGGAGAACCCTACAGTTCACAGCATATCAGAGCTCTCGACAACCCTGCAGTGAGAAAAGCCGGCGACCTTTGCTTAGCCCAGCATCTCACGGGCATCTCTGACCACAGAACCTGCCTCCCTCCCCATTTCTGTTAACAGACGTTCCCGTCTGAAGGGCCTAGGTGTTCTTAGGATGCGTTTTGACAGATGCTGCTCTAGCAACAAAGCCAGTCTAGAGATGGCGTGTTCAATCTGCGGTATGACTGATTCTAATTAATTAATTAATTAATTAATTGTCTTTTTGTCATTTTAGGGCCGCACCCGAGGCATATGGAGGTTCCCAGGCTAGGGGTCGAACTGGAGCTGCAGCTGTGTTTGTGACCTACACCAGATCCGAGCTGTGTCTGCGACCTACATCACAACTCACGGCAACGCCGGATCCTTAACCCACTGAGCGAAGCCAGATATCGAACCCGCAACCTCATGGTTCCTCGTCGGATTCGTTAACCGCTGCGCCGCGACGGGAACTCCATGATTTTAGATTATAAACACTATATGTGTCCCTATGTTCTGCTCTGGATTGTGTTTGGAAGAGGCAGCCATTCTGTCTGTTCCCGAACCAAGATCCCCTGTCACCAAGACCGAGTGTCATCGCTCTGGACAAGCCAAGAGAAGGCTGGGGACCCACTCTGAGTTCTGGGTGTCTTGAATACCATATCTGAAGATGTATAAAGATGACAGAAAATCATGTCAAGCAACTGCAAAAAAGATAGAGTGAAAATTACAAACATGCCAAGGGAGCAAGAATGAATGGGGAGACCAGAACACTGTGTATGTGGAAACTTAATATTTTTGATGGTGACATGATGGTGATTCAAAACAAAGAAGCTTAGATGCAGAGAGTCCCCAGGGGGCCGGGCAGGGATGGGGAGACGGGACTCTGACAATGAGATAACTGACTACGCGCTTGTTCTAGTGTTAGAATGAGCGCCTGGTCCTTGCCTTTTGGCAGCTCGTGCAGCAGTTTCCTGCCTCTCCCCAGGGTCTGCAGAAGGAGCTGGGGGGGTACAGTGTAGAACTTTTGGTTCATGGAGGCGATAGGATGCGCTGATTTTGCCCGTTCCTCTGAGGCTGAATTTTAAAAGGGACGTTAAATTCATTAAATGCAACAGGGTTTTGCCGCTTTCCTGACAGATCAGGTGTTTCCTGTCGCCACACTCATTGGGCATGAAGCATTGTCCCACTTGGCTCTTCCTGTGTGCACCAGGGGCAGTGGGAAAGTGAATGTGGAGCCAGACAGACTTGGGTCTGAAGCCAACCCCCCTCATTCCTTGCTGCAATTAAGCTAGGAATTGACTCGCCAGGTACTTTTTTGGAGCCTTGGTGGACGTGGTCATAAAAAAGGGCTGACGTCTTCCCCTTAGCGCTCCTCACCTGTTCTAAGTGCACTTAGGACCTTGCCAGGCACATAACAGTTCTCGGTAAATAGTAGCTTTCATTAGTAGCTCCTGTGCTCTCTGCCAACTAAACTGCTCCTCGAGAGTCTGGTCACTTGTCTTTAATCTTTGTGTCCTGAGGCCTGGAGCCTCGAAAACAATACACAGCACACAGCAATTAATTATTAATTGACGGTCTAAGATTATGCTCTCAGAGCTTAAGGGAAAATACAGGTAATTTTCCATTTAACCTGGAAAACTCGGTCTCCCAGATAAAATTTTTGTTTTCATCTCATTTGGCTCTCTGCCCTAATTAATTCTTAAGTCATGGTCACATCTATCCTTTTTGCAGACTCTCAAGTTTTTGCCTCCTATCCCGGACAAACGGATTCATTGCTTTCGGGTCAGGCATCTAGAATCTGTTGCCCATCCTTTGTATCCCTGGGCCTGGGGAGTGCAGGTTAAGGATCAAGGTCCCCTGTAAGGGGCCGGAGTCCTCCAGGTTGGCTGCCCGGTTACAGAATTGCCTGGATGGCTTCACAGCCCCTCACTTCGGCTCTGTCAAAGTGGGCCAGCCCCAGGCTGGCTGGACTCTGTTAATGAAGAGCTCAAAAGTCAACCTCGCACGTCAACGTTCACACGACCCACAAAACAGGCAGCCTGTAGAAAAACACATCTGGAAGATGGACTGCATTTTTCACTTCCTAGCGAGACTTTTGCATGTCACATAAAAAGGGGCCCAAGGGACTTGAAAAGCAGCAATCAATGGACGCTGCTGCTGAGAGTCTGGCCCTCGGGGGAGTGACAGGGGACGTGAGTGGCAGAAAGGCAGCCTTCTTGGGAGTCCCTTAGACTCCTGCACCTGCCAGTCCCACGAGCGATGTGGCACCAGCCAGCCACCCCCACACAGCAAGGCTTGAGGGCCGCGTGCCGACTTCAAAACACGGTCCCAGAGAAGGTATTAACATTCTGAGCTCAGCGGTGTCATCCCGGTTGCCATGGCGATGCCGGGAAATATATTTTGTGTCCAATGGTTATTTCTCCACGCTAATGAAATGGACATTTTTCTTCAGTGAATTGAATCAAAACTAATTGAGTAGTAAGCGGCACAGGCCCTGAAGTTCAAGGAAATGCAGTCTGACTAGCCCTTTGTAGAAATGCGGAAACCATTAACTATCTTCAAATGAGGTTTTTTTTTTTAATTAGTGGAATCTTAGCAACCTATTACAGACAGGCGTGAGTGTTATCACACAAAAACTCCTCATTTGTTTAGTGCTGGGAGGGAAATTTATTTTCAATTAATTCAAGGGCTGATAGGGTGCTATGGCTTGTGGTGCCCTCTTCCTCCCAAAATTTCCCCAACTGATGTGTACACCGACACAGACTTTCAAAGAAAACACAGAAGTCATAGTTTAGACTCTCGGATATTTTCAGGAAGGAGTGGGTTTTTCTTCGTTTGTTTGTTTGTTTGCTGAGACCAAGTGTCCCTAAAGCCCATGGAGCAATGATGGAGAAAAAAAATGACTTTTTTTGCGTGCTTGTTTTCTGCTTATATGAGAGCTAACTCTGTCCAACTTCAAATCCCAAAGCTAACAGCAGAAGCTCCAGAGAGATGGCTGGGAACCATGAGGCCACGAGCTTTGTCGCTGCACATGGCTATAAATTCTACCTTGATTAGTCTAACAGTTCTTTTGCATCCATTTGGATTGTGGGTATAAACAAAAATGCAGGTCCAAATGAATGCCCTCTTTAGGTATTAACACTCCCCTTCTATGAACAAAGTCTTATATTTTATTATAAGTAGATTTTTATCTCTCTTAAATAGAGGCGTAACTCGCAGCAAAGAGACTTTTGGTTATGGTCAAAGGAGAGCGTCTTTACTGCGATAGACTAGAAAATTGCTCCGAAGTTTTTAAGACAGCTGGCTTGTCAGATGTGGTCCGACAGTGGGCAGGGGTGACTAAATGAGTCCCCAACCTGACACTCTGATTCTCTACCTGTAGAGCCCACTGAGCTGCAAGGTGTCTGAGCTCCCTCTGTTGTCTGAGCGTTGTCAGGGCCCCTTGGATTTGGGAAACAGAGGCCTCCATTCTTCATTTCGTCTGCTAAGATGAGCACCAGTGGCAGGTGGGTGGGTGCAGGGTCCTGAGGCAGGCATGAGCATTCCGGTTAGGTTGCCTTCTTGAGGTGGGTATTAGGGCCAGGTGGGGTTGGAAGAAATGCACCCCAACATTTGGCAAATGGGCAAATAGATGCGTCATTTCCCAGGGACTCAGAATCTCATGTTTCCAACCAGCACTCGATTCACATTGAAAATTGACTGGGCCACAGTTTTAAAGAACATCCGGGCCTGACGGCACGTGTTAGCACTTCCCGGAAGTGACGTAAAGCTGCCGTGGAGTCCGTCTCTCAGCTGGGCGGTGGGACAAGGTGGGGAGCAAGGAGCAGGAGAGAAGAGGGAGCTGGGGCTCCTCTCCTCCATGACCGCCATGTGAGTCTGAGGTGGGAGAAGATGCTCTTCTGTCACCATGGCAACTTCGGTGCGTCACAGTGGGATGGAGGGGTCGAGAGGCAAGGCTTCCCAGCTTCGGAGGAGTTGGGGGCGGGAGAAAGATCACGGGCTTTCTCTAGAAATAAACACAATAAGGTGGCAGGGCAATAGAGGAGAGTGGATTTATGGTTTATGACATTCCTAAAATATCTTTATTTAATAATGAAAACTTCATTATCCGGGCCTGGGTTGAAGTGTTGCAGTGGGTCCTCTGAGGATCCCAGCAAAGATCTTTCATCTTGACAGAAGTTCTAAATTACAGCATTAGTGTTCTAACCGGGAGGCTGTTATTGCCTGTTTGGTCTGTCCAGGGAAATGAGACACACGTCGCCCGAGAGTGGGTTATTGAAATCTAATAGCTTGGAATATTAAAAACGGGGGCTGGGTTGGGGAATACGCCTGACGCACTCTCTCCCTCTCTCTCCCCTCCAAGCCCCTCTCTCCCCATGAGCTGGGGGAAAATTAAGTGATAAACCTGGGATGTTTACCAAAGTTTCATTATTTTGCTGGGAAAAAGAAGTCATTCATCTTTTTTATGGCTGAAGCCATTATTACGTTTCACATCATTAAGAAACCACCGTAAGGAGACCCCTAAAACTAATTTTCAGACCATCTATATGAACCTATTAAGCCTTTATTTTCATCCCAGGTACTTCTGTCTCCTTTTCAGCAATGCAGCCTGACCTCCAAAAATGTATCTGGTCTTTGGATGTTTCAAAGACAATTAGGTCTAACTGGCTGCCGGTATTTGACTAATGGTCAGAACGGATGGCTCTCCAGATCACAGTTCAATTTCCACTCCTTCTGGCGGGGCTGGAAAATGGCCTGGCTGGGCCTGTGGAATCAGAAGTGTGGCCACGTGGGTGAGCCGAGAGCTTCTCACTCTTTTCCCCTTTGCTCCCTGTTTCTTCCTCCTCATCTCCCCTCTCCCGCCAGCAGAAACATTTCACCATCATTTGCATCTTCCAGTCACTAAGGCCTGTCTCCCAGAAGGGCAGGCGGTCGCTTCTGGGGCATAATAGGAGCAACAAAGAGGGGGCTTACTATGTGCTGGGAACTGTGTTAAGCGGTTTCAATGTGTTCCCTCATCTCTACATCTGCTTTCTGAACCGTCACTCATAACTCAAGTTTCAGGCGAGGAAGCTGGAGTCAGAGGGGTTGTGTAGCTGAGCCAGACCGCACAGTCCCCATGCCCTGGAGCACTGGGCCTTGAACTCCAAGGCCCAGACACTCAGCTCTTAACCACTCTAAGATACGGCCTCCCATACAAGGCAGCGCTGATAGTTTTTCTCTTGCCCGTTCACCCTTCTCCCTGTCTCCACTCCATGGAGGCTCGATGGAGATGAGACACGGAGAATTGCCTTAAGGAGAACCCAATGTCGACCCTTCCTTTTTTTTACTAAAAACATTAAAGCTCCTTCTGGAGGATGGCAACGTGTTCCCTGGGGATCGAGAGGCGAGTCTGCTATGTAGCTGGTCAGCCTGGACGGGTCATCCCGTTAGTGTGCATAGCACCGCGCTGGTAGTTCCGTGGGGAATACTAACGCAAAGACAACGTTGAAAATGTCCTTTTACGCTCTGGTACCAGACGGGGCCATAATCCCGACGTGAGCTGTTAGTATTATGATTATCTGGAAGGGTGCTGGCCGATGGGTGTGCCCCAGTGAAAGCTCTCTCCCTTAGCAGATAGCAGGGTCCCCAGGGCTTACAAAGTGGGTCAGGTCAGTTTTGCTGGAAATGAGGTCGAGGAAGGCCCTCCGCACGGGGCACGGCTGTGGAGAGCAGCCCCGAGAGAAGCGGGGCGGAGAGCATCTGCCACAGCAAAGAAATGGGTACCAGGGGTGCGTGCGTGCGTGCGTGCGTGTGTGCGCATGCGTGCGCACGCACCTGCGCTCGTGCGGGATGGACTGGGCCTGTGGGACGGAAGAGGGTTAGAGGGTTATCACAAAAAAGGCGGTGGCCTCAGGCAGCAGGAAGAGGACATACCGAGAACAAAACCACCTTATTCAGGGCAGGCCCTGCGTGTCTAATTCAGTGGTTTCTACAGCTGGCTAAGGTTCAGAAGGAAGGCTTCAGAATTTTCCCCTGCACCACTCAAGACTCTGATTTAGTACAACCATGGTAGGGCCCCGGCATTTATCCTTTTGAAGTGGCTTTCTGGGTGACATCCCTTGAGTGCTCAGCCACAGAGCCTGTGTAAACACGTCGGCCACATCACTCTTTCATTCCACGCACGCAGGCGCGCGTGCACATGCACACACACACAGACGCACACACACACAGACACACACACACACAGACGCGTGCACACACACACACACACACACACACACGCTTGCCCTTCTTCCCTCCCTGTCAGCCCGCACCTGCTTAACTCCTGCTCGTCCACAGCTCTCAGGGCCGCCTTCCCTGACCTTGCCTGCATCAAGCTCCTTTATTATACGGTCTAGAGAGCTGAGTTCTTCCTCTTTGGGGCACTCATCTCCATCCATAGTTATCTGCTTAGATGGTGAAATTCCATGAATGCAACGCAGAGACCGTGTGTCGTGGAATATCAATATCTCCCAGCAACTAGAACAGACCAGAACGTGGCTGGTGATTAAGAACATATGCATAAGTTTTATCCTTTGTCTCAGCTTGGGTTTCCTGGACACCGCGGGCTATGAAGGAGCTACACAGCACTTTACTAGGGGGCGCATTTCAAGGGAAACAACCGTGAGGACGGAAGGAACTGAGGCAGCGAAGGAGGAGGCAAAGCCAAGGGGAGGCGTTGCTGAGCTGGCCTGGGCTTTGTGTCAGAGGCAACCGATGGCTGGGTCTCCGATGGCTGGGGCTCCGGCAGGCCTTCTGAAAAGCCTTGCAAATTCCTATGTCTCTGTGCGGGAGGAAGAGGGAGAGCACATTTGCCTCCTATTGGTCAAAACTTAACCCATGGGGCAGGAAATTCTCTGTACTTCTGGTGGTGTTACCTGTAGGGCCCGAGCTGAAAACTGGAGGTGGTTACTGCTGTCTAAAGGGCTGTGGCAGCAAGACAGCTACGGCTCCATAACAGAAGCTGAGACTCTGATTATTCATTGTCTATTCTGTGTCAGCTTCCTGCCAGATAGTTTCAAGAGGACTGGGAAAGAGAGGTACCTGGGTGCCAGATTTAACAAACACTCTTGGAGTTCCCTTGTGGTGCAGTGGGTTAAGGATCTGGTGTTGTTAAAAAAACAAGTGTGGCCAAAAAAAAAAAAAGACAAAAAACCAAAAAAAATAAAAACACTCTGACTTGCAGTGTTATACAGGTACCGATCCTGATTTTTATGTTCTTATTTCTTTTAACCATCATAGAAACTTTGAGAGGTCAGTATTAATAGCTCAGCATATTTGTGTCCCATCTGAAAACAGAGATAAGAACTTGATTCCAAGGTCAGCCTATCTTATCAGCATTGCTCTTAGGAATTTGTCTTTTTGGGGACACCCCAATGTTACTACAAATTTAATCCCTCCCCCAGAGTAGATGCTCCTCAGCTTTATGGGGTTATTTATGCCAGGATCCTTCCAAACAGCAGAGGTCTCTGATTTTCCTGTCACTCTGTGTTCTTGTCCCCACTTTCTACTTCATAAGACATAACATCATTTTCCAAGAAGAGTGTGAGATACGAACAGGCCCCAGGGAGCTGCAAAGATTCACCAGGTTACACAGGATTATAAATGCTTGGAGAACCCACCTTTGTGATTAAGAGGCCCTAAGAAACGGTGCAAAGTCAGCCAGTTCTCAATCAACTTCCAACTTCCTGTTCTCCGAGGAAGTTCAAACACCCACAACTGATGGGAAACCCGAAACTCCTAGAGGGTGGTGGGGGTGGGGGTGTTCGTAAGAACGGTCCCTCTCATTGAGGCCCTGGAGAGAAGACTTCCTCTCAGCCCCAACAGCCTCATATTCCCACCTTTATCTGGTTTTCTTCTGGGGAGACACCAGTGGCAAAGGCACCACTGGAAGACATAGTTGGAAGAGCAGGATTCGAACTTAAGCCATCTTCAAAGTCTTGGAAAACGCTTCCAACCACTTCTCTCCCCACCACCTTTTTTTTTTTTTTTTTTTTTTGGCTTTTTAGGGCTGCCCCTGCAGCATATGGAAGTTCCCAGGCTAGGGGTTGAATGAATCAGAGCTGCAGCTGCCAGCCTACACCACAGCCACAGCAATGCAGGATCCGAGGCACATCTACGACCTACACCGCAGCTCACGGCAGGATCCTTAACCCACTGAGCGAGGCCAGGGATCGAACCAGCATCCTCTTGGATACTACTTGGGTTTGTTACCACTGAGCCACGACGGGAACTCCCTACTCTCCTCTTTTTGATGATTCTTTAAAAAAAAATGTTCTATTCCCTGCAAAAAGTCTGGCGCATTTTATTTTATCCGTAAGACTTGGGGCCTGTGTGTTCCTGAAGACCCCATCAATGGGGATAGTGAAACTCTGTGCTCACTCTGGTGTCAGCTGCTGGTCTCAGTGGGTCTTTAGGACGACTTTAGGAGTTAAACAGCTTTTTTTCCTTTTTTGTCTGCCCTGAGGCATATGGATTTCCCCGGCAGCCAGGGATGAGATCCAAGCCGAAGCTGTGATCTAAGCCGCAGCTGTGGCAATGCTGGATCTTTAACCTACTGTGCGGGGCTGGGGATCAAACCTGCATTCCACGGCTCCCAAGACACCACCCATCCTGTTGAGCCACCGCGGGAACTCTGAGGAATTAAACCGTTTTACGATGAGACCCAGAATGCCATCCAGCTCGCTGCTCTGACAGGATGAGGGGCGGGGGCGGGGGGGTGGCAGATTTCAGCCTTAGCCCCGTTCTAACTTCAACTGCAGCGGAAGGAAATGTTGAGATATGATCTAGTTCTTAAGAAGCCTTGGTTAGGGAGGGTAGAGTTTTTAAGCACTTCATCTTGGTTCCCCCTGGAGTGAACCCCTCTCCCCACGTGACTCTAGAGAGCCAGACTGTCTGTATTAAACATGGGCTTGCCGCTCACTAGGTGGCCTTGAACCTGCTGCATAATCTTTGTAGGTCTCAGTTTCCTCATCTATAAGAGGAGACGCTATGGCTTCTGGTTCACAGACGGTGTGCAGACCCCTGGCACAATACGCGGAGTGAACCCTCAGTGACTCTTAACGGTGGCATTACGATTATTTCAGTGACCACAGAGAAGAGGAGGCCCGTAGCTCTGGTGCAGGACAGCCCTTGTCCAGCGGTCTACACTTTAGGCGTACTTGTTACGGGGAGAGGGGACGGGGTGGGTGATTTTCGCTCTGCAGAAGAATGCTGCACAGAACTTTAAAAAGTGAACCCTGCGCCACACTGGAAATATGACTCATTTCTCCAACCTAATTTGCACCCTTTATTTAGAAACACACCTTTCGTTAGAGCAGGAGACACCTGCAGTGTGTATTAACAGCAGCCGCTGCAGAAATTCAGGCTGAAAAACAGGAAGAAAGGGAAGGAGCTGGTATGAAGAGGGTACCAACCACGTGCTGGGGGCACATACGTTATTTTACGATGTCTTCTAAAGCACTGTGTGAGAAGTCTGTCTTGTGCCGCTTCTGGAGGTGAGGACATTAAAAGAAGTAGAATTTTTCAAGGTCAAAAAACTGGCCAGTGGCGGTGTTGTGACCTGAATTTCTGTGCGCATTTTATAAGGCCATGGAATTCCCTTTTTTTTTTTAAGATTTTTCAAAATTTTATTGAAGTACAGTTGGTTTACAATGTCGTGTTAATTCCTTCTATGTAGCAAAGTGATTCAGTAATAATATATATTCTTTCTCATATTCTTTTCCATTAAGGTTTATCCCAGGATATTGGCTCTAGTTCCCTATATAGATGTCTTGATGGGGTGTTTAGGAGTTTTCTTTACTCCAGGAAAAAGGTGGGGGAGGGAATCAGATAAAACCAGAAAAGCAAAATACCAAGAGTTGAGGTTAGGTGGAGGACTCCTCATTGTACTTCTTTACAAACTATTGAAAAGAGCCATCTTTAGTCCTTTCTGTGGTCTTTTCTGTCTCCATCTTGTCAGCCCCTTCTCATTAGCAGTCCTGCTCTCCTTGAACTCTCGCTCGAGGACCCTCTGTGCTTCTTGAAGATAAAAAATAAATGAGCCTCATTGGCTCAGGAGCACATTCTTTTGGGGGCGTGGGAGAACAGCGTGATGGACACCAGGAAGCCGAGAGACAAGGCTGTGGTTCAGTTTAATTAAATTAGCTCAAGATAATGATATATCCTGAAATGGGGACACATCCATTAATGCTGTTATTATTATCAAGGACACAAATGGTCCGCTGAGGACGGATGACAGAATAAACTGTCCATATGCTGTGAGCCATAAGGAAACGCTTGATAGGGAAAACCTCAGCCAGGAGCTTTGGATGGGATGGATGCTTGGCATCTGGTTAATAAATGAACTGTGAAGGGACTGAGGCAATAAAGTGAGCAGGTTACACATTAATATCACAATGTTATATGTTTATAGGATGGGAACATTCAAAAGTGATTCCAGCAGCAATGTATAGGAACTCTTTTAATTGAGTTCTCGTTCTGCAACAGCAGCACAGACTTCATCCATCACTCGAAGAAGGGAAGATTTCGGACTTGTTTGCTTCTGTAAGTGGTCTTTGATTTTTTTTTTTTTCCAGAGGTAAGCTAGACAATGCGTTATTTAGCCATCGACTGTTTAGCCAGGAGGACTGTTTGGGAAGACACTACCTGGGCTGCCCTACACCTAAAGGATGTTAAAATAAAATATGCATATTTTAATGCCTTCCTGGAGCCATAAGTCTGTTCTGGTTCACTGGGGATCCATCTCTGTCTGTATGATCTATGGTGTTATGGACAGAAGGGAGCTGAATACAACCAATTATACCCACAGAGCAAATCCGGAGAAGAAGAGAGGGATTCTAGGCTCAAGGACTGATCTGCTGCTGAAAAGGGCTCCGTTAGTCCAGGAAAGAGGTTAGAGGGAACAGGTTCACAGCCTAAGGATGCGGCTACGTGCCAGAGAGCGTCGCAAAGGGCCGCCAAGGGTGAAACAAAGGGGAGCTCCCCACCTGGCAAACGTTCTTCCTGACAGCAGCCTGTTCCACGTGAAGTCAAATGCTTTGCAAAAATGCGCCGGGAATCACAAATGTTCTGTGTAATTGGGATGAGAAATTATTTAATGACCAGGTCTCATGCGTAGGCTGTGGATGGCTGGCTTATGAGTATTGATCTTGGAATCTTTTTTTTTTCTCATTAAGGCTGCGCCTGCAGCACAGGGAAGCTCCCAGGCCAGGGGCTGAACAGGAGCTGCGCAGCTGCCGGCCCATGCCACAGGCACAGCAAATGACCAGAGCTGCCTCAGAGACCTGTGCCACGGCTTGCGGCAACACCAGACCCTTAACCCACTGAGTGAGGCCGGGGGTCGAACCCGCAACCTCACTGGGTTTTCTCTCAGGCCCATCATTCAAAACTGGAGACACCCTCTCCATGCCTGTTCAAGTGAGCGGAGCTGCAGACCCTCCAAAGCCTCTACCTTCTGCTGTCAAGCTCTGACACGTCTTGAAAATAACCCACATCGTCCTTCTCTGTTAGACTCCACCAGTGGCCTTAGCTAGGCTGCGGTCTTGGGGAACTGCCCAGAACATATTTCCAGGGTTGGGGAGAGGATTTCTTTAGCATATCCCAGGGGAAAGCGGTGTGGGAGAGTATTTCCGGCCCTTCCATCACTCCATTGGCAACTCCTTGCGGAAGAAGGATTTCTGTGATTGGCCAGCGTGGGGTCCACTCCTCTTCCATCTCCCCTGTCTTCCCCCCTCCTCCTCTCACTCCCCTTCTCTCTTTTTATCCATCCCGAAAAGGCATTCCCTTTGTCTTCATTCCCACAAGGTCAGCGCCCAAAGCCTGGGTGGGCCCTTGCCCTTGACACTTACAGTCTCCACCTGGCCTGCCTAGACGTCCCAACTTCTCAAAGTCCGCATCAAATGCACTCCCTTCTCGAGACCTTCAGTCTCTCCCAACAGGATGGCTTCTCAGCCCCACTTTGCTTGGAGACTCAACTGTATTCAGTCACAAAAGAGCAACAGCCACCTCCTCCCTGGACAACACGCTCCTCTCCTTCTCAGCCAGTCCCTCCTTCCCTTGCACTGAAGCTCCTAGAAAATTCCCTCACGTGTTATCTCACACACGCTGAGTCCCCAGCTCTGGCTCAGCCCATTGCCATGGCCTCTGCCGCCATTGCATGCAAAGGGCTCTGAACCCTTATTTCTACACGCATGGAAATCTCACTTCAGTTCTTGCCTGAGTTTCATCCTATCGACCACATCCTTCTCCTCCAAATTCTCTTCTCCTTTGGTGTCGCCGATGCCACACTCTCCTGTTCTTCCTGTCTTTCTAGAAATTTCTCTGTTTGGCTTCCTTCTCTGACTCCTCTTCCCCGCCATCTCTTAAGTGTTGGTGCACCGGGTTTCTGCCTTTGTCTTCCTCTTATGCCAGTTTCCCACGAATTCCGCTGCGTATTACTGAAATGCCAGTGCTGTCTCATCATTGCCGTCTTCTTGCTGTAGGACTGCCTGTCTGGACCACGGAGGCAGGCTCCTGTCTCCCTGCCTTTACTCTCTTTCCTCCAATTCATTCATTCTTTTTCTGTTTGTTGGTTTTTTTTTTTTTTTAGGGCCACACCTATGGCACATGGAGGTTCCCAGGCTAGGGGTTGAATCGGAGCTGTGTCTACCAGCCTGCACCACAGCCACGCCAGACCTGAGCCGTGTCTGTGACTGACACCACAGCTCACGGCAACCCTGGATCCTTAATCCACTGAGCGGGGCCCAGGATTGAACCCACATCCTCGTGGGTACCAGTCGGGTTTGTTACCGCCGAGCCACTACAGGAACCTCCAGTTCATTCCTGACCCTGCAGCTAGAGATAACGCTCTAATAAAATACAACACAGTTGGTCCAACCCTTACATTTCTCCTGTGGCTCCCTGTTGTGTTTGTGTGACATCTGCACCGGCTGCCTAACCCCCGCCTACCGCAAATTGAGTCGTGTATTCATATACCAACCAGTTCGGGGGCACCTACTTTGTGCCAGGCCCAAGACTGAGTTCTGGGAATAAAACAGTGACCTAGATAGACTCAATCTTCTGCTCCCAGAGCTTATTTATAGCAGGTGGTGGAGATGGTTAAATCAGAAATTGTAGTAAAATGTGATAAGTTTTAAGGTGGGAGTGCACGTTACCATGGGAACAGAGAGCGGGGGCGGGGCGGGGGGACCTTCATGCAGACCATCAGAGCAGGAAAGGCTTCTCGGGGCGGCATTGTTTAAATAAATAAAAAAGGAACGATTTTACAAAACTGCCCGCCATCCTTGCGAAGGGCAACGCTACCTCTTCGCTTTCACGCCACACCATCACCTCCGCTCTCCTCCCGCCTGGCAGCCCTGAGGAGCTTAGAGTTCCCGAAAGGACCCCACGCTCTCACATCTCTGAGCCTCTTTATTCTGGTGTGTCCTCCTCACAAGTCAGTTCCTACCCATCCGGTAAAACCCTCTTCATCAGGTGGCTGACACGGGGACGTCGGCCTGATGTTCTGTCACCCAGGAGACCGGGGCTCCCTCCAAATCTGCCCCAAGCTGTGAATCCTAGGGTGAATTATTTTAACTTGCTCAGCCTCATTTTTTTTTTTAATGTGCAAAAGGTGGATAATTACAATAATACTTACTCCTGAGATTCCAAGGGACCCAATAAATGGTGGCCCACCTTGCCACCCAAGTTTTGACAGCATTGGAAAACACCATGCCGTGTTAAAGCAAATGAGAAGGTAAACATTCCTTTTATTAGTGATCAAGCCGGTGCAAAAGAACACGGCTGCTGGATCTGATTGATTCTAAGATGTACTTTTGGTTTACATTTAACGTCTTTGAACTTAGGTTGCATTTCTTTTTTATTATTACTTAATGAATTTTACTGCATTTGTAGGTGTAAAACAATCGTCACAACCAAATTTTATAGCATTTCCATCCCAAATGAACCGAGGTTGCATTTCACATTCAACATCTTACCATTGCTGCCGATGAGGAGGCTGTCACAACGAAGCTGTTAGCACCTGTGCACACATGAACTTGGGTTAGTCTTGATGGCAAGACCGGGGTGCTGCACCCCTTGCTGTTTCTGTCAATAAGCTGCTAAGGACCATTTAAGGAAGGAATAGGTCCTGGATGTTGTCTAAAAATCTTCCACAGGCACCTCCTAAAAGGTAAAATGCGGAAAATCAAAATCTGTGGAATAGACATCTATAGTTTGGAAGAAAATCCTGGAGTAATGAGGCTGATACTAGATCTCAGTAGCAAAGAGGAATACGTTACATTGTAAACCAAGGATGTAGATAGAACTCTAAGTCAAAGCAGTTACTCTCTGAATATAAATTTTTTAGAAATATGATAGCCAACTTCTTTTCCTATGTATGCAAAAGAGTGATAACTCACAAGCATATGTCTAAAAGAAACAATTTTATTCACTAAGTATGAAAAGTCGAAGCGACAGAAAGGATTGTATTGCTTAATTGCCCATGTTTTTCCTTCTTTGCGGCCCATAAGATACTGGTGTTGCCTTCCCACTGACGGTGCCTTCCAAGAGATGAAATACAGTGTGTCAGAGAGCAAGAGAGCGTCCCAAATGCTTCCCAGTGCTGAACCAGGGAACTAAGCTGACTCACCCATGAGGACGAGGCTGGCTGCTTCCCTGCCTGCGAGGCAGAGCAGAACCACGCTTCCCTGGCGAGCTTGTTCCCAAGAAAAGGGAAATGGAGGCACACGCTCGATTACACGTGTCCAGTTTCCCTTCCAAATCCACAAGTCAGATTACACCGCTCTTTCCCTGGAATCGGGTGGACAGAGTCCAGAAACGTTAGCTT
Source organism: Catagonus wagneri (assembly GCA_004024745.2). Taxonomy (NCBI): domain Eukaryota; kingdom Metazoa; phylum Chordata; class Mammalia; order Artiodactyla; family Tayassuidae; genus Catagonus; species Catagonus wagneri. The sequence goes on from PVHT020000175.1 coordinate 25,741,269, forward strand.
CGTGGAGTTATCTCCACATGGATGGAAATACCAGAAGTGGGGAGAAGTGTCTCCCGGTAGCTATCTCACAGGTTTGGTGCGAAAGGAAGATAAAACGGGCAGTTTAAGTAGTGCTCAGTTGTCTTCCAGCACGCGGTGTTACCGATGAGAAAGGTGACGTCAGTCTGATTCTCATTTTATCAGTGACCTAGTTTATTTGCCTTTCTAATTCTTTGGGAAAGTTTAATTTCTTTTTATCCTTAGTATTCTGAAATTTTTGAAAAGTCTGTCTAGCTGTGGTTTTTATTTTTATTTAAACTGCTTAGGATTTTGTTGATGCAAATTTTGAAATTAATGTGTCGGTTCACTTCTGGGAAATCACCTTCTGTTATTTTTTTGACATCTCCTCCCCTCTGATTCTCAGCTCTAAGTTTCCGGAACTCCTTTCTGTCGATACCAGATGGCAGGATTTGAATGCCTGTGTCTCTTTTTCTTTTCCATCTGTTTTTAGTTTTTAATTTTTACGTTTTTGTGAGGCTGTCCGTTATTCAGCTTCCAGTTGTTTTCTTATGTGCTCTTCTTCATAGCACATTATCCGCATTTCATGGATGTCATGTTTTCTCGACTCTCTCTGGAGACTTTGGCCACGCCGGAGCAAGTCGGCCACATGAAGCAAAATGGGTTTGGTGCCGATGGTGGAGAGTGACCTTTCCGGTTGTGGTTCTGGATATCTCCACGTGGTGTGATGGCTTCTGGTGTCACCACTTCTTGGGGCAATAGAGAACGCGATGACCTTCTGAAAAGCTACCGCTTTCCACGCTTCGCCCATTGGAGGAAATCTGGGTCCGGAAGTCCCTGTCTTTTCCTGGCGTCCTGTGCTTCCCAGTAGCAGGATGCAAATTTGTTGAGTAGCCACTACGTGCTCGGGGCGCTGCTTTCTTCCTTGCTTTGATCCAGTACCTGGATCCTAGTGTGCCTTCAGTAAAGGCCTGTTGAATGAATGAGTTCCATCAAGTGAATTTCAATAATGGTTTATTAAATACCTCTAACGTATGAGCCCAGCAGAATACAAAATGTGCTATGTGCTGTTAAAAACAATGACATCAACAATAACGAAAAAAGCCCCGTCCAGTGCCAGGATGGCACTTGGAATTTAGCTGAGGAGTGAAACCAGCGCAGGGAACAAACCGCAAGAACAATACACGGCGGTATCCAGCCACGTGTCGGAAGGCCGACCGTGGACTCTGCGTGCTGTCACTGCTCAGGAGGGACCTGTGGCTGGGTACAGGAGTGCCGGGCGGCTTCAGGGAGGACGCGACCTTTGGAGAGGCTGTTCCGTCAGGCGGCTGCCGCCAGTAGAGCTGCGCGGGCGTGAGAACGTGCAGACCTGACGTCAGTCCCTCATGGTCATCAGGCAGGGCCATGGACATCACGTCTGCCTTCCAGCCTCTGTGGGGGGGAAGGCAAGTTCCAGAGCATCGTCCTCGACTCCAGTTGCAATGTGAACGGTTATCATCTGTCCAGCAGTCTCTGGCCTGTGCCAGCGGTTGCTTGCAGGAACGTGGCCATTGCATTTTTTTTTTTTTTAAATCCCTGTCCTGCTCTCTGTTCATCTCCCAGAGACTGTGTACAAGCCCATCGATCGTCATCTCTTACATTTGTATTCCTTGGATGCCTTGTTATTTTTTCTTCCTTGTTTTCCTTCTTTGCATAACGGCAGGTGGCAGTCACTTGGACAGAAATCAAACCGCTGCTATGTCTCTTTCTGCCTAGATTTCTTATATTATTCCTACCAAAAGCTATTAAAGGTTGCTGTTGGTTGACATTTTCTTGCTGGCCACATGACAATAACAATGTTCAGATCTCTGGCCAAACGCCTGTTTAGGAAATACCTTATGGAGGAGCTTGGGGCCTGCCTTCCCTCTGTCATCTTATCCCAGAGCCCTGGGTGACGTCATCTTCATTGGCAGCCTGGCTTTACGTTCCATACCTCTTAGCCCGGCATTGGTGGTCCTCATGGCTGGATCCACGTCTGCTTAGCCCAGGCACTTCCCTATGTATCTTTTCACATTTGAACAGGGATGTCTGAGGTGGCAGGGCTAGAGGAGGGGCTGGGCTGGGACCAGGTCTGGGATTTCTAGTTCAACAGGAGTTCCTCTCACCATCAGTCTGTTCCAGTCTTCTGCAGCTGATGGGAGCTCTCTTCCTGATGAGACCTGATAGCATGTATTGACTGTGCCTCTCAAGGGACATTTGAGGGGGGATGATCTATTTTTTTCAGTGATCATACAGTGAAATTGAGTTTTTCAGCATACGATTTCATGAATTTTAACACACGAGTAGATTTGTATAGCCGTTACCGTAAACAGAATACAAAGGGGTTCTATTAACCGCCTAAAATTCCTTCATGCTATCCTTTTTTAAACTGAGATGTAACTGACATATACAATTGTTTAAGGCGTACAATGCGTTGATCTGATACACTTACGTATTTTGCAGTATGATGAGCACCATGGCATTAACTCTCACCTCTGTACATCACAAAATTATTTCCTTTCTGTGGTAAAAGCATTTAAGATCTAGTCTCTTAGCGACTTTCAAGTATAGAATGTAGTACTGTTAACATTAATCGCAATTCTATGCATCTTCTAAGCCCAAGTTTCTTTTCCTGGAATCCTCTCCCCAGTTCCCCCCCACCCGGCCCCCAGCCCCTGGTACCCACCGTTCTATTCTGTTTCTACAAGTTCAGCTCTTTTAGATTCTCAAGTCACATTTAATGAGGTGATGCTCAGTGTTCTTGGTTAACTTTGTCCAGAGTTGCTATTCGGCTGGTGTAATCCAGTGTGGTTATACAGGCTGTTCAAGTATGATACGACCTCTACGATGGTTTGTAACCAACTATTGCTCTGAATCCCTAAGTAAACCGCCCCGCACATCGTCCCACCTGCCCTGGCCCCTGCTCGGGGGCTGCCTCAACCTCCTCGTGCTCTAACTTACAAGACTCACACAGGGCTCAGTAAGGGGCCTCCCTCACCCTGCTCTAACTTATTAAGAAGTTATTAATAATGTTAATAAGGGGCCTCCCTAACCCTACTCTCATCCTCTGGCTGATGCTCGTTCCTCCCGGCTGATGTCCGTAAACCTCAGGTTGGTAGATGCTCCAAACATCAGCCATGACCTCTGTGGGAGCATCTAAGCACCTGCTCACCAGCCTGGGTGGCTAATGAAGTGGTACCAGCCCGTATACCTAGCCGGAAAGCCTCCACACGCAAAGCGACTGGATTTCAGCACTGTCCATTTAGACTCCTCTGGCCACAGCACTCTGTGAGCACGTGAACCACTGCTCCTGTCACTGCCCTTGGTCTCGGCCACAGTCTCACGAGTCTCTGCAGTTGCCCCCGTTGTGATCCAGCCTCCAGCCACCTCCCGTCACCAACCCGCCTCTGCTTACTGCTCAGGTCTGGTGCCTTCCTGCCTGGGCGTTCGTGGTGTGAAATCCTCTTTGTGACTGCTGCCCTTTGTCAGTGCACCAGCTCAGGCTCATTTCCCGGTATATCTGTGCCCCTGTGATTGGTGTCACCATGCTTCTTGCAGATCGGTTGTCTGTGCTCGCTGTTTAGGTCATCTGCTTTCGCAGTCAATGGAAGGCTCCCCAGACGCATGCCTGAGTCCTTCAGAATTATGTTCGGAGGGGGCATGGAACCAAAAAAGAGGTGAGCCGTGTTGAAGACCTCTTGGGCTGCAAATGTACTTGAGATTCTCCTTTCTCTGTCTTTGACTCCTAAAATTGGGCTATCCTGAACCCATGATGCTTTTACCAAGCCAGGACAGTGTAGACATAAAGTGTTCAATGTGGGATAGAGGTTGGGAGTCTTCGGTTATAAAGCATTTCGTCAAACTGATGCAGTTTCATGCTTTTCACATGGGAACTAACTTCTCCAGCAAATGAAGTATCACGACCTGGCATGACCCCAGCCTTTCAAAGCAGCAGGCAACCATTTACTTTTAGAGCAACTAAAACAGTGTAAGCACCCCAAGCACTTCGTGAGCTGAAATAATCACAACTTTCTTCTTATAACAATACCTACTGCTGGCTAGACGAGTTTCCTCGTCTTTGTGTTTCAATGTTTGTGGGAGGGAGCGATGGGAAGGAAAAAAGGAAAAGAGAAGCAGGGATTGAGTCAAAGCCCTCCGCAGGAGGCAGCCCTGTGATGGAACCTCCCTCCTTTTCTTCCAAGAGGATGCTATCAGGATCATAAATTACCAGCCCCGGGGAATAGCTTCTCCCTTTAAGGCTATTTAAGGGACCAAGATGAGCTGGATTTTCCCAAATGAGCTTTGAGGATTACTGTGCCAGGTGGAAGGTGGCTGCCCAAGGCGGGCAGAGAGATTGGCTGCTCGTATGTCATTTTGGAGCGGTCCAGCCTTAATCCCCAGACTGATTTAAGCAGGAGGAATTTGAGATAGTGATGGCCAATTGGCTATTGCTTCTTCCTGATAAGAGCCAGGGCTCTCAACAGCAGACACGTAATTATGCTAGGGAGAGGGAGTGTGAAAGGTGGGAGCCTAGATCCAGGCTAGACGATAAAGGGGTAAAGTGGGTGGGCGCCTGGAGGGGGTGAGACAGGTTTGAGGAATGCGAGTAGCATTCCAGGGCCCAGACGGAGCTGCCACTGTGCCACTGAATCGAGGGAAGAAAGATCAGACCTGCTCTTGTTCAGCAGAGGGACTGACTCTAGCTCCAGGGCGGACACAGCTCTTTCAAAGGCGGGAGCTAATTTTCTCCCTGGATTAAGGCAAAGATTCATGAGGTCAGTGGTGTGGCGCAGCCCCCTCCGAGGCCGTCCTGGAAGCGTCAGTCAAGCCCGGGGGCCAGCCGTCCAGTCTTGACCATTGGCACATGTCTATTTTAGGTTGACCCCATCCTCACTTGCTGGAGGCGGGAGATGTTATTCAACGTGTCAGAGAACTTATTAAACTACAAGATGGCAATTTTTTAAAGTTAACTTTAAAAAAAAAAGAAAGAAAGCCCATGTCCTTGGCTGATGAGCTTGGAGAGGAACTCGGGATGGTTTCCTGAGAGACTGAAGCCTTAGCACAGGCCTGCAGCTGGATGCGTGAGTTTGGGGCTTCGCTGTCCACGCGGTCCACGGTGGTACCCCCATCCCACCGCCCCCACCTGCCTGGCTGCATCCTCCGAGGTTTTCCCGCATCCGTGCCTCCTCCGCACAGCTGTTGGTCTGTACTTTCTAAAACAGCATAATAAAGTCGTGCTTTTGCTTTAAAAGCTCCGGAGGGTCTCAGTTTCTATCAGTGATGCAGTCCTGATTCCTTAGCATGTCTGTTACCTTGTTGATGGTCCAGCTCCAGCTTCGCTGTCCAGACCCGCCACCTGTCACTTGTCTATGCAGGTTCTATTCCGGCCACAGGAAGCCGCCTGTTTTCCCGTGCACCTGCTCCTGTCTTCCTTACCGGTGTTCACGCTGGTCCCTCTAACCCGAATCCTACCTCCGCTGCCTCTTCTCTGGAAGGTGGCTTTCCGAGAGCCACTTCCAACGTCATCTCATTTGAAGAGATCGCCTCTGGTACCTGCTCCCTGCCCTTCCCCACTCGGGCAGGTTTCATCGCTTCCTCCGTTGTTCTCTCAAAGCGTGTTTTGAAAGTTTGTTGTGGAGTTCCATCATGGCTCAGCAACAGTGAACCCGACTAGTACCCATGAGCACGTGGGTTCGATCCCTGGCCCCACCGCTCAGTGGGTTAAGGATCTGGCATTGCCTGGAGCTGTGGAGTAGGTCACAGATGCAGGTCCGATCCTGCATTGCTGTGGCTGTGGTGTAGGCTGGCAGCTGTATCTCTGATTAGACTCCTAGCCTGGGAACCTCCATATGCCTTGGGTGCGGCACTAAAATGCAAATAAATAAATAAAAATTAAAAAACTGTCCCTAATTAAAAAAAAAATCTGTTGCACCTGTTATTCCCAGGCTGTCTCCCAATCAGTGTCCCGCCCTGCTTAGCATCAGAGATCAGATGAGATAACAGTCGTAAATTTTCCCAAAGCAATTTTGGGAGGGTCCACTCCTGCAGCACGCGGAAGTTCCCGGGCCAGGGATCAGACCTGCACTACAGCTACAGCTGTGATAACATTGGATCCTTAACCCACTGAGCCACGGATTTTCAGGGGATTTCTGCTAGAATGCTTACCTGTGCTGTACCAATTGTGATGTATTTGTTCGTCTGCATGTTTGCTTTCTCCACTTAGATTATTCTCAGCCACTTTTTTTTTTTTCTCCAGCTTCGGCCCCTACTGCAATACCTCCCAGAGAGGTACTCAGTAAATTCTTATTAGAAGAGAAAAGGAGTGAAAGCTTGAATGAAAGTGGAAAGCAGGGTAAGACACAAAGGCTTAGAATTTAGAGACAGAAAGGCCTAGAGAAGGTCCCACGGTCCCACACCCTTCCTCCAACCCTCCTCCAAGCCTCTGCAGGCAATTTGCAGCTAGACCATCCTTTACTTTTCTGTTCCATCACGTCTTGCTGCCCTCGATCGCCTTAGTCTGACGTTGACCTTGCCTGACAAGCAGATCAACTCCTAATCTGCCAGAGCCCCAGTTTTTCTGGGACATTTGAAAGCTCTTGACAGAACCAGAGGAGAGGAAAACTGTCAGCTCTCACTTGTCAGCTCTCAGAGCAGCCTGTCCAAGGCTTAATTTGCACCTTGAAATCCCCCGAGGCCACGGGGCTCTGATTGCTGGTTTAGGCCCCTTCAGTAGCTTCTCTTTAGGGGATAAGTAGGCTGGAAGGGTGGGGGACAGGGAATAGTACCACTTTCTGCATCTTCCCAAAACAGGGATGCGGCAGGGCTGTGGCGACATGGTCACAGGCAGGGAAACAGAAAATGGGAGCAGATAGACTGGTTTTAAGTTTCTCATGAAATTGGAGAGCTGATGGGGGAAATCGAGTTGGGGAAATATTGTGAAAACACAGAGATGAGTCAGTGTAAACATCATCATCCAAAAGGCGGCAGAACATCGAGCCGTGGAGAAGCGCAAGGACTAAGCTTGACTCCAGAGATAATAAAGGAGGCAGCTAAAGCAAAGGGGTCTCCCCCCATCTGCTGGATTTCTATCGCTTAATCAAAACTGACTCCAACCACTGCAGCTGCAAAAAGAATGTTCCCAACCTTCCATTAATTTCCATACAATAACCCTCTAATGGGGGAGCTGTTCAGGGGAGGAGGGTAATCCATCTGGCCTAATGACACACCCGAGACCTGGGGAAAATGCAAACTTGGAGCAATTTCATGGCAGGTGCAACCTTGGAAAGCATTACCATTTTTCTAAGTTAATTTGTTCCCTTGATGTGTTTGAAATCCATATTTGTACTTTAAAGATCTAAAATTCAAGATGATTAAAAAATATAACCGGATTTGGGTAAACCCTTCAGCAGCAGCAGGTGATGTATTAACCGTCTCCATCCTGCCTCTGCGCCGTGAGTGGGGACACCGTGCCTTCCTTTATCCTTTGCTGTCATCCAAGAGGACTGTCGAGTCTCTGCTTGTTTTACTCTTCTTAGGTTTTTCCCTGGCTCCGCTGCCTGGATCCCTCTGGTGCCCTGGGCCCAGAATCAATCCAAGAACCTGCAGCCAGACAGGCAGGCTCTCCGAGTGGAGCCCCAGACCCCTGAGAAAGAGCGGGGAGACCCCAGCCCGGAACTGGTTGCCTAGAGGCTGTGATATCGGCTCCCCGCCTCTAGCTCAGCCTGCCTTCCCGCCCATCTCTTCCTCCCTGCAGGTGAAGAAAGGTCCAGACAAATGGCATCAAGTCTCTCATTTTCATAGTTTCAGTCGGTCTCCCCTGACTTTGCAGCTGGTCAGGTTTTACTGCTGGAAACTGGCCCCAGAGGTACAGATGCCCTTCTGAGATGAATTTGACAATTCCTTTTCCTCTTAAAACGTATCCTGGGGAGTCAAAGGACTTAGCCCCACTGAAATGCACTCCTATTCGCCTCCAGCCCGTGCCTCCCTCCCTCTCTCCCCCTCTCTCTTGCAAATGCCCGCCAGGAGTAAGATGATAACGTGCGGATTTGTGACCTCTAGTCGGGCATCTTGCTGGCAGTGGAGGAGACTAGCTCTGCTTATGGAAAGGGCTAGCCACTTCCTTCCCGCCCTTCTACAGCCGTCTGGGGAACCCCACTCTGAAGGACCCTTTCTAGACTCTCAGGCCTTTCTCCTCTCACTCTTCCCATCACTGCTCCCATTTTAAAAGCAGAAGTACCTCAGGAGCCAGGATCATCTCTCATGGGCTGGGTGATTCAAACAGCCGGACCCTCACCAGCTCTTCTGGCCTTTAGAAATAGGGTGGCATTTCATTCCTTTTCATGTTCAAGTTTATGGATTAATCCAAAACCGCTCTGGGGATGGCACTTGCTGTCACAGTTGAGGCTTTGGAGATAGCGTCTTCAGGAACCTGGCTCCAAGGCTCGTGACGGTGCTTAGAAGTCAAAGGTTTTGTGGTGCTTAACCCTGCAGTAACCAGGGCTTCAGGATAAGCTGTCACTCGAGAGAAGTGTATCTGTATCTTTAGTGCCAGCAGTTGGAGACAGTTCTTCCAAACATTCATTATTTCACTCTTTGGAGGTACAGCTCCTTGCTCCGAAAGAGAGAATGAACATTTCTCATGTCTTTAGGGGGCACATTCTTTACTGCCCTGGGATGACAGGTGCTCACGCCAGGGAATTCTTTTGCAGCAGACACACGTGTGTTACAAGAATGTCCCTTGTAAATCTCCAGCTCCGGGGAGGGTAGCTGACCAAGCGTTCCAGTTGGTCCAGTAAACTCTGAGCCCCTTCTCTGCATTCATGCTGAGACCACACCTCCCTTAGGAGGCTCCCAGCCAGTCACTGAGTTTGACAGGGACAGGAAAGCAGAGCGAACCTTGGGAGATGCTGCACTCTTCTGAGATTTTGACTTGATGACTCCCCGATGGTCCTGCTGAAGCTTCCTGAGACGGCCCGGTGGCTAGGGTGCTTCTGTCCTCTCTGCTCCCTTGGAAGGCTCAGACCTGCCGTGTGACCTGATGGCTCTGCCAGGCTCCCTGGCTCCCTTCCTCTTTTCTCTCTAGCAAAATTCCTTCATCGTATGTCATCTCACCTTGGTGCCTGCCTCTCAGAGGACAGACACTAACACGAATAGTCACGGGCACCAGGGAACCCTCTCTCTCTGGGAGATGAGAATGCAATTGGCTAAAGTTCTATTGGCTTACACGAATTCAGAGAGTAGATTGCTCATTTTGCATCTAAAGGTAAGACCCGAAAGATGAAACGGAGCCCAGAGAACCTGTGGAACTCGCAGCTTCTTTTCCCCCTTGGTTTGGGAGACTTCTGTCTGTGTGCAGAATTCACTTTATTCCAGAAACATGTTGCCTCTCGACTCCTCACCACGTGGTCTGTGCACGGCACCCCAGGTCACAGGAGTTGACATTTAGTGTTAAACCTGCTTCTGAATCACTCGGACGGAGATCATCGGCGTCTCAGATGTGACTCCGTATAGAGGCTTAAAATGGCAACGTTATCTGTATGTGCAATGATGATTCTCTTATTCTTCTTGAAAGACGGCTGTGCCAGTGCTGGAAAGGAATGGCAATCTTCTTTGGTGTAGAGAGTAAATTCATACAAACACTGCAGGGTCATGAAAACATTATCATGGTCCAGCTTCTGGGACCAATTTTATTTGTCAGGAACACTTCCCTAGATCAAGAGTCAAAATAACCTGGCTGCATTCCAGGAACTGTAGTGGGCCTTCCATCTGGTACACTTGAGTATGTTCAAGTTTTAACGCTATCATTTAGCCTTTTGCATATCACGCGTGGTGACACAGTGTTGGTTCAAATCCCGTGGAAGAAACTCTGGTATGGCTGGTAGCTCCTCTGTACGTTTTAAAAAATATTCTGCCATTTATTAGCACTTGCGTGACAAAAGAGACACGTAGGTAGAGCTGTGGCTTCCAGTCTCTGTGATTTTTCTCTCCATCCTTTTTACTGGAAGAAAATAAATTCAGATTTTGTTGGGATAGATAGTACCTTATGTTGCAGCAGAGGCCAATATTTGAACGGAATATTCAATCAGAAAATTTTATCCATTTCTGACTTCTGCCATTCTTTGGGGGTAGAACACTTCTGACATAGTTTTCTTCTTTGTAAGATGAAAGAATTTAAAAACAACTTTCTTCTTGTTTTCTTATTATTATAGAAGAATTGCATGTTTGGTTTCAGGGTCCCTAAAATATTAGCAGAAAACAACTTTGTTGGCTCACGCTGGATGAAAGCATAGTGGCTGTTGTTCTCCCAATTTATTTATCTAGAGGGTAGGTGTGAGGTATCATGCATTCATTTTTTTTCTTTCTTTCCAGAAATATTTGCTTAAATTGGATTTGACAAATATTTATTGGGCCTCTGTCATCTGCTAAGTGCCAGGGATACTGGAATGAAAAAAAAAAATGAACAAAATTTCTACCCTCATTGAGATTATTCCTGGTGGAGGACCCAATGAACAAACAAATAAATACATCATCAGGTAAAATCAACAGTATTTCTGAATGATTAACTCGGGGTGGGGAGATGCTAGAAAAAGAGAGAAGTCAAGGATGAGTGTAGGAAATTTAGCTCAAGAAACTGGGTACATCTGCAGAAAAATAGAACACTGAGGGAGAAGCTGGTGTGGCAGGGGTGGATTGGGAAGTGGATCGAGAACTCCACTGGAGCAGCTGAAGTGAGCGATGTTTGTGAGACATTCTGGCAGAGATTTCACGGAGGAGGCTGGATATATTAGTCTGGAGTTTGGCGTATGGATTGAGACTGATAATATGTATTTAGGATGGCACTTAAGGCTTTGGGACTAGAGGAGGCTCTCAGAAGTGTGATGGTAGAGACAATAAGCATCCAAAAAGCTAAATCCTGGGGATCCCCAACATTCAAGAGTCAGGCAGAGGACACAGATGCCTCAGAAGAAGCACTCAGCATGTGCCAGGCACTAAGCTAAGTCCTGGAGACACAAAGAAGAAAAGACATTAGCTTTAAGTTCTTTGAGAAGAGGGAGGGTACTTTATTCCTAGCACCCAGCACAGTACCAGCCACATAGGATTTAACTTAACAACAACTAAAGGCATGGAGGGGCCATGCAGTTTTCAATGATGGACCAAGGATACTGCCTAACTTATTTCTGTGCGTATGAGATATTATTTAAAAAAAAAAGAATAAAGGTCATGGTCCAGTGGGATAGGCAGATAGGTAAAGAATCCCTTATAACATAGTGTGGTTGTTTCTCAAAGGGAATTTTGTACAAAATGTTTTGGGAACAAAAGAGAGGGACGACTACTTCTGAACAGCGCTATCACCAGAGGAGGCAACGGTCCCATGGAGAGACGGATGGATGAGTTCTCACCAGGCAGACAAGGCTGATAAGGGCATTTGCCAACTATTGTGGCCCAGTAATTTTGGTGTCCAATTTGGGGTCACTGCTTCCTGGATGGAGTGAAATTCTCTACTACAAACTTCCCGTGTTTCCCGAATCTGACCTCCTGCTTGCCTCCTTCTCCACTCTAGCTATGTTTCTCTCTTTAAAACTCATTTAAACAAGCATTTATCTAGGGCCCTCCTGATGCACTAAATTCCCATTTTCCTTGAAGAAGCTCTTAAACAATGGCACAAAAAGTAAATGCTGACCCTCAACAACAAGCCAAGACAAGACAAGAACATTCGGAACAGAAGAAAGAAAAGTCTTCTTGTCATGCACACGAACGAAGAAGTGGTTCTGACCGGGGATGAAGGAAGGCTGGCTGCAGACAGAAAGTGACACTGAGCTGGTAACTGGGGCTTGATAAGCTGGGAGAGGGGAGCGTACTCGAGGCTGAGGAAGGAGCCAGCACAGGCGTAAAGGTAACGCAGAGTCTGCTGTCGCAGGAACTCTGAGGTGCGGTCAGTGTTTGGAGGGACGCTCCGGGGAGACTGGCTCAAACGTTGTTTGCAGTCAAGTCGTAGAGGGTTTAGGCTGCTGTGCCTGCTGTGCAGGGAGGTTTGACTCTACTCCGTGGACACCAAGGGTACTCTTTTACACGGGAGAGGGGACATTTTGGCAGGCCCTCAGATGCCAAAGCCGTAGCGGGGAATCTGGGGTGGAGCTGGGGAGAGTTCTTACACATCAAAAGAACAGGTGATGGACGTCCCTGGTGGCCTAGTTAAGGATTCAGCGTTATCACTGCTATGGCTAGGGTTCGAACCTTGGTCCGGGAACTTCTGCATGCTGTGGGAGTAGCCAAAAAAAAAACAAAACCCACAAACGGCAACAACAACAACAAACTCCCAAACGACAACATCTATTTTAAAAAAGCTTAAAAAAAAATGAGAGCATTATATTCTACTTTATTTCTATTGGACAGGCTTTTTTTTGTTTTGTTTTTTTAGGGCCCTACCCACAGCATATGGAAATTCCCAGGCTAGGGGTCAAATTGGAGCTACAGCTGCAAGCCTACACCACAGGCACAGCGGCGCAGCCACGTGAGATCCCAGCGTGTCTGCGACCTGCACCGTGGCTCACGACAACGCCGGATCCTTAACCACTGAGCGAGGCCAGGGATCAAACCTGAGTCCTCATGGGTACTAGTCAGGTTTATTACCGCTGAGCCACGAGAGGAACTCCTGGGACGGTTTTTATAAATCATAATCATAACTTTTAATGTTCCAGTAAGTCTTGCTCTTAGTCCATTAATTTGGGGAAGTTAGGCTATGTTTAGTTATGTGACCCCAAAGCCGTCTCAGAGATATTTCTATATCCAAGATGGAAGAGTGAACCCTTAGCCCGGCCATTGGACTTCGGCGTAAATATGGTGGACTGATGACACATTTTATCTTTTCTCCTTCCGGAAACTTCCTGAAACAATCACCAAGAAACAAAAGAACAAAGCGATTGGGGGAAAGTGACAGGAATAGACAGAATTCGAGTTCTAGTTTTGCTCACTTATATTTCCCTGGAATCTGGCACAGAGTAGGCAAACAAATTTTGAATCTGTGAAGAGGTGAGAAAAAAAATTAAATAAACTCCTTCGCAAGATGAAGAGCTGATAACTGGGCAAGACAGAGAGGACCTGGCTGTAAACTTTGACCCTCCAAAGAGGAAACAGTGATGCTCGCGAGGAGAGAACGTGCCCTTTCTTTATGCTCTAGGTCTGGAGTCTGTAATCCTGTCGGAGTCGTTAATCTGGTTGCAGTTCACTCTTATCCAATTCTGTATGCTTCTTAGATGCAGAAACAGACATGCGAGCCCACCCTCGTGGGTTCATCTGCTCTGCCCAGGCGGATACCGTCATGCCACCCAGGGAGAATCCATCGGCTCCGGTGAAGGCTCCACGTTCAGTTTCAGCCACAGGGACGGTGCAGCCTTTCAAGCTGCCCAGAGCCTCGCAGTCCACACCGGGGGCTCTGCTGAGCGTCTTCAGGAAACCGCGCTCTGCTCCAGCCTCCGTGTCCTTGAACTGAAAGAAGCTCTTGCTGGTCAGTCGGGACCCCATTTTCCTTTTTATTCCTCATTACTGCCCTCCAAAATATTAAAAACGCGATTCTCCCATGAGGGCTAAAATAGTAAAACCCAGAGTTTCCGTGTGCCTGAGGGGTTAAGTACCCGGCGTTGTCAACGCTGTGGCTCAGGTCGGCGGTGAGGAACAGGTCCAGTCCTCGGCGTGAGAACTTGCAGACGCAGCCAAAAAATAAAAAGAAAAAAGAGAAATCCATACATGATGCCTTTGATTATCTCTTTATAGAAGAAATGAGAAAGCCTATTGTGTAAGTGGGCAGCTGAGTGATGTGAGAGTAATAATGGAAGGGAGACATGGATGGACTGGCCTGGAGTGTAACCGACTCAAGAAAAGCCTGATGAAACGGATCAGTTCCTCTCCAAAGAGGCCAGGGCAGAGCAGGATGCTTAACAGCATGACTTCAGGAATCAGATCTGGATTCAAGTCCCTGCCAGCCTCGGGTGACTTTTGTGCAACCACTTAATCTTTCTGGGAATCAGTTTTTTCATCCATTAAAAGCAGGCAATTGATATGTCTCCAGGGTTGTGTTCTGATTAATGAGGTGTTACCTGTAAAGTGTTTTAGCACAGTGTTGTGGTACATTTAACAAGTGGGCTTGCGTGAAGCTGAAAAAAAGGAGGACACCAAAGGACAACATTTGTCATTGTTCATCTAACACATCCAGGGGTCACAGACGCTGAGTGGGAAGGAAATGAGTGTTCAGGTCCCTGGAGAGCTGAACCCGCCTGGGACAGGTGTAGTTCCTCGGGATTTCCCGTGGCCTCCCGAAGCTCTCCTTCATGGCTCCCCATTTCCCACTCTATATACTCTTCAAAAGAGCATGTTTAGTTTTCAGATTTTCTGGTGCCTGGGAGGGGGAGCTCTAAATGCTGGTTTCCAGGATTCTGGTTATTTAACAAAGAGTATTCCCATTCTAAATGTATGAATTGCATTTTTTTTTTTTTTGGTCTTTTTAGGGCCACATCTGCAGCGTATGGAAGTTCCACAGCGAGAGGTCAAATTGGAGCTTTAGCTGCCAGCCTACGCCACAGCAGTGCAACACCGGATCCAAGCTGCATCTGTGATCTCCACTGCAGCTTATGGCAAGGCTGGATCCTTAACCCACTGAGCAAAGCCAGGGATCGAACCTGCATCCTGATGGGCACTATGTTCTTAACCCACTGAGCCACAGAAGAAACTCCTGAACTGCAATTTTTTTTTTTTTTTTTGGATAGAGGCTGCCCTGGAAGGCAGATCTGACCTTGAGTTAGGTGATTCAGTCTAGCCAAGTGCCTTCTCCTGGCAGCATTCCTTGAAACTAGGGGAATAATCCCTGAGTTCTTTTTTTTTTTGCCTTTTTGTCATTTTATGGCCGCACCCGCGGCATATGGAGGTTCCCAGGCTAGGGGTCTAATCGGAGCTGTGGCCACTGGCCTGTGCTGTGGCCACTGGCCTGTACTGCAGCCACAGCAATTCAGGATCCGAGCCGCGTCTGCAACCTACACCACAGCTCACGGCAACGCCGGATCGTTAACCCACTGAGCAAGGGCAGGGATCGAACCCGCAACCTCATGGTTCCTAGTCAGATTCGTTAACCACTGCGCCACGACGGGAACTCCTGAACTGCAGTTTTGATTTACACATTAGTCTTGTGTGAGTTCAGTTCACACGAGTCGCCCTGTAATCCTGATCCTGTCTAGAGCTGAACTCAACGAGACCTCCTGAGGAGTTCCCTGGTGGCACAATGGGTTAAGGATCTGGTGTTGTCACTACAGTGGCTCAGCTCACTGCTATGGCTTGGGTTCAGTCCCTGGACACTTCCACATCCTGAGGGTGTGGCCAAAAAAAAAAAACAAAACCCAAAACCAAAACCAAAAAAAGAGTGAGACCTCCTGTGTGGAGTCATAGTTTTTCCCACAATGTTTCTGTTTCATCCTTCTTTACCTTCCAGAAATCGTCCCCTGTGTCCACGTGACACTGATTTCTCTCTGCAGATCCGCCCACCGCTTACCCGGTCCCATTCTGGGGCTAGTCGGGCCATCTCTGGTGCCCGAGCCCTTGCTCCGTACCGCATCCTCTCTCCATACAGGGGCAGCAGGCGCTCTCAGGGCTCCTTTGGCCCTTAGCGCGGGGGGATCAGTAATGCAAAGAGAGGCACTGAGCTCAAATATGCCTGCTGTCTGGTTTTCCCAGACTATAAGTGCATTTGGCTGATGCCTCCATGCCTACTTGCCTTGTTCTTCTGGTTGTTTTTCTTCACGCTGGGAAGTGTGAAGAGTACACACTTTCCTGCCCCTGGCTCGCCCAGGCTTCTCTCTCTGAGACTCCGAGCCTGTTTGTTATTCCTAGCAAAAATTTCCAAAATTTCCATTTTACTTTCCCACATGAATGACTGGGATTCTGCTAGAGGTCTGAGGTCAACTGTCCAGGAAATGAGAAATCCCTTAGCTTCACTGAGGTGTTGGCCATGGCCCCCGTCTCCAGTTAGTTAGTTCTTTCAGGATCTACTGAAATTAGTTACAGATATTGGAATTTTATTTTTCTACAATATTTTTCTCAGAGTAAGTCAACTTCTTCCATTATTACTCCCCCCCCAACGGTGTCCAGCCTTCCGCTACCTAGGATCCCAAATGTTTGTTCTCATTGAATTCTTTTCTGGCTAAGTCATAAGGATAGGTATAGTGTTTTATGGACTTCTTCTTCCTTTTTTTTTTCCCACTTCTCTGCTGCCTTTCAAGTATTAGTTTCTTGCAACAAAATTTGCCCTTTAGGTACAGAGTTTGGTGAATTTTTGGTCATTAAACAATTGTGTAAACCATCAGCACAATCTAGACAGAGAAATTTCTTGCCCATACAAAAAAAGTTTGCTTTTTATCTTATCGTTTTTTTTTTTTTTTTTGGCTTAGCCCAAGGCATGTGGAAGTTCCCAGGCCGGGGATCTAACCCGAGCCAACAGCAGTGACCTGAGCCGCTGCAGTGACGATGCCAGATCCCTAACCCGCTGCACCATAAGGGAACTCTTCTGATACCTTTTTTCCCCCAGCTGCACCCATAGCATATGGGATCACATCCAAGCCAGACCTGTGACCTATGCCACAGTGGCTGCAACACTGGATCCTTAACCCACTGGGCTAGGCAGGGGATCAAACTGGCACCTCCACAGAGACAAGCCCGCTCTTTAACCCACTGCACCATAGTGGGAATGCTATGGTTAAAAGTCCTTGGAAATGCCAACTCTCTTAAAATTAAAGGTCTCCCCCCTTTTTGTTTTTTGTCTTTTTGCCTTTTATCTAGAGCCGCACCCGCGGCATATGGAGGTTCCCAGGCTAGGGGTCTAACAGGAGCTGTAGCCACCGGCCTACACCACAGCCACAGCAACGTGGGATCCGAGCCGCGTCTGCAACCTACACCGCAGCTCACGGCAACGCCAGATCCTTAACCCACTGAGCAAGGCCAGGGATCGAACCCGCAACCTCATGGCTCCTAGTCGGATTCGTTAACCACTGAGCCATGACGGGAACTCCAAAAGTAAAGGTTCTTAACAGGGAAATATTTTAGGGGCAGTTTTACTTAAAAGCTTTAATTGGGGTGAAATGTTTTAAGTTCTGCCTTTGGGAGACTTTCGGATCTGAAGTTCCAGTTGTATCTCTGAGCTTTCTCTCAGCCACATTTGTCATCTACGTCTGCTGTCTATGTCTAATATTTTCATAAATGGCAGGTGTCTTGGGCAAAGGCTAACCCAACGGCCTTATGTCCTCTTTGTCCCTGCCAGTGGCTGTTTTAGCGTTCTCGGTCAGCCTCACAGTTCATCCGTTAATGTCTAGTCTGTCCCAGGCCAGTGAATTGAATGAAGTGTCGCATATCTTTGTAGCTTCGGAAACAGTGCTGTCAAAACACGTGATGGGCTCTTTTCACTTCTTCAGAGGGTCTCTTTCATTCCACTCAGCACCCCAGCTCTTTGTTCAAGAAGTAAATAGAAGTGTTGTTTTTTCCATGCTTCTTGGGTTGCATGCCGGTGTCTGTCCATAATGATCAGAGGTGACCTCAGTACAGAAATTGCACCTCACTGGCTCTCCTTGTCCATCCACTCATTCCTTGATCAACAAGCACCCGGTATGTGGTCCTGCACGCCTCACAGACTCTAGGCATCAGACAGAACTGCACTTACAAGAGTATCTAATTTGGTCCTAAAAAAATACTGATTTTATATTTGGGCACACTAGATGGTTTGTCTAAGGAAGATGATGGCCAGTGAGTGATACTGTCATAACTCGGACTCTGATTCTCTCCACCTGCCAAGACCATGCTCTTCCCTGAGTTCTGAGTTGGTTGTGGTGTGTGTGTGTGCGTGCGTGCGTGTGTGCGTGCGTGTGTGTGTGCGTGCGTGTGAGCGTGTGTGTGTGCGTGCGTGTGTGTGAGCGTGTGTGTGTGTGTGTGTGTGTAATACGTCAGTGAGATATTCAGTAGGGAATTGGCTCAAGTTCAACAGATCGATCTGAGACAAAAATAGAGATTTCGGAGTCACTGGCGTGTGGCTGACCTCCGAAGCTCTGTCCGAGATGGGGAGAGGTGAGCCGGGAAGAAGCCATCACAGCCCGGGGTGGTCTGGCTCTGACAGTCCGCACCCATGGGGACTCCACGTGTTTGTATGATTTCTTGTCTCTGTCAACTGTTTGTCATGTTATTACAGGCGCAGTACTGTCCCTTAGTGTTTTTTCTGTTGGTCTAAGAGACGTTCATCTTCAAAGCTCAGGACTCTGCTTCCACTCACTTAAGGGAAGAGAAGACGCCTCCTTAGGCGTGCATCCTCCATGCCCCCGGCTGTGCCCAGGTCTTTTGTCTGATTTTCCAGCCTTATACCCATCCACTGATGCACTGGATGTCTGCTGTATGCTGCGTTTCTCTCCCCAGCATCCTTCTCGTCGCCCGAGGAAGCCTTCCTCTTCGCCCTGATTTAAATAAGTCATTGAAATTTATCATGAGGTTCCATTCTTCTGGAACAAAATGTGAGAACTCCAAAGCAGAAAGGGTGGATTCTGGATCCCGCCTTATCCGTCATTCAGCCAGAGGCTCGCGGGCCTCCTTTTCCTGTCGAGCCCTTCCCCCGGCCTGGCTCTTTCCTTCTCGACACTGTTTCCCCACCGCAGTCCCATTTCCAGAAGCCTCAGGATTCTCCCTCCAACTTGTTCTGACCTAGCTTTGTCCTGTATTACTTTGGGGTTAATGAGAAGTTTCTAATCGAGACAGTTTTCACTTTGGTAGATGGTACTTCAGACTCCGGTGATCCACTAATAGGGCTGTTTATCCACACGTATCACATATACTCATAGACGGCTGAGTATATGTGATATATGTTCGCGGGATATTAATTATCACCCCAAGGAGAGCCAGGGCCAGGTAGAGCCCCAGCCCGGGACCATGCTGTGTACATACGTAATGTTCATCCTTGGGGAGAACGCTGTGAGATGTAGAATAGAAAACAGGCTTGTATTTCCTTAGACAGATAGGGTTAGAGAACTTTTGACCCCGGGGAGGAGTGAAACTTCTTAACACAAGGAGATTGTGGCAGGCCTTGCTGATATTTTTATTTCTTAAAGACAGGAAAACAAATCACTTTCCAAAGATAGTTTAAATGTTAGCCTGCCTGGAGGAAGGGCGATGGGCTAAATGACTTCTCAAGGTCTTTCTTAACCCAAGGATTTTCATGGCTGCTCGTCCAGAAAAGGTACTCCTAGAGTAAAAATTAGCTAGCTGCACTTTGCCCAGTAAAACCTCAAAGGCATTGTCTCTCGGTACGAGTCTCAGGGATGTGTCAGCTGCTCAGTACCAACTACAGTGCCTTCTCGCAGATGCTGGAGTCTTCTAGTACTACCACAAGTAGGTGTCCATTCTTCTCAGACGCCTGAGTGATGCCCAGGCAACTCTGAGCCAGTCAAGATATTCAGTACTAATTATCTGCCCGGGTGGTGCTGTTTTATAAGTCTGTCCACTTGGGCTCAGGAAGAAGCCGTGTGTGTTGGTGGTGTGGTGTATGGATGCTGCATTAGGGGTTATGAGACTTGAGTCAGGGCCAGGCTCAGCCCCTAACTAACTGGCTCAAGTTTCTGTGTCTCCTTCAACCTCATGACATAGAGCTCAGCGTGCAGAGGCCACAGTGCAGGTGGGTCCACCACGTATTAACTGGGTGACCTT
This sequence comes from Catagonus wagneri, assembly GCA_004024745.2. Lineage (NCBI taxonomy): Eukaryota > Metazoa > Chordata > Mammalia > Artiodactyla > Tayassuidae > Catagonus > Catagonus wagneri. The sequence goes on from PVHT020000175.1 coordinate 25,761,000, forward strand.
ACATAAGCCACTGAGACCCTTGAAACTCAGTTTACAATTTCACCCTCCACAGAATTTTGAAAATAGTGCCCACTTTATTTCTTTATTTTAGGGCTGAATGTGTGGCATATGGAAGTTCCCAGGCTAGTGGCTGAATGCCCCCCACAGCCACAGTCACAGCAATGTAGGGTCCGAGCCACGTTGGCGACTGCAGCACAGCTCACGGCAACCCAGGATCCTTAACCCGCTGAGCGAAGGTCAGGGATCGAACCTGCATCCTCATGGATATTATTCGGGTTTGTTACCACTGAGCCACAACGGGAACTCCAAAATAGTGCCTACTTTATGGAAGCATGGTGAGGATTAAAGACGATAACTTGTGAAGTGTGCATAGTCAGTTAATTGCTTGGCTGTTGTTCCTTCAGCAATTGCAGGTGTTCCCTGCCTGTGAAATGTCATCATTAGCTTAGTTTTCTTATCCGTAGAATGAGACTGGGTGAAGATGGAAGATTTGTTTGTTTGTCTGTTTGTTTGCTTTTTAGGGCTGCACCCATGGCATATGGAAATTCCCAGGTTAGGGGGCTGTGGGGTCGAATGGGAGCCAGAACTGCCAGCCTACACCTCAGCCACAGCAACTCGGGATCCAAGCCATGTCTGCGAACTATTCTGCAGCTCATGGCATCACCGGATCCCCGACCCACTGAGCGAGGCCAGGGATCGAACCTGCATCCTCATGGGTACTGTCGGATTTGTTTCTGCTGCGCCACAACAGGAGCTCCCAGGGAAGGTCTTTTTTAGCTTTGAGAGTCTGTGAGCCAAGTGCTCCTTTTTCCATAGTGACATTTATTTCATTTCCTTCTCGCATCTCCTTCTTCCTGGGGTCCCTACAGTTTCCCTCAACCACAAGGCCAGTTTTTATGTTGCCCGCTGTGCCGAATTCCCTCCTTCACTGAGCTGACTTCTCCATGGGGTGCTCCTGCAAGCACACCCCCCCCCCCCGCCAGCCACCACCCCAGCCATTAATCTCGCCTGGCGCTGAGCGATGGTGTTGCCCAGCCCCCTTTCCGGTGAGCAATCTGCGAGATGGCCTGACATTCATAAGTTCCAGAGCTGCTTTTTTCCCCTGAAACAAAGTCATCTCCAAACTTTTACATTATAGATCATCCTGGAGCTTTATTTTCACCATCACTGAGCTGGAAAGGGGACTAAGACACCCTATATTTCCCTCTTCCTCAAAATCAAGCATCTCCAGTGAAAGGCCCTGTTGATTCTCGTCTTTTCCATTTGCTCTCCTAGTGCTCAGATGAAAACGAGATTTCGCCTCTTGCTTCGCTCTTCTTTGTCAGTTTGCTGGGGGCTGCCCACCCGAGAGCGGTGGGGACAAAAAGCTTCAGCAGACCCACGTGGGCGAGAAGGTGAGGGCGGCAGCTCTGTCACCAGGAGGCTGGGAGCATGGGCGTTCTCTCGCTGCCACTTCTGCTAAGGCCCCAGGTCTAGTTAGACTAAATAGCTTTTACAGCAGTGAAGTCTGTGAAGCAGTCTGGGAACTCACCTCCTCTAAATAGCTTGTGTGGCCGTAGGTGGGGTAGGCATGGGCTTCCCAAGCAGATTTGAATTTACAATTCTTCCTGGGCTCCGCTGTGATTTCAGGGTAATTTAACCCTCCAGTCACCACAAGAATAGAATCAAATGTCCTAATTTACAGAAAGGTGGTCATCATTTATCGTGTGGAGCTCATCAAGGGCATTTGCCATTTGAAGGAGGACCACACAAACAGTGTATGTCACCTCCGATACATTTCTCTAAGGATGTAATTTCCAGCAGCTGATTGACGAAAATGTATTTGCTCTAGAGTGTCTCCCTGGTATTTCTCGAAACTCAAACCACACATCTAAGGTAGCCTTGTGGCTCTCATTACATTTCAGCCTGATTTTATTCACACAGGTGACACACACACCTGCCTTGGGCGGGGTTCTCTTTCCAACCTGCCACCACTTCACGTGCCTGGACTGATCCACGGTGGCCCAGACTGGCAGGAGCTCACTGTGTGGCTACTGAATGGCTAGAAGCTTTGTTCTGCCTGCCCCGTGGACTTGTTAGAAATTGGTTTTATTTTACCTGGCTTGTCGCTAAAGGAAAGGAGATATTTATTTGGCAGGCAGGTATAGCTGGTTTTTTTTTTTTTTTTTTTTTTTTTTTTTGCTTTTTAGGGCCCCACCTGTGGCATATGGAATTCCCTAGGCTATGAGTCGAATCAGAGCTGCAGCTGCCGGCTACTGCACAGCCACGGCCACGTGGGATCCGAGTCGCATCTTCCACCTGCACCACAGCTCATGTCAACGCTGGGTCCTTCACCCACCGAGCGAGGCCAGGGATGGAACCCGCACCCTCACGGATACTAGTCGGATGCGTTACTGCTGAGCCACAAGGGGAACTCCAGTCCGTTGTTTTATTTTATTTTATTTTATTTTTTTTGGTCTTTTTGCCTTTTCTAGAGCCGCACCCGCGGCACATGGAGGTTCCCAGGCTAGGGGTCTAACAGGGGCTGTAGCCGCTGGCCTACACCACAGCCACAGCAACACGGGATCGAGACGCGTCTGCAGCCCACACCACAGCTCACGGCAACACCGGATCCTTAACCCACTGAGCGAGGCCAGGGATCGAATCCGCAGCCTCATGGTTCTTAGTTGGATTCGTTAACCACTGAGCCACGAAGGGAACTCCCAGTCCGTTGTTTTAGAATGAAATAGGCTTCATCCTCTTGTCTGCTTCCCTCGGAACTACATGTTTCCCTATGTTTTTACCATGTTCCTATTTCTTACTTTATTTCTTGTCTTTTATGTAACCTCTCTCCTTCCTTCCCGCTGTCCTCTTTCTCGTTTTCTCTCCTTCGCTGGTATATGTGTGTGCACGCTCACACACACACACACACACTCACACTCACACACATAGACACTCTTTCTTGGTTGGATCTCCTTGGTTTTCATACAAGTAACAGCTCCTTCCATGTTCTGTAAGCTCGGAGGTGTGAGCGAAATCATTTGATGAGCTGTTGGATGATGCTTTCCCCGGGGGCAGCCCTTCCTTTTCAGGGCTAGAAAGGATGTTCCTGGATCCCTGGCTTCCTTCTGATTCCCTGCTTTTGTGCTTGACGGTTTCGGCTGAGAGGTTATTGCCTCCCACCCTGGGATTTATTCTAATGGAGAGTAACCACTTGAGCCAGAGAACTCTGGCTAACCTTATTAAATTAGTTAGCTTGGCAATGCTAAAAGGTAGGAGTGATCCAGCTTTTGTGGGGCCTAGAGCTAACACATGAAAATGCATTGAACATTGCAAATAGAAGACGACATGCTGAGCTTTCAAAGGGACCCATGAAAGTGAAGGGCCCAGAAGCTTTAAGTTTCATGAATTTCATGATACATATATTTCTGCAAAAGCGGGATCCTCATTGAGAGATCCTGAAATAGTTTGCTTCTCCCAAAGTCTTATTTGCTTCACTGTAGTTCTTTAATATGCCCCCATCATCCACCTGCCATGTGCTCACTTAAGTGTAAAAAAAAAAAAGAGATTTGCCGTTTGGCTTTTGAGCCCCCTGTTGGGTCCACCACGTGGCCGCCATCCTGTCATGCTTGTACTTGACTCATGGTTTTGATTCCAGCTTCTGGTCCCTCAGGTCTTTGCCTCCTTCCGTTCTGTTTATCCGTGAGGTGTTATTACTTCTTCTCTCAAGACTGGATTAAATGGACCTACATTTCCAACTCAGGTAGAAATTCCTCGTGTACTTTCAGCCCCAAAGAACACAAATTCTACCCAAATTCCATTACCTTCGGTGGTAGCTAGATAGACTAATTCTGGTTGTCTGGATAGGAATGGAGGAGAGTGTTCAGATAGTTACATAGCTTTAACTCCATCCATAATGAGTCCAGGTCAAGCCCTTGACTGGACTCCATCAACCTTTTCAGTCTGACATCAGCTCCTTCCACCGTAATAGAGAAAAACATAGTCTTTCCCCCCTTAACGAAGATTGCAGTTATATTATGCAAGCGCAAAGACTCTCCTTTGTATCTTGAAATCTCTGTATGCCCAGGGGACTCTAGGATCACAGAGGAAGAGAACTGGCCCCACCCTAAGGATTCTGGGAGTTTTCACGAGGAGGTCACAGAAGAACAGGAATGACAACCAGCTTGAACTTTGTCTTTAGGAAAATGGAATCCCCTGGCCAGGTGCCTTCACCAGCTGCTCTCAGAAACATCTTGCAAGTTCTCCATGGACTATGGGTTGGAGAAAGCCATGCGAGAGCAGAAAAGATAGTTATTCAACCCCTGCAAGCCAGCTGTCAGACTAAGACAGTGTCGGCAAGGAGGGCGAAGAGGCAGAGGAGATAAGAGCTGACGGATTCAATATTTAGGAATTAACGTGAGTCAAACTAGATAATTCAGAGCTTGAAGTTCGAAGTCAGAGTCGCTGGTGAGGCTAGGCAAGACCACATCTTTCCATCTCATTCTATTCATCCTCTTTTCTAACTGGAACGAAAAGAAGATGGGGAAGGGATGGCATGTTTCAGTTTTTTGTAAGATAAATTGTGTTCGTTTGGTGAGTTGGGCTGGCAGATACAGCCTGGGGCAGGTCAGAGGAAACTCCACCCAGTGGGACCCTAAATCCTAATCAGTCACAGATCTGGCTGCGCCACCCTGGCTGGGGGGCAGCCCACCTGTCCTGCTTGCCCAGCTCCTGGGTCTGGCCTCGCTTTCTCTCTCAGGCAGCTGATTTAAGGGGGTGGCCTTGCCTTTCCCTAGTGTTTATGACAGGTGAGACGCGCACCCAGGAGGCCGAGACGCACTGTAATTCACAGAGCTGGCGGCTTCCCCTGGTTGAAGCTCAGATATATAAAGGCTGGCCTGGAAACCAAGGCCTCCTGGATTCTAATCAGACAGGCCTGATTCCTCTCCTTCCAGTGGCTTTTATGACCCATCCTTGCCCGAGATGACAAAGTTCCTCATTGCCCACCAAAAGGTAAAAATCCGCAAGAGGCAATTCAATTTCACAGGTCATAAAGTTATATGTCCACTTCTCGCACTTCTTCTTCTTCTTGTTTATTATGGTGGAAAACTTCCGAGTTCACCATCTATATTTTGTCAGCGGGTAGAAGCTGTTTTCTCTTACGGGTTTCTCCTGCCTCCTGATGCCCCCTCTCCTCACCCTGGCCTTGCCTGTATCTCATCCTCTTCCTTACCTAAGAGGTCCCTGAAGTCAAGCTTACTGCTCCGTGGCAGGTAAAAGCAATCTGCCTGTGGCTGAGGCTGAGGCCGCGTTCCCTGTGGTGGACGGGATGTGTGGGAGAGAGAAGGACAAGGGAGGTGAGCAAAAGGAGAGGCAGACGCTTTCTTTTCTGCGGAGAACTTGGACTAACTAGGGTTTTTCTTTTCCCCTTGGCACCCAGAGTCTTACATACAAAGATACAGAGTTTTCATCCGGAGGTTGATTAAAAATCTAGTCCCACGCATTTATCGTTCCCTTATTTCCATTAAACCTGGTGCAGAGGCGTATTTCACAGTATACGGCCCCTTTTGGGGACAGGCCTTCGGTCTTGTGTGACGTCTTGTCCTCATGACCATGTCTGATTGAACCAGTAATAACACCCTGACCAGAAGGTACCAGCCAACTCGTTTCCTAGCCCAGGACTTACAAAATCTGGGCCAATCAGATTCTTCCTTCCGAGAATTTGGTTTTTCTCCCATCATCTTATTACGAAAAATTCAAACATTTAGAAAAATTAGAAGGCTTACACATTTTTTTTTTCCTTTCAGTGGGGGCACACCTGCAGCAAATGGAAGTTCATGGGCTAGGGGTTGAATTGGAGTTGCAGCGGCTAGCCTATGCCACAGCCACAGCAAGGCTGGATCCAAGCCGCATCTGCAACCCACTCACAACCCATATGGCCCCAGGATGCACAACACAGCTTGTAGTAATGCCAGATCCTTTATCCACAGAGCGAGGCCAGGGATCGAACCTGCATCTTCACGGACACTGTCGGGTTCTTAATTGCTGAGCCACAAAGGCGACTTCAAAAAAGTTACACTTTAAATACCTATTGACCTACCACTGGATTCTATAATCAATACATTATTTATTTTCTCAAATATCTATCCATCCTGCCATTCTTGTAGTGATCCATTGACACATCCTATTTTTTTACGGATGTCAGAGTAAGTTGCAGACATCACTATACCGAAAGACTTAGGAATACAGAGACTACTGTCAGTTGGCTTAGCATGTTGGAACTGGAAGGTCGTGGAGACCAGGGCATGGAGGTGACTGGGTCTGAGTCATGGACAGCTGATAGGCGGTGGGTCCAGTTTGCCAAGAGAAGTAAGTGGAGCAAAGGCAGAGGAGAGCAGACGCAGGTGGCCGCTGTGAGGCGCCAAGACGCAGAGAGAAACTGCTTCAGTTTGGAAGCTTTTCTAGTACCCAGTTTTAATTCCCACGGGCCCCAGTTCCATTCAGTTTTAAACTTTTGGTTTTCTGAATGCAGTGGAATGTCTGGGTCCTTTATAAAACCTCTTTTTATATGAGTCTGTTTCTGTGTCTAGGAACCTAAAGACTCCCGGGTTCAACCTGCTGTTTATTTCGAACACAGCCCTTGGGCTGCTGCCATTGTCCAGGGAGTTTCAGGCACGCGGAGGACACAGTTCCCTTTGTCTGGGATCCCCTGACCCTGTGACCTGCCAGACAGTCAACACCTGCTCTTCCTTAATGGCCCATCTCTGTGAAGTCTTTCCTGACTGGCCAAGGCAGAAGAAACCAATCTCTCATTTATGCTCTTAGAGAACATTATACTTAGCTGGACTGCACTGAACTCAACATCATAGCCTAGTTAACATTTTATATGTCCGAGTCTTCTGTAAACTCTGAGTGACAATGCAGGGGATATTATTTGTTCTATGACCATGCACTAACAGGTTATTAGGCACACAGTAGGCCTGCAATAAACATAGCAAGGTTGGTGTCATTTTTCTAGCTGGAAAGCCTTCTGGACCTCTTCTGCTAGAGAACTGTAGCAGCCACGGAAATTCAGTGCTCGGATCTCCCTTCAGGGGAGAAGCCCTTACAAGGCACGTGGTGAGTCAACAGTCTCCAGCTGCAGGGTTTTGGGATCGGCAGTGTTTGAGGGCGATGTGTCCTTCAGAAACCCCAGCCAATGACTGAGAACAGGAGAAGGTGTGTGGGTAGAAAAATAGGATCTGGCCATTTCTGCCCGACACGGGCTGGCCAGAGCTTTCTCAGAGCTGTGCCGCAGTCGGAGGCGCCTCCTTCTTCCTCCCCTCGGTCCTTTCAGGGATAGTGGACCTAAGTCTGTGCTCATTCCTGCTCCCGTGTTCCGGTAACTGTCACAGCTGTTATCCCCAGTAAGTCTCTCACATTGCTCACTCTGACTGGGTGCCTGTTTCTTTGAAAGCCCAGCCTGACACAATCATTCCTGGAAGCGGTCAACAAAAGTCGGGGGGTAGCATGGGGTTCGGGGACGGATAGCTGATAACCATCTGCCTGCCCCCAGAAAACCTCAGCCAGGCTGGTATGTGGTTTGCAGAGAGTTCAGGCAACAAAACGCCAAGGCTAATTGTTGCTTCCTCGTGGATACTAGTCGCGTTTGTAAACCGCAGAGCCACAACTGGAACTCCCTCTTTTTTTAATGAATTAATTTTTTTTATTATAGTTGATTTACATTGTTCTGTCAATGTCTGCCTCACAGCAAAGTAACCCAGTCATAGTGTATAAACACTATTTTTCTCATATTATTAAACAGTTGTGCTGGGACAACTAGATATCTATGTGGAAAAAAAAAATGAACCGCAAACCCTTACCTCACCATACGAAATAATTAACTGGTAGATCTAAAATTAAGAGCTAAAACCACAAAGTTTTTGAAAGAATATAGGAAGATATGTTTGCAAGTTGGCGTGAATTTTTTTTTATTAGATGAACCTTGAAACAACGATTATAAAATAAAGTAAATGATAAATTAGATACTAAAATAGACAATATTTACTCATCAAAATAAGTCGTTACACGTAAAAGAGTACAGAAGCCATGGACTGGGGAAATATATTACCTCGTACATAGAGAGACTGTCCGGTGAAACTAGATTAAAATTAAAAAGGTTTATCTTTAAAAGGGAGCCATAAACAAAGTTAAGGAGACAAGATACACATTTGGTGAAGATGCTTGTAACATGTATAATTATCAAAGGACTGGTATTCAGAAAAACTATAAAAATCATCTCAGGAAAAATACAAATGTCCATAAAAGTGAATAAATTACAAGAAGGCAAATATTAATAATCCAGTAGAAAAGTGGGCAATCACTTCTCAAAAGCATGAAATGCTTTTTTTAAAAAAAATTAATCACTTTAGTAGGAAAATACTAATTGAAACCATAATGAAAACTTTCACATTCAATAGATTGACAAAAATTTAAAAAGTCCAGCCACATCAAGTTCAGCAGGAATGTGGATTCAGTCAAAATTCTTATACAGAGCATGCAAAAGTGAAAATTGGCACTAATGTTTTGGAAAAATGGTGATATTATCAAATTTACTTGAAAATGCACTTACCTTTTAACCTAACAACGTTATTCCTTGAAATATACCTGAAGAAATTCTGATACGTACCCCCGGAAGACATGCAAAAGAATGTTCATACCAGCACTCTATGTGATAGCAAAGAATGAGATGCAAGCCAAGCATCCGTCAACTATAGGATAGATAAATACGCTGCTGAGTAATTAGAATACTATGCACCAGTAAAAATAAGTGAACTACAGCAATAGATAGTAACATCGGCAAATCTCAGAGATATGAAGTTGAACGGTGAAAGAGCGAGGTCCAGAAACGTAGGTTGGTATTCCACTTATGTGAAATTTTAAAACATGCAAAAATAAATGATACGCTGCTTAGACATATGTCACAAAATAACAAATCAATGCATACACAGAAAATACTGAGCAGTGGTCTGTAAGAGAAGAGGGAAACGGATGGGATTGTTGATGGCACCAAGGCAGCTCCGTGAGTAATGGAAATGTTCTCTTAAACCCGGGTGTGGGTAGGTGGGTGCGAGGAAGAAATCATTCAATAGTGAATAAAAAATGAAGACACACACCTCTCTCCTGGTAACATTTATTGATTTCATGATGTTCGCCATAATTCTGAAAGTGGAAATAGGGTGTCTGAATTCCAGCTTACAGAGCAGCTTAGTGGCCATGGGTACGTTATAGCCTTGTTCCCGTCTCTTAGCCCTATTTCCTTTTCTACTTCCCAACCTCCATTCTCTCTCCCTTATCAATATAAAAACACAATCGCTGACAAAGGACGTGGGCATTATCAGGAGGAATGATGGGAATGAACTTAAAAATTTACTGCACGTTTCTCTCTAAAAATGTTTGTTTTGAGGCATGTTTATTTTCTAGACTCTCGCCAGTGGTTGTGTTTTGTTTTGTTTCATTTTTAGGGCTGCACCTGCGACATACGGAGGTTCCCAAGCTTAGGGGTCAAACTGGAGCTACAGTTGCCAGTCTACACCGCAGCCACAGCAACGCGGGATCTGAGCTGTATCTGCAAACTATTCCACAGCTCACGGCAACGCCGGAACCTTAACCCACTGAGTGAGGCCAGGGATCAAATACGAATCCTCATGGATGCTAGTCGGGTTTGTTAACTCTGAGCCACGATGGGAACTCCTGTGTTAGTTCTTGATATAAGTGATAGGTCGGTGTTTGAAAACTCACCTTGCGGTTGAGCCTTTTTGACCTCTTGGCCCCGGGGATATACACTTACAACCATAAGGACTGTCCTTAATGTACAGGCTTAGTGGATAAGGTCTACATGGTAAATAGGGGAGTGATAAGAAAGTCGGCTGTATGATTATGAATGTGCTGAGGTCAGCGCTATGTGCCCACATTTCATAGGTAAGGAAATGCAGGATGCCAGCGGGCCTCAGTGGGGGTGTCCTGGAGGCTAGCTGGGAGGGGAATGCAGGTCAGGCTATGCTGATGGCGCACATCTGCCCCTTAAATAAGGTTGACATGGCTGTGTCTCCCCCCCACCCCGGTCTCTCTCTCCTCAAAGTAAAAGAACAAGGGCAGGCTGCACCCCTGCTTAGATGGGAGTCTGCCACACAAAGCGGTAAAAAGGGGTCATTAGTGCTGTCCAGGGAGCGGTAGAAAGTAATTTACTAAGAAAGAGGATTGTTTAACATCTAGTTTTCTTCCTTCCTTCCTTCCTCCCTCCCCCTACTCCCTTCCCTCCATCCCTCTTTCTACCTTTCTCTCTCTCTTTCTATTTCTTTCTTTTTTTCTTTCTTTCTGTCTGTCTGTCTATCTTTGGGCCATGCCTGCAGCATATGGAAGTTCCCTGGCTAGGGGTCAAATTGGAGCTGTAGGCCAGGGCCGACGGCACAGCCACAGCAACACCATAGCCGAGGCCCGTCTGTGACCTACACCGCGGCTTGCAGCAATGCCTGATCCTTCACCCGCTGAGCAAGGCCAGGGATCAAACCCGCCTCCTCACGGATACTAGTTGGGTTCTTAACCTGTTAAGCCACAATGGGAACTCCTCAACCCCTATTTTTCCTTTGACTCCTTTATTTAGGAACTTGACCTTAAACTGAAAAGAAGAAACACAGCTCAGGAAGAATAAAATCCTAGGAAAAATATGGACCGTATTAGACAGAACCTTGATGTTCTAAAACAGTCAAACGGAGTTCCCATCTGGGCTCAGCGGGTGAGGGACTTGAACTTTGTCCTGACTACGTGACCTGAGCTCATGTAGTCTACGCGGGGATGCGGGTTCCATTCTCTGGCCTCACTAAGTAGGTTAAGGATCTGGTGTTGCTGCAAGCGGCAGTGTAAACTGCAGATGCAGCTAGGATCTAGTTTGCTGTGGCTGTGGCGTAGGCTGGCAGCAGCAACTCTGATTTGACCCCTAGCCTGGGAACTTCCATATGCTGTGGGTGTGGCCCTAAAAAGACAAACAAACAAAAAAAGTGAAAGTCCCCAGGTTTAATAAATCACCGGAATTCTGAAAGAACTGTGTGGGTGTTTACCAAGCTGTGGTCCTGCATCTAAAACCAAAAGTATCAACTGTCTACATTGGAGAAGTGGAAAGATTGCTTTACTAAAAGTTTGTGAGAAAAGATTAGGTGCTAATAATTGATTGCAAGCTGAATCTGAATTGGGCATAATAAGAGACATGGAATGATGAATGTAATCTTAGGCTGTGCTCATGAGAGTCTGATGCCCAGACAAAGAGAGTTTAGTCTCACTCTGTTTATTTCTGGCATGTTAAGAGAAACGTTGGTAAGCTGGAGTATGCTCAGTTGTGGGAGGTTAAATAGATTGTTGGGAGGACTGGAGAAAAATGGCACGAGAGAAATGTACGCTAGCTCTGTTTATCATCATGAACAAGACCTAGCCATGAGGAAGGAGTCCGACAGCTGTCTTCCAAAATTTCGGGGATTATAAAGTATGAATGAAGAAGCATATTCTGCACAGGTTCAGAGGACAGAACCAAGAACAAAGTTTGGAAGTTATAGGGAAGGGAATTTCTTTCCATATAAGAGATTCTAACCATTTCTCAAATGTGTATAATGTATAATCCCCATGTATTCTCATGGGCATCATTTCACTTTAGGAAGAACTCCTGAACAATTGGTGATAGAATGAGCTGCCAGGCACGAGTAAGCAGAGACTAATGCATCACGTTAGGCTAGATGAACTTGAAGACTGTTTCCAACTCAGACTGTGAATCAACCTGGAGGTGCTTCCCAGGCAGTTTCTAAGCTGAGAGGAAACAAGGAAAAAAACCATCCTGCATCAAGTCACCCTTGTCTGTCTCAGCTTAGACTTTACAAAGTAGAGAAAAGAGAAAAGTCTGTGTTCACCATATGGAAATGAGTTGAGTTGGGACCTCGGTTCTTTAGGGTTTTCAAGGGGAAACGGGCTGCCTCTCTTCTGGGGATTTCTGCATTGGGTAGGACAATGCACGGTTGGGTTCCTGTCCAACACCAAGAGTCTATGAAAGCTGTATTTCACCCTTAACTTGTCACTTTCTAAACCTGTTACTGTTTGAGGAAGCCTTTTCACTCTCTGGGCCTCAACTGGCTTTTCTATTAGATGAGACTGCTGAACTCTGTGATCTTCTGAGGGACCTCACGTTCTGTAATGATACCGCTTTGTGATGGACGTGTAAGTCTCATTCATCCACATTCCATCAAAAAATAAGTGATCCTGGGTTTTTGGTCCTAGAGAGATCACGGTGGCCATACAATTTCTGATCCTTTCCAAACTCCTCTTGAAAACCAAACAGAAAATCCAGATGGTGTAAGGAAATATGTGTGAATTATACATTTTAAGCTACTGAGTGATAAGCAATCCTTCTACAGCACTGAGTTTTGGTAGATGTGATCCCAACCACGCATCGCAACGGTGCCTAAATGCAACCAGCTGTGGGGTGGTGGTGGCAGCTGAGCAGAGCAGCTGCACTGGACGTTTGGAGAGGAAGATGGAGGAGCCAGGGACAGGGACGGTGGCCTCAAGTACAAACCCTTAACAAGAGTCGGTTCCAAACTATGGAAGCCCAGTCACCTATGAATACTCACTCTTGAAATGAGCAGGCCTTACCTGGAACAATACCTGTGTATACAAGCCTGAGAATAGCTGTGAAAGTAGAAGTTTTTATGGCAGTGAGTTACTGGTATAGCAAAAACCTGCAGATGGCACAGCAAAGGGATCCACAAGGCTCTAGTCAAGCAAGGCTTTGAGGAACTCCAAAATATCCCTTTCCGGACATAGAGTGCCTCACTGCTGAAGCAGGTGAATTGAGAAGGCCAATAACATTGGGCAGGTGAGGTACAAGAGTTGACGGGAGGTGGGAGGAGGGATAAATTAGGAGTTTTGGATTAATGTATATACGCTACTACATATAAAGTAGATAATCAACAAGAACTTACTATATAGCACTGGGAGCTCAACTCAGTATTCTGTAACAACTTACAGAGGAAAAGATGCTGAAAAAGAATGGATATATGTTTATATATTTATATACGTGTGTGTGTGTGTGTGTGTGTATATATATATATATATATATATATATATATGAATGAATCACTTTGGTATAACTAATGCAACATTGTAGGTCAATTATGCTCCAACCTAAAATAAAGGTTAAATTAAAAAAATAAACATGCACACACACACACGCACAAAGTGTTAGTGGCATATGGGATGGTGGTTCAAAGGAATTAGATCCCAGGAAGTAACATAACAAAATCATTCATCCAAAAGGGCGAGCGTCGCCCTGGCAAGACAGATTTCTGGGAAACACAGGGCTAGAAGCAGGAAATCTTCTTGCTTAGGTTTAAACCGAAAGCCAGAGAGGGTTTGTGTTCTGACAATAACAGGGATGAAGTGACCAGGCAACAAAGCTAAGAGTGCTACCCTAGTTCATTTCTTGGTCCCCCCACCTGCCCTAGGAATGTCCCCCTAATTGTCTAGAAAAAGCTGTCGCATTTAAACCTGTGACACACAGAAAAGAGTACAGGCTAATCCAACACAAGGTTATTATAAGAAAAAAAGGTAATGAAACAAAGAATTGTCTGAGAGTCCAGGAATAACACCAGAGACACATGGACACAAAGCAGATGAAAACTGTAACATGTAGCATCAAAATGAGAGAAAATAGGGAATTTCCATTGGGGCTCAGCGGGTTAAGAGCCCGACTAGTATCCATGAGGATGTGGGCTCGATCCCTGGCCTCACTCAGTGGGTTAAAAGATTCGGTGTTGCTGAGTGCTGCGGTCTAGTTTGCAGATGTAGCTCAGATCCTGCATTGCCGTGGTGAAGACGGGCAGCTACAGCTCTCATCTGACCCCTAGCCCGAGAACTTCCAAATGCCACACTGCAGCCCTAAATTAAAAAAAAAAAGAAAAGAAAAAAAGAAAAAAAGAGAGAGAGAGAAAATAAATTAAGGAAACAATAGACATCAAAAGAACGGTATAAATAAAAAAATAGAGGAAACAGTCAAATAACAAGGGGTTGTAAACTAAGAACTCACAGAACACAGGAGTTATGAGGAAAAAAATTCAGAAATAAAAACTAATAAGAAGGAATGCATGGCAGAAAAGACACTGGAAAATACAATAAGAAAATTTGGAGATTGAAAGGAAAATATGAAGGAAATCAAACAGAGATTTAAAAAAGAAATAAAAGGGTTTAGGGAGAAAATAAAAAGCTAAGACAGGCAAAGATAAGGTAATAATGAAAGAAGTAAAGGAAAGAAACAAATAAGAACAAAAGAGGACCTAACAAAGAAGCCCCCAATACAGGAAAAACTAGGCTTAAAATTATACATCAGGAAAAGTTCCCTAAAATAAAAGAAGTCTAATTAAGATCTACCATTTTTTTTTTTTCCCTCATGCCCACAGCATGTGGAATTTCTCTGGCCAGGGACTGAGCGCTGGCTACAGCAGTGACCCCAGCTGCTGCAGTGACCATGCTGGATCCTTAACCCACTGAGCCCCAAGAGAACTCCTACTTATTTATTTTAACTGGAAAATGAACCTGTATGACCAAGAGTATACCAACACTAACATCAAAACCAGGAGAATCCTAGTAAAAAGACTGGACTTCAAAGAGAAGAAAAAAACACTTTGGGGATCCAAAGTTTAAGTCATTTTAAGGGAAAGAAAATCAGATTGGAATCAGACTTCTCAAGAACAATGCTTTTCTGTTAGAAAAGAGTGGAAATATTTTAGAGACACAAGGAAAGAAAGTGGGGTCCAAAGACTGTACAAGCTAAGAGTATACAGTCCAGAGTTATGAGCATGCAAGTGACACGGGGTGTTACTCTCACGGGCTCCGCCTCAGAAATTTACTACGGAATGAGTTTCAGGCAATCAGTAAATAGTTCTAGAAGATTTGCCGTAAGTTGTCAAGGGTAAGCGAGAAATACACTTAAGTGGAGAACAACAGCTGAAGGCTGGAGATAAGCTTAAGAATTAGAGTACTGTTGGGAGTGCCCTTCATGGCACAGTGGAAACAAATCTGACTAGAATCTATGAGAAAGTGGGTTCGATCCCTGGCCTTGCTCGGTGGGTCGAGGATCCAGCGTTGCCATGAGCTGTGGTGTAGGTCTCAGTTGCGGCTCAGATCTGATGTTGCTGCGGCTGTGGTGCAGGCCGGCAACTGTAGCTCCGATTGGATCCCTAGCCTGGAAACTTCTATTTGCCCTAGGTGCTGCCCTAAAAAGACAAAAAAAAAAAAAAGAAAGAAAGAAAAGAATTAGTATACTATTAGCATGCCTTGACAATGTCAAATAATCAAACTGAAATAGGAGAAGAAGAGTAGAGTAACTGAAAAGAACCCGTTTACATATTGCCTGGTATGTATAAGGTAGGAATGAGAGGCAACCAGTTCAGGCTGACAGTCCAAGTAGCTGATACAAAAGTTCCCTTACTGTTTATGAATTATCGTTAAATTAACACTAGTGACTTAAACTGGATGATGGGGGAAGAGAGGGGAGGAGAAATGAGACTGTTTAGTAAGGAAAAAGAATAGTAAATAATGATAACCTTTGAAACATAAATAAGAACCTCTCTAAATGTTGAGAAAAACAACAAAAAAACGACAGACCACAAAGGGAGGACTTTGTACGTGTATTGTATAGGTTTATAGACATAAAAAATCATGTATAGGAACACATTTGATCCAAACATAGAACTGGCATATTGTGGGTCATAAACAATACATTATCCACAATTTCATATGATTCAACCAAGAGCCAGCCTATAAAGCCATGTGACTGAACGAAGGAAAAACATTGATTATATCAGTAACTGTAAATGGGCTTTTAGTCAACTATTAAAAGAAAAAAACCTTTCTTATCTTAGCAAATCAAAACTCATGCTGCTATATGAGACATACTAAGAAAAAAAGGTGAATCAAAAAAGTTAAGAATAAAGCTATAAATGAAGACACACCGGTCAGTTGAAAATAAAAAGAAAGCAGAAGGCATGACCTGTATTTCAGAAAATAGAACCTTTAGGCCAACAAACATGGAAAGAGATAAAGCCCATTTTATAAATTAAAGAGTACAATTTACAGTAAAGATGTAATAATTACTAATAGATATGCGGAAAGTAAAACTGAAACATTTATGATTAGAGAAATAGAAGGAGTGCACAGACACTGTTAGTCAAATTACTAATTTGAGATTTTTTATTACATCTCTTTCAAGGCAGGGGGTTAGTTTATTAATATGTAAGGCCTAAAACTTCAATGAGATATTCCATACAATTGTATATTTACCTTTGTATTCCAATAATAAGACATATGCTATCTCTTTAATTGCGTTTGGATAGTTAACAAATATTTACCATATATTAAAACACAGAGGAAAACGTCAGACAACTTTAGAAAATAGAAATAATAAGCTAGCCTTTTTTGACCGAATAATGCAATTAAACAAGAAATAATGAACAAATTATCAAAAATCTCTCTTAAAGATTCTTGGGTCAAAGGGAAAATACAAAGCAAAATTGTAGACTTTCTAGAAGTAATAGTAAAGAAAATATGATATATTTGGAAAACTCAAGAGAGCCAATGAAAACCATTACTTTAGACAATAATAGAATTCAGTAAAATAGTGGGATTAAAAAATGACTGATAGAACTCAAAAATCATGTCGCGTACAACCAACAACTAATTAGAAATTTTAATGGAAGAGACAACTCCATTTATAATCACAAAAGAGAAAAACATACAGGCGTAAACCTAAAGAATGCCCACAAATTATATCTAGAAAGCTTTTACAGATGTCTAAAAGATACGAAAGTAGATATAAATAAATGGAAAGCTGTATCATGAGAAATGATGAGAAAGAAAATGAGAGATCCAGCCACTGTGGTCAAAATCTTGATAATTGCTTAATACGATGAAGAGTATATCAGTGTTCATTACACTATCTCCTCTACTTTTTTGTAGGCTTAAAAATTTTGCATTAAACTAATTTAAAATAGTTAATCCTGGGTGTTAAAGGTATTTAGGTTCTAGCTCAAATGCTATCAAAGCCCACCTAGATAATTATATGAATTAATTAAAATGATTTGATTAAATTTTTATAGTCAGACTTAGTTAAGCTAAATCTCTTTGGAATCTCTGCTTAATAGAAAATTAATTGCACATGCATATTTCAGGTACTTCAAAATGATAGCTATTTATTTCTGCACTCTCCAGTGCTGACCTAATGGGGAGTCACATTTCTCCTTGCTTCTGCTTCCGAGGACAATAGTAGGTAAACTGAGAGGCACAAAGAGAATTCCAGAGTTGGGCAGAGTCACTGATAGAAGAGCTCCAAGCTCTCAGGCTGGTGGGGAGCTTCACAGAATACCTTACCCCTAATCGGGCTTCCAGATGGGGCCATGCAGAATGCGGGTGGGTGTCTTAGGTCTTTGATGTGTTCTCCTCCGAAGTGTTATTGCTGAGAAGGTTAACTTGCTTAAATACCTTTCCTTTTTTTTTTTCTTTTGTCTTTTCAGGGATGCACCTGCAGAAGTTCCCAAGCCAGGGGTCGAATTAGAGCTGCAGCTGCCAGCTTACATCACAGCCACAGCAACACCAGATCTGAGCCTCACCTGTGACTTACATCTGAGCTTGAGGCAACACCAAATCCTTAACCCACTGAACAAGGCCAGGGATTGAACTCACATCCTCATGGATACCAGTCAGGTTCTTAACCCGCTGAGCCACAATAGGAATTCCTCAAATACTTTTCTTCTTTTTTTGCTTTTTAGGACTGCACCCACAACATATGGAGGTTCCCAGGCTAGGGGTCAAATTGGAGTTATAGCTGCCAGCCTACACCACAGTCACAGCAATGCAGAATCTGAGCTGTGTCTGTGACCTACACCACAGTTCATGACAACACCGGATCCTTAACCCACTGAGTGAGGCCAGGGATCCAGCCCGAGTCCTGGTGGATACTAGTCAGATTTGTTTCCGCCTCACCACAGCAGTAACTCCCTCACTCATCTTTCTTGTATCTTCCAAGCTGCAAGCACAATGGCACATAGTAGGTGTTGTAATTAACAAATGTTTGGGGAACGGAATGGACTTTTGCTTAATATAATTCAAAGACCTGCCTTCTCTCTGAAAGGGTTCTTTCTTTATAACAGAAATTTACTATGGGAAGTGGAAACCACTTTTCTAATAAGTAGACAGATTCATGTGAAGTGTAGAAATAAAATAACACTGCTAATAGTAATAATCAGTGACATCATAATAATGGTAATCTTATAACCTTGAATTATAAGGTTCTTCCCTTTCAGATTATAATAATTCATACCAGTCTCGTTTATTTCCCCAATATGCCTGTAAGCCAAGGGAAGGGTTGTCAGCACAGTATTAACAATGGAAATTAAGAATGGGAACTTTGGACTCCTATCTGTATTTGAGGACCAGCTTCTCCACTTATTTGAACAGGTTATTTAGCTGCCTGAGAGCTCAAGTCACCTCTCTACCCTTTACAAAATAGAGATAATAAAATGACAAAATTTGCAAGCTCATTGTGCGAACAAAGGCGATCCAGTGGGCAGAGTTCTTGGCACAGCATCCGGTGCATAGTAAGCACTCATTCAATGGTATCGGTAATTATTGTTATGAGCGAAGAGAATGAGACCTAAGACCCAAGACGATTAAGTGACTCGCTCAAGATGCTATAATGAAATGTAACTAGAACTTGGGTTTTTCTTCCTAGATTATGTTATCATCTCCCGCTGCACCTTCACTGCCCTCCATTCCCGTAGCCCTGTATAATAAAGAGTTTCGCTGGCTTTGGTCCCCAGTTCCTGGGAGGCAGCCTCTAAATCTTTGGCATTTTCCAAGTAATAGGAGTGTCTTTGTTATTCATGGTGGATCCCTAATAGGTTATGTTGACTAGGTAGTTTATGCTAAGGAAATGGGTTATACGCTAACGGTATATGCTAAGTTATAGGGTATAAATTATGCTAAGGAAAAAAATTTAGGATGGGAGCTGACAGTGGCAGAAAGATCAACCATGTGATTAGAGGATTGGGGCTTTGAGCCACCACGATGTCAGACCAACCCCAGAGAGGGGAGGGGGGGCGCTGGAGGTTAAGCCATGTGACCAGTGACTTAATCAATCATGCTATGCAATGAAATCCAAATCCAAACTATGGACAGACTGCTCAGGTGGTCTTCCTTGGTGGGCAGTACTCTACGTACTGCACATACTGATGTGTCTGGAGAGGGACGTGTCCTGAACCCAAAGGGAGAGGACAAAGGTAGCTTTGTATTTGTGACCTCCCAGACAGTGCAGTCCGGGTCTTCCCTTTGGCTGGGTCTGATTTTTATCCTTGCACTGTGATACAGTGGTAATCATACGAACAGTCCTGTTTTGAGTTTTGTGTGTCATTCCAGCCTCTTGTTGAAGCTGACGGGAAACCCTGAACTTGTAGCCAGCTGGTCAGAAGTGAAGGAAGCCTGGGGATCTTGGAATCTGTGTCTGTTGTCTAAAGGGAGGGCAGTCAGGGTTGGAGGACTTTGCCCTTGACCTGTGAAGTCTGTCCCGGCTCTGCTCAGAGTAGTTGGTTTCAGGAATCTCGCTGTCCCTTCACCCAGAATCTCAACCAGAGGTTCAATATTTTATAAGGTACACACTTTGCAATCTCAGATGCAAAACTGAGAAGCGTTTAAAATCTAAATTTTTATTTCCTGTTGTTCATTTTCAATGCATGGTGTATATATATATATATATATATATATATATATATATATTTTTTTTTTTTTTTTTTTTTTTCTGCCACCCCTGAGGCATATGGAAGTTCCTGGGCCAGGGATCAGGTATGAGCCGGAGCAGCAACCTACACCACAGCTACAGCAACGCTGGATCCTCAACCCACTGGTCCAGCCAGGGTTTGAACCTGGGCCTCCACAGAGACAAGCCAGGTCACTAACCCACTGGACCGCAGCGGGAATTCCCCGGATGAATAGTATTAATATGTGGTCACATCGGCCTCCTACACGTGAACATTTAGGTAATGATTGTATTGACATTATAAAAAAAAAAAACTGAAAAATTATTTATATTTATCATGCATTCTTTTCTTTCCAAAAACCCTTCTCCAGCCTCCAAACAAATTAATTCGTCCGCACAGCGAGAGAAGGAAACCAAGCAGAGGCCTCCACCGTGAGGGACACAAAGGGACCTCCACCAGGACAGTTGCAGTGCGTATGCTGTGGCTTTCCACATCCTGCTGGAACACCTCTCTTGCCAACAATATGGAAATTATAATTAGCACCCTGTAGCAACTCAGGGCTTCAAACCCACCCAAATCTATTTGCAGCGTTTCTCAGCTTACTGAGAACAGCATCTCTCATATTTAGGTAGCTGCCTCCTGCCTGCTCCACTGGCCCTGATGTATTTAGAGAGATTCTTCTTCCATGAGGCAGAGCCCAAGTTCATTAGAATCATGCGTTCTGCTTCAAAACCTCCCTTAATCTCCCTAGATGCTCTTTGGGCTTTTCCAGTTGTATTCACTAACCTTGGACGTGGGTATTTAGGAACAATGCTAATGTTCTTAAATTGCTTTGCAGTTTTTCTCCTGGATTATGCCGGCAGGCAAAAGAAAGAAATACCAATTAAGCCCCAAGAGCTATTTTGCAAATGCTCTTTCTCTTAAAGCAGGGAATGTCTAACTGTGAACCCAAATGGGAAAGATGCAGGATTGCGCTGCGGATGTGTTACGCATGTTGAGTCTTTTCTTTCTGAGGGATCTAATCTTTTAGAGTGGGCATTAGGTAATGCTTTCAATGTAGTTTTAAAAGCCAAAAAAGAGAGAGAGAGAGAGAGAGAGAGAGAGAGAGAGAGAGAGACACTTCATACATTTTGGATAATAACGTGTTGGTGCTTTAATAATACTCATCTTAAAAGGGTATTTGTTATTCATTATGTTTAGTGCATTTCAAAGTTCTGCTTCCCATTAACCCTTCCTCTGAGCAGACTGCTGATAGTTTTGAAATCTTTCTGTTAGGAGAGCCAGCCTCGGCCTGGATCTTGAACTTGCTTTGATATTGGGGTGAAGTGGGGGGGGCTACAGAAGGGCAGTGGCGAGTGGCAGTGAGGACCGCTTCCAGGAGGGCCACTAAATGGCTTGGAGACAGGAATAAAAAGTAGGTATTTCACTATTGATTTTGTGTTTTGTAGCATGTGACTGTATTACTAATTCTAAATACCAATTAAAAAAATATATCCCTTTTCTTTTTAAAAAGGTAAGAAAAACGTTGTGGCTCCAGTGGAAAACAATATGGCGGCTCCTCAAAAAATGAAACAGAATTGCCATGTGATGCAGCGATTCCACTTCTGGATTTATACTCCAGAAGAACTGAACGCAGGGACTTGAACAAATATCTGTACACCCATGTTCGTAAAAGTATTATGCACAAAGTGGAAGCAACCCTTGTGTTTATGGATGGATAAAGAGGGGAATCAAAGGTGGTGTATACATACAGTGGAATCCTATTCAGCCTTGAGGAGAAAGGGAGTTCTGACACAGGCCACATTACGAATGAATCTTGGATGACATCACGTTGCGTGAAATCAGCCACCAGTTGTCCTATTGCTGTGAAATGTCGGGTGATCACCGCCTCTCTAGCGCCCAGAGACCAGGTGTCTCTATCCCTCAGGGTCCCTTTTATGAGCTTTTTAAATCGGGAACGCTCAGCTGATGGTACTTTCTGACACCAGTTTTCTAACAGCGAGTACCCTAAAATGCAAGTCAGTTATGACTCTAAAATTCATGGAGTTTGTGTCAGAGCCCCTGAGTTCAAGGGCAAGGCCCCCAACAAGACTGCCCTCACTTCAGAGGCCGATTTTAAGTGGGATTCCCAGGCTGTTCATAATTTTCCCTGATAAACTACAACATTAGAGCTTCCCACACCCTCAGGTATTTCTCTGGGAGGACTCGTGAAACTAGAAAAGCGCTGCACTTCGATTACCGGCTTATTACAGAAGATGCACACGAGCAGCCAGTTGAACGGATACACAGAACAGGACCTAGGATGAAGAGGTGCATGGAACAGGACCTAGGAGCACCTGCTCCCAAGCGGTGGGGGGCTCACTCTCCTGGTCACTAACCAGGGAGCTCCCCTGAGCCTCCGTGTCCAGAGTTTTTATTTGGGGTGTCATTAAGTAGGCGTAATTGATGGAATAATTAATCACGCACTCAAGCTTGGTCTCCAGCCGCTCCTCTCTCCCTGGGGTTTGGGGTCGGCCCTCTAAGCCCCAACTCTCTAATCATGTGCTTGGTCTTCCTCGAGCGGCCAGATTAGTTTTGAAACTGTCTACGGGCTCATCATGAAGTCACCTCCTCAGCGTGAACTCAGGTCAAAGGCGTGGGAGTCACACCACTCGGATGATGTGATAGGAATCATTTAGGGATATGCATCATGTCGCTGTGGAAATGCGAAGTTCTGTGTCAGGAACTGGGGACAGAGACCAGGCAGATTGCCCCGTCACCTCACAGGTAGCAATGACTCTTGCTTGACTTCCTCAGCTAACGCTCACGTAATGGTCATACGACTGGCTGTATTCTATGCAGAGCGGAGGAGAGGTCAGCTTCTCCAGCTCTCAGCAAAGCGATAATCGGAAAGCCTGGTCTCAGCAAAGCCATGCTTTAATCTATAAGCTGAAATGTAATGTAACCAGATCCTTTGTGTCTCTGGCTAATGACCGGCCACGGGATATGGACGAGAAGTTCCAAATTCCGCCCTTTAAATTAAGCCTGTGCTCCTGCTGGTGAGCCTCTCGGATCCCCTTTGCTCTGATACCTCTTTAAGCATCAAGCAGCTGTTTAATGCAAGGTTCTCGTCTGTTCTTTTCTCTTTTTCTTGGTCAGTGGATTAGCCAAGATTGATTTTTCTGCATGGCTGGGAAGGCCTAAGGTTAAAAGATAAAAAGGTAGATTCCTTTTAAATGTAATTTAGATTTCTTTTTTTTTCCTCCTGGCATGAGTTCTGATATCAACCCCAGAATCATGTCAATGTTCCAGAAACACCTGGGCCCCAACTATAGCTGCCGGGGGCAGGGCAAACCAGGCTCCCAGCACAGTGAAGCTGGGTGGTCCAGGCAGCGTTGCCGTCAGGTGCCTCTCTCTCTTCCTCTCTCTCTCTTCCTTCCCTCTCTCCATCCACCCTCATCTTTCTCTCTGACTCTCGTTTTTCCTCTGATTCTGCTTGCAGAATGCAACTAGATGTCTTTCGTGTTGATGCCACACTGCTGTTATTTCAGGTCAGCGTGTATTTATCTTTTGCAAACTAAAGAGCTCAAGGGAGGACTGTGTCTGAGTCAACCAGATGACCAAAGAACCCATCGATTCACCCAGAAAGTCTGTCAATTCAACGGAACATCGCTGGCACGAGTATTGTCGTGGAGGAAGCAGGCACCTGATGGACTCAATTTGCCACTTTCTGCCCGGCTTCTCTTTGGCAGCCAGCAGACCCTGCCCAAAGCCTGCCCAGGAACAACCCTCTCCGCTCACCCCCTGCGGTGGATGCAAGCGAGCCTTTGTGTGTTAAATGTCAAGGAGCTGCTGTGTAAGTGCCGTCTTTAGGGGCAGGAGACTCCTTGGAGCCTGAGGCCGGGCAGGGGCGGTGGGGGAAATGGAGGGGGGGGAGCAGAGGGTCAGAGAGGTGGGGGGAGGGAACTGTTTTGCAGCGCCTGGGGCTAGACAGGGAAGAACATTCCAGAGAGAACCTGCAGTCACAGCCGACTCAGGCCGAGCAGTGCTCAGGAGGGTGGCCTGGGCCACACTCTCACGTGGCTTTCAGTAGACCGGCCTGAAGGGCCTCGAGCACCTGCGTCCCCAGGAAGGGGCAGCACGACGTCATGACACAGTGTTTACGTGGGATGTGGGGGCAAGAGGCAAGGGTCCATGGCCTGCTCCCTCGTCCCTCTTCCTGCCTTCCCTCCCTCCCTCTCTCCCTCCCTCGCTTCCTTCCCTCCTTTCTTTTCCTTTTTTTTTTTTTTTTGTCTTTTTAGGGCTGCACCTGCAGTATATGGAGGTTCCCAGGCTAGGGGTCGAATGGGAGCTGTAGCCACAGTAACAGCCACAGCAACGCCAGATCAGAGCCACGTCTGAGACCTACACCACAGCTCGCAGCAAGGACGGATCCTTACCCACCGAGCGAGGCCAGGGATGGAACCTGCATCCTCATGTATACTGGTCAGGTTCATTTCTGCTGAGCCACGACGGGAACTCCTTTCCTTCTTTCTCTCACTATTCACTGTTGCTAAAATTGAAAGGGACACCTGAATAATTCTTACACGTGCCTTCGCTACACTCAGAATCAAAGAGTTGGCTTCGGTCTAGCCAGCCAGGCAGAAAGCTTCTAAATGCCAGGATGGCGTTTCAAACGGCCAGCTCGCTTTCACTTCCCAGCTGGAAGCTCCTCTACCACTGGGTCCAGAGGCAGAAATGGTGAGTGTGGACACTTCACAAACCAAAGCAAAGCTACAGCCTAGGGACAAAGGGGACCCTCCCGTCAGCAATCAGGAGACAGAAACTCGCGGACCAGCTGGAAGGAGTGAACTGGGGAACCGGGGGGAGAAAAACCTGGATTAGTCAGGATTCTCCAGTTGCAGGTAAGAGAAACCCATCTCGACAAAGCTTGGGTGAGAAGGAAGTTTACTGGTTGATCCAGTTAAAAAGTCCAAGGGGGAGTTCCTGTCGTGGCGCAGCGGGAATGAATCTGACGAGGAACCATGAGGATATGAGTTCGATTCCTGGCCTGGCTCGGTGGGTTAAGGATGGCATTGCCATGAGCTGTGCTGTAGGTTACACACGCGGATTGGATCTGGCGTGGCTGTGGCTGTGGCGTAGGCTGCCAGCTATAGCTCCGATTAGACCCCTAGCCTGGGAAACTCCATATGCCGTGGGTACAGCCCTAAAGAAACAAAAAATAAAATAAAATAAAAAAATAAAATAAAATCCAAGGATACATTGGCTTCAGGCCCACGGACCAGATGTTCCAATAACGCCCGATGCCCCCCGCCTCTGCCCTGCTCTGTTCCAGCCTCCTTCTCGGCAGCCTCTCCCCTGTCACCACATTTTCAGAGCCCCCAGCATTTTCAGATTCAATCTCCGTCTCCTGGGTACCAGGGAGAGTTCCAGGCGGTCTCTCACCGGATCAACTTGACTCAGTTGGAGAGTCAGGACCCCCTCTCACTGGCTGGTTCTCTGCCAGCTGCTCGCCTCCCAGGCCAGGAGTGGGGTCAGCTCCCAGTGAGTACTGGGTCTGGGAGTAGACAAGGGACGGTCCTGCTTAAAAATACATACAGGGGTCTTCCTATAAGAGAAAGATGATGGCAGGCGAAAGCAACAGCGGTCTGCCCAGATGCCAAAAAGAAGCCAAAGTCCCAAAACTGAACCAAGAGGGGTCACGCACCGCATTCTAGAATCCACCAGGAACAGGTCAGATCTATAGAAGGCCCCGAGGCTCCTGTGACAACCGCCCAGACCCCACGTGGTAGAAGCATCTGCTTTGATGACTGGTCCAGGGCTCCCCGGCTTGCTTCCTGTCGCTCTTGAAAGAAACTTGTGTTTTCCAGGCTGGACCCCAGACACCCCACTGCAGAAGGGAGGCCCCTTACAGAGTCCGAGTATCCTCTGTCTTTCTCTTTTTCATTCTCACAAGCTCTGCTCTTATAGTCCCCCCTCCCCCTCCCTACACACTTGTTTTTCTACAGATGTGACCTGGTTATCAGGCAGGAGGCTTTGCATGGCCATTCTGGTGAACGGAGCCATCAAGACAGACCCTCCTCTCAGAGACACGTAGCAGATACCTGGGGACACCCCTTTGCAGGGGTCTAACAAATTGCGCTGTCAAAACTGTGGGGGGAAAAAAGGAAAAAAGTGGGTAGCCGCCCAACAGATTGCATTTACCAAACTTTTATAAAGAAAAAGGGGGGAGGGGAAAGCCAGACCTACTGGCAAAGTGATCTTTATTTAAACAGCTCACAGAATTAGTGGTCTCCCCCATATGCCAAGCTCTAACAAAGGAAACACACCAGTGTAACATACAAAGGGAGAGCTGGGCTGCGGGCTCCGGTGCTGAGAAGGCTAATTATCAAAGCTCCGTCTCCATCCTGTTGATATCAATCCTGGCAGGGCTCGGTGGCTGCTGCCAACGGGACGAAAGAATTACCCAGGCTGACGCCTCCAAATAATTGATAATTTGCCTAAATGAACAAATCAAGTAAGATTTAATTGTTGGCAGGAATTGCCACCCAGGAACAGCAAGGTATGTAATTACTCAAGCATTACACATGGCTTTCCAGGCCTCCCACCTCCCCCTTTTCTTTTTCTAAACCAAGTATAATTGTTTAATGACATTGATGGGGAATAGACTTGTGACATTATAAATGACACTTATGACAGAGCTGTCAGTTGCTGACAGCTCGCTGACAGCCCACGGAGAAATTAATCATTTTAGATGCTTTACGATTTGCTCATTTAATGGCACAAATAAGATCTTGCTATAAAACCGCACATAATCTCGGCTTCTAAGGGACAGTTTGGTTGTTTCCCCATCTCTGCAAGGCGTGGGGTCCGGGGGCGGTGGGCTCTGGTGGGGTCCAGGGTAAATGGTTGGAAATACTGGCTAATGGTTCACCTGCACCTCCAGTTCTGGGAAGAGGCTGGAATTTCCCCTGGCGAAATTTGTATCTGAGCGGAGTCCGACTGTAGTTTTCTCACTTGCCCCTTGTTTAAGGACGCGTTCAAGAGGGAAGAGCTAACCTGTTGGGACTGATGCTAATAAAGACAGAAAGCTGAGGAAGGGAAGAGGCTATTTTTAGCCGGATAATGGGGAGTAAATGCGGCCACCCTGTGATATGCTAAGATAGGCCTGCACTCATTTCTGCCTGGAACTCCCACACTCTCTGCTGGGCGGACATCTGTTAATTGCTTTCTGTTGGACTTCACTTTGACATTTGGAAAAATGGAAGGAGACTGCCTAACCAGGCTTCTTTTTTTTTTTTTCCTCCTAAACGATGTCTCTGTGGAGTTTTGGAGCCAGGGAGGAAAGGAGGTCAGGTGGGTTTGAAGCAAGTCCTCGGCTCCGGTTTGCTAAAACCTTTAAGACACTGCCCGAGGCACTTCGGCCTGGATTTTTTTGAAAACCCCGTGCGGGGCTCCAGACAATGAGTCACTCACGTTTTTTTCTTCCACGCTGCAGTGGCCTGTGCTCCGTTAAATCTGAACACACGCTTATCTCCCTACCCACATTCCCATACATTTAATCATCCTGTAAATAGACTCTTGAAAAATAATAAAATGAACTTTCTGATTTACGACAGAAAAATAAAAACTTCATCTCGGGGCGCATGCTTTCTTGACGAGGCAGTTCCTGTCGCCAAGCGTCAGGAGGCTAAAAACCAAATTCAGTGGGTGAAGGTGGTATTTTCAGAGGTACGTCAACTCCCTCTCAGACTCTTCCTTCAATAGGTGCCACTTCTGGCACTTGTGTTCAATTGCCTTTGGATAAGTTGACCTGCGTCGTGTCGTGTGATTAGTGACCACTAGGTGGCGATAAAGACCTCCTGGCTTGATCATTGGACAAAGGCAGCGACTGTTAGTGGTGAAAAGGGCCTATTTTCCTGTCAGGAAAAGCAACTTCTTGGGTGCTGACCACGTGGCATCATCAGAAGTGCTCATCTCTGCAACACGCGTGTGAGTCTTACAGAGGACGCGGAACTAGCTCGCTCACGGCCACCTGCTGACGGCTGGCAGAGCTGAAATTTGACAGCAGCTCTGACTGATGAGAGCTGTCTTCTCGGACACTGAGCCCGTCTGTGGCCCTAGCGCAACCCCGTATGATTTGAATAGGAAGTCCAATGGCCACAGCTAAAGCCTCACCCTCACTGAGCTCTGAAACGTCCTCCATCTCCGTAAGATGAGAAATGGAACCCAGAAAGAGCAAATTTATCAGGTACGTAGAGTCTGACCTTCTATTTCAGCACAGGACTCTCCATGAAGGAGGGTTACGTAGACGCTGCTGGAACACTTCTGGGACCAGGATGCCAAATGAAGGTGGAAAGGCGCCTCCTCTGTCTTCCCAGGACCACATTCCCCTTCAAGAGGAGAAATGCAGAGGGAGGGGACCAGACCGAAACACCACAGCCTACATCCGTCAAAGCAATTCCAGGAAACAATATGGGTGTGATGATTAATCGTATGTCAGCTTGACTGGGCCACAGGGTGCCCAGACATTTGGTCAAACATTCTTCTGGGTGTGTGTGTGAAGATATTTCTGAAGTGAGGTCAACATTTGAATTGATAATCTGAGTAGAATGGATCTGCCCTCCCCCATCCTCCTGCCCCGTGCAGGTGGGCCTCATCCAGGCTTTGAACACCCGGATGGAACAAAAAACCTGACCTAAGTGCATAGCAGGAACTCCCCTGTCTGACTGCCTCTGAGCCGGGACATAGGGTTTTTACTGCCTTTTGGACTCAAACTGAAACATAGGCTCTTGCTGGGTGTCCAGCCTGCTGGTTTCAGACCAGAAGCAGCCTGTCAGCTCTCCTGGACCTTGACTTTGTCAACTAAAGATCTTGGGGCTTCTTAGTCTTGGTGTGCTTGTGTGCACCGATTCTGTGTGATGTCTAGACATAAGTGTGCATAGAGGTTTATCACATGCAGATGCACGCATACACCCACGCATATACAGGCATTTCCTCTTAGATGTCCAACCATCCTCATTCTACGTTTTACTTACTTTAAAATGTATTTTATTGAAGAATAGTTGATTTATAATGTTATAAATTGATGTTATAAATTAATGTTATGTTGATTTATAATGTTAGTTTATGGTCTACAGAGAAGTGATTCAGTTATTCATATATTCTTTCATATTCTTTTCCATTATGTATTATTAGAAGATACAGAACATAGTTCCCTGTGCTCTACGGTGGAAATCTTGTTTATCTCTTTTATATATAGCAGCGTCTATCGGCCAATCCCAAACTCCTACTTTATCCCTTCCCCACCCCTTTTCCCCTTTGATCACTGTAAGTTTGTCTTCTACTCCTGTGAGTCTGTTTCTGTTTGGTAAATAAGGTCATTGTATCATTTTTTTTTTAGATTCCACATGTAAGTAGTATAATCTCATATATCTGTCTTTTTCTGTCTGGGTTACTTCACCTGGTCTGATAATCTCTGAGTCCACCCGTGTTGATGCAAAAGGCGCTATTTCATAGAATTCTACATTTTCAGTTGGAACCTTTTAATTTTAATACCTACACGTCTCCTATTGGTTCTGTTTTTCTGGGAACCCTGACTTATCCAACAGATCAGCTAAAAACAAGAATCTCAATCAAAGGGCAGCGTGATGAGGCTCCTGCCAGCCGGGTGCCGCGGTGCAGCCCGAGGAGACCTGGTGTCAGATGACCTGGGCTTGAGGGTCGGCTCTGCTCCCTCGTGCCTCAGTGTCCTCATCTTTATAATGGGCGTAAGTATCATGAGAGGAGGCAGATTCAGTTCTTAATCTGGTCTCTGGCGAGGAGTGTCTCTTACTCTCATTAGACACTCATTGCTTCTCATCAGTAATTACCAAGGAAACTCGATAAGATAATACGTTCTAGCTTTTTTACACATTAAAAAAAAAACCCCAAAAACCTAGAGGGGAAAAAAAATGGATCACTCTTCCTCTTGTCCCTGCTCGGAAGAGGTGTGGTGAGGTGACAGTGGCTGAGAGCGACAAGGCCTTGGCAGGTGAGAGTACGTGTCCCAGCTCAGGAAGCAGTGCTACTGAGCTCACCCGCAGGGCCCAGTCCGTGGACAGCAGGCCGGCACCAAGAGTCGGCCCTTCCCCATCAGCAAACGTTTCTGAGGGAGACACAGGAGCGGCTCGGCCAGTGGGAACAGCTGTTATTTCTCCAGGAAAAAAAAAAATCTCATTTTATTGAAACCAGAAAGCAGAGCGGACCCCGATGCGCGGGGAAGCCATCCTCAGGACGGAGTGTGAGGCCAGACTCTGGGACCTCCCTTAGTCCTTTTGCCTTTATTTATTTTTTTTTCTGGTTTTTCTTTTTTTTTTTGGCTGTGCTCGTGGCATGCGGAAGTTCCCAAGCCAGGGATCGAACCCGCGCCACGGCAGTGACCAGAGCCGCTGCAGTGACAATGCTGGCTCCTTGACCCACTGAGCCACCAGGGAGCTCTGGGACCTCCCTTAGTTTAAAAAACTATTTCTGAAAGAAGAAAAAAAAACTCTCTTGGTGTGGATCTGATATTTTTTTAGAAGGGCCTGCGCCTGGTAAATATCGTCTGAGGGAGGAAACCCAGTGGGAACACTGAACTTTCTCAGGTGAATGTTCCTCTTCTCCCTCCCCAAGTTCTTGGTCCTCTCTTTTTCCCTCTCCTCCTTGTTTCACTCACATCCCTGTATAGTCTTGCGGCTTTGGCTGATGCGCAAAGGAAGGGAGAATATCTCTCCAAAGGAAGTGAGAATGTTATACTCACATGCGGAGCTCACAGGTACGGCGTTTCCTCCTAGCTCTCCCACCACCGTCTAGATTGCATGTAAAAAATGAACCCTTTGGAGTTCCCACTGAGGCACAGTGAGTTAAGAACCTGACTGCAGCTGGGCATCCAAGGCGCAGGTTCCAGCCCTAGCTGATGCAGTGGGTTAAAGGATCTGGCATTGCCACAGCTGTGGCTCGGACTCAGTCCCTGGCCTGAGAACTTCCATATGCCTTGGGCGTGACCATAAGAAAAAAAAAAAATGAACCCTTTTGAGGAGGGGGCGGGAAGGCACGGATTGGGAGTCTGGGGTTGGCAGAGCCAAACTATTATAAATAGGATGGATAAGCAAGAATGTCCTACTCTTTAGCACAGGGAACTGTATTCAATATCCTGTGATAAACTATAATGGAAAAGAATATAAAAAAGAGTATATATATGCGTGTGTAGGTGTGTAACCGAGTCATTTTGCTGTACAGCAGAAACTAACACAATACTTGAAGTCGACTCCAATAAAATTTTTTAAAGGAATAAAATCGAACCCTTTCATTTTCACTCAAGTCGCCTCTGCCCCACCCCCAGCCTGCCCCCAGCCGTGTCTCTGTCCCACAGGCCATTCCCCAGACCTCTGGGGTGCCTGTCAGGAGAGCTTGAAATCAACTCTAATGTGCTCCTTCCTTTCGTCGCCTACCACGGTTTGCTTTCAAATATCTCTCGAGTTGAGCCCTTTCTGTTTCTGCTGGTTAGGTGTCACTACCGCACACCCAGGTGTCTTCAACAGCCTCGTGGCAGGTGGCGGGGGGTGGGGGGTGCCTGTTTCTCCATCCCCCTGGCTCCCTGCTGATTTCCCGCTCCTTAACAGCCCACACGATGCCTCATGGGCATCCTCATCTCATTTTAAAAAATAATTTAACTTTTAATTATACAAGTGATATAATCTCCATATTCTTTCAAAAATGAAGATTTTAGACTAGGCTAAGGTCCCCTTGATCACTTACTTACTCCGATCCTGGTCCTTTCCCCTTTTTACAGAGGTGGCACGGGTCCCTGTGTGAGATGTACGCTCCCAGATATTTTTTGATGTTTTTATGTCCATATATGTGAACCCATGGAGAGCAGGTAGTGTTCATATTGCATGTGGCCATTTTTACTATAAATGGCATCATACATTTGTATTTTGTAAAATTACTGGAAAATTTTTGTAAAATTACATGATGACATCACGGCCCACCGGCTGAGCTTCACTCCGGCCGGGGCGGGGGGGGGGGCATTACTCTACAGGCTGAAGCCAACAGCACTTAATCTGACTATCACCCCTTTGATGAGCATTACATTGTTCCAGTATTAGGTGTACAAACGCTGCTTCACTGAACAACTGGAGGACACATTCTCTTGCGGAGTGAATTGCTTTTGCTGATCACATTTTCTGCCCCGCATTGCACGGTAAGATGAGAAGGAAGCTGATATGTATGGAAAGATTCCTAAGTACCAGGCCCTGAGATTGGACTTTGCACAGCAAACTCTGAGCTACCTTTTTTTTTTTTTTTTAAATGGCTGCATGTGACGCATATGGAAGTTCCAAGGCGAGGGGTCAGATTGGAGCTGCAGCTGCAGGCCTACGCCACGGCCACAGCCACGCTGGATCCAAGCAGCACCTGTGACCTACACCTGCTGCTTCACCCACTGAGTGAGGCCAGGGATTGAACTGTATCTTCGCAGAGCCTCGGTCAGGTTCTTTACCCACTGAACCACAATGGGAACTCCAGCGAGGTATTGTTATTCCCATTTTATAGATGAGAACACCGAGGCTTAAGGAGGTCAAGTGAGTCAGGATTTGAGAGATCCTACTCAAGTGCTCATTCCCGCCCTTTCCTTGCGATGGGTTCTTTGCCTCCAACTCTGCTGTGAGTCTTGTGACAGTGGGAATTACGGCCATGCTTCCTTTCATTCTCTAATATGTCCTGATTACACAATAAATCTCAATGAAACTTGATTGATTATTTGGGAGACAAATTAGCACTCCCATCCCAACTAGCGGGATATTTTATTTGGGTATTTTAGCAACAATAAGAAGACGCCAGCATCATAGAGTAGCTGGTTAAAATATTATTAGAAGTTAATTCATATTTTAGCAGATAATTCCTAATTAATTTGCTGTAGTTATCTTGTTAAGTGTCAATTAAATCTCCCCACATCCTTTACAGGTTTCTGCTATTCATAAAATGTAATTATGCAGCGATCGCTCATGTATTCTTTATGGCTTATATAATCTAGCAGTTAAATACAAGTCGAACAGATTTATCTTCCAAGTTCTTAATAACATCACTAAATGTTCTAATTAATAATCAATAACCCGTTTGCATAATTAATTGGGGAAAGACTCCTAATGAGATGATGCCTTGCGGTTAGCCAAGATGAGGTCAAAACTTTTCTGTCCCGTAGCAGTCACGGCTTAGGGTGGGAGAGTTTATTTGAGCAACTCACATTTCTTTAGGGCTCCCGGAAGTGCTGGGCTTTGCACTAATGACGGCAGCTCGTAGGATGTACTGGTACACGCTTAGTCACATCCTGGCTTAACAATATGTAATGTGTAAGTGTCTCTGGAACCTAACTTATTTGTTGGATGTGAATTTTCACAGACACAGGCTTAGGTGAGGCAACATAAATTTCTCCATTTCCTAAAAACCAATTTAATGTTCTGAATCGGAGCCCTCATTCCACCTGATGCAAAAACTTAAGAGAGTGACTTTCAAGTGAGCGTAGTCCTATGTAGCAGGTCCTCGGGCCAGCAGGGCTCCGTTCCAGATTTGAAAACAACCCTACCTTTCAGCTCTTTCCTCTCCCTCTTCCCTGGCACTGATTTGTCACTGACTTGAGGAGGGTGGTTTTGCGAAGGTCCCCCACCGAGGTGTCAACTGGGCATTTCTCGGGTTCCAGCTGTTTCGATCCCAGCCATCGTCTGCTCGGGTATGACACGGAGGTTGGGTCCTGAAGGGATCCTCGTCACACCGACCCCACTGCAAGGCATTCGGTCATCCTCCTCCTACATCAGCCTCTTCACTGAAGTGCTTTTGGTTTTGCTGTAACCTACCCCATCTGGGTTCCTGAGGCTTACTCCTCGTTGTCCTTCAGATCCCCAGGACCCTGTGCGCCACCCACCCCTCCTCAGCCCTTCCTACTCCTTCTCATGAACTTGGAGTCACTTAGATCTGAATCCTCCTTTTTTTTTTTTTTTTTTTTTTGGATGGCAGAAAGGCTCAGGGGCTGTCAGGGGTCTTTGCTCCGTTCTAACACGCCACACCCTCTTACAGCCTCTCTAGTTATTGCTCACTGCCCAAAGCCACAAAGGTCTCTGAAAAGGATGCTGAAGAATGTAACTCCAGGTGGGACCAGTAAGACACAGGTCTTCTCTCTCTGACCCCAGAAAATCAGTGGTTCTTGTCCGACTGCATGCTTCCAAATTATCTGGGGGTAGTTGGGACATGACACAAAAATGGACCCAGTCTTTCTTCCCAGGTCCTTTCCATCTCTTCTCTCACTCCCCCCGACTTAAAGGAGAGCGGGCTGAGGTAGAGACTGCTCTATTTGGAACCTTCCTTTTCTTACATTTTCTGCCTTCCGCCAGGAATTGCAGCATTTTATCTTGGAGGCTCACAATGCAGCATCTTTGTTCTCTGGCTCTGGAGTTAAACGTGGCCCCCTGTCAACAGCAGGAACAGGGACGTTCACAAAGGAATAAAGAAAATAATACGCTGTACAACCGGAGAAGACCAAACTCTCGTTTGTAAAGACGCACTCATCTCAGTGTTCACAGCAGCACTATCTGCAATAGCCAAGGCATAGAAGCAACCTGTGTCCATCAAGACACTTAGTTTATCCATTAAGATAAATAGAAAAGGAAGATAGAATATATATCAGAATACTATTCAGCCACAAAAATAAGAATAGAATAATGCCATTTGCAGCAACATGGAGGGACTTGGAGATTCTCATACTAAGTGAAGTAAGTCAGACTGACAAAGACAAATGCCATGGGATATCACTTATATGAAGAAGCTGAAAAAAATGATACAAATTGTCTTACAAAACAAAAACAGACTCACAGACTTTGAAGAAAACTTATAGTTACCAAAGGAGGAAGCAAGGGAGAGGGATAAATTAGGGATTTGGGATCAGCAGATACACACTAGGATATGTTAAAACAGTTAAGTGACAAAGGCCTACGTAGAGCACGGGGAACTATATTCAATATCCTGGAATAACCGTGATGGAAAAGAATACAAAAAAAGGACATATATATGTGTGTGTGTGTGTGTGTGTATAACTGAATCGCTTTGCTATATACCTGAAGCTAATGCAACAGTGCAAATCAACTATACTTCAATTTAAAAGATAATAAATATAATAAAGAAAGAAACATATGGTCTCTGGGCATTTCCTCACATCTTGCCAATAGCATCTTGAAGTGTGACTCAGCTACACCGGGTGACATCAGGGTGAGGCTGGGAAGGCTGGCATACAGTAAGTCGTCAGTGTTCGCCCTAAGAGGACCAGCCTGAATGTGGGACGGAGAGGCAGAGAAGCATCGAGAAGTCCCTGAGGGTGCGGGTTCCGTGAGGTGGGAGTCAGACAGCCACGCGGTTAGTTCATCTTGCCTAAGGGACTTTCAGTCTCAGCAAGTTTCCTGTAAAGCAGAGAAAAAATTACATCTCTGATTTGTTTTTTTATCCCGAATCTCCGGCTTCACTTAACACATAAGTCTATATGCTTGGGGGCTTGGGGCTGAGAGCTGCACATTCTAAGAGTTTTCAAAGAACCAGAAAAAAAAAAAGAGATTTAAAATAAAAACCCATCACTGTTCACTGAACTACAAATTGCGATTGGGAAAAGCGAAGAAGATTTTGATTTGGAGGAAGGAAACTCCGTTACCCAAGCACGTGGGCGCTGTTGCCTGTCTTCAGACAATACCGCCAGGACCGCCACACATCAGATCAGCCGGGAGTTTGATGCCCCGCTGAAGAGGCTATCGCTTGTCATTTTTTATGAAGCATCTGCCCCTTTCAGTTAACGACAAACAGCGTTATCCCTTCCATCCTGTTTATGCTCCCTCCTGGCTCTTCTCACAAGGGACTTGCTGTCCGCAGCGACTCCTCTCAACAGAGGAAAGCTGCTTCTTCTGCCCACAGGAATAGACACGAGTCGAAGCAGGACGGGTCCACCACGTGAAGTTCCAGATGGACTGCCAGTCAGCCCAGGACGGCACGCGGTCCACCAGCCCGCGACGCCCCCTCTGAAGACAGTCCTGCCCTTCGTCTGTCTTCTGCCAAGATGCCCTTCAGCTCAACCAGGAGAGGTCTCTCACCTTGACCGTCTCTGAGGAAAGACGCTCCTTAACTTCTTGCTGTTGACCATGCCAAGCCTCGTATTGGGGTAGGCTTTATGTCGAAAGAAAATCTTTCTTAGCATTTTTTTTTACTCCCCCTACACGACTTTCCCCTGGCAAAACACTACGGCTGATGCTTTCTCCCCGCCGCCCCCATTTTCTGCAGCTCCGGCTCCCTCTGCCTCTCAGATTTTTCTGGGTCTTAATGGTTATGGAGAAAAGTAGATGAATGCACCTGTTTTTCTTTTTTTCTTTGACATCCATCTTTTGCAAAAGGAGCCCTGCCAGAAGAAAGAAATGTATAATACAAAATGTTGAATTATTAACGACGACATTTCAGACACCCCTGCAAGGGAGATTGGGGTTAGAGCGAACTTGGCCCACATCCCTCCGATAAGGTCACGCTTGTGAGAGTGATCAGAACCACTGAGTCACGGCAGCCACCTCCAAAGGTCAGGAGACCTGACTCTGGCTCTCTTTAGTAGCTACCTCATTTTGGCCAACTTTTTTTTTTTTTTTTTTTTTTTTTTGCTTTTTAGGGCTGCACCCATGGCACATGGAGGTTCCCAGGCTAGGGGTCTAATGGGAGCTGCAGCTGCTGTCCCACACCACAGCCACAGCAGCACAGGATCCGAGCCGCCTCTGCAACCTACACCACAGCTCACGGCAACTCCAGATCCTTAACTCACTGAGCAAGGCCAGG
Source organism: Catagonus wagneri (assembly GCA_004024745.2). Classification (NCBI taxonomy): domain Eukaryota; kingdom Metazoa; phylum Chordata; class Mammalia; order Artiodactyla; family Tayassuidae; genus Catagonus; species Catagonus wagneri. Next base: position 25,797,647 of record PVHT020000175.1, read on the forward strand.
GATCGAACCTGCGTCCTCAAGGATGCTAGTCAAATTGGTTAACCAGTGGGCCACAGCGGGAACCACTTGGCCAAATTTTTACATGCCCTTTAGCCTCATTCCCCCTCCTTGTAAAATGGGGTGGGTGGGTGGGTGGTGGTAATCAGCCCGCGTCATAGGTTATCATGGGGATTAGACGAGATAATGCAGACAAACACACTTGCCACAGTACCTGCCAGGCATATTGAGCTTAGTACAAACTGTCTGTTATTAAAAGGCATGGTGATTTGTACAGATGCAATCCAAAGATTTTCAGACAGACTGAGAATACTAAGAAGTGCCAGTGGGGAGTCACAGCAGTGTCTACTGATATAGTTGATAAATATTACTGTAAAACCAACAGATATTTTTCTCTCCCCAGTCTAACAAAGCCTGGCAAGGAGTGAGGGCACAGAGGCTCCCTGGATCACGACAGGAGTGGAAGGACCAGGCAGTGTGGGGAGGGACAGCTGCTCTGTCCTCTGCCTGCTCTGAACATACTGTGCTTCTCGTGAATGACCGTGAACCTCAGCTGGGCTGAAATTTGCACACCTCACATCTCCGTATTTTACAGTTCCCAGACTGACCCATACACGCTCCCTTTCACTCTAAGACAGAGGTCTCTCGGGAATGCAGTCAGGTAGACGGACAAGCTGCGAGTTGGTGAAACCCGGAAGAATTATGCACCGTGGCAAAAACAGCCAACTAAGGAATAGCCGAGGCATATTTACTTTTCCCCTTGATATCTGTAGAAAGGTACGTCTTCAAGCATCACAGAAATAATCACCTCCTCTCTCTCTATTTTCCCCCTTTTATGTTTTTTATTGGTACACAGCATTATTCAGGAGAGGCTCTTTGGTCTCCCAAGCCAATTCTTTTGCATCTGTGTTTATACTGATGCTATTCAAACAATGATCCTCCACTTCCCCTGTCAGTTTCCGTTGTACATTTCACATATTATGAACTTATTTAAACAAAAATCCTTCTCTCTGGGTACATTTCTTTTCCATCTGTTTCCCCCCTGCCCCATGCTACTAATTCTCATTTCAAAGCAACGTTGCAATAGCATTTATTGTTTTTTCCTCTCTTACGTTCCTCAGCTTCTCCTTTAACACTCAGAGTAGGAGAGGCGGTAGTGAGGAAATACACGGTGTTAGGATTGATTTATAGTCAAGAAGGTCTTTCTCACTCAAAAGGCATCTAAAAGGATTCCTATCAGCTTTTTAGAGCAATGAGTCCTTAATCATGACTGTAGTTTATATTTGTAGGGTGCTTTACAGTTAGTTTTTAGATGGGATTTCACTAGCTGTCATTTTAGGGAGTCTGGAGAAAGAAAAGGGGAAACTGCAGCTAGTTATCCAGATCATTCTAAATATCCATATTTTTGGCTGTGGAATGCCGATGTTAGGCTGAATTATGCACCCTTCTTCCAGAGACTTGGTGTTGTGGAAACACAGCTCAGTGTCTATTAGAATCAAAACGGGGTGGTGATGTGTGTGGGGGGGCTGTTGTCATTTTATGAAATCTGTGAAACACGGGGAAGCAAATCCAAATCCATTTCCAGCTCAATACTGTTTTTCAGTTTCCATTTGTGCAGAGGTAGCGTCCCGCTCCCCGGGCTCAGGAAGACCTGCCGTAAATACCCTAATCCTCTCAAAAGCAGGTGTTTGTGCGCCTCTTCCCACATAGATTTGTCAAGGCCACGAGAGAGAGTTTATTCTCGTAATTTGCCTGTAAAGGATCAACCTGCCTCCTGCCTCTGCCAGCCTCGCCCAGATGAAAAGCCCAGAGCCTCGTGCGTGCTTCTCAGCCCAGCCATAGGAGGAGGGCTTGGACTTTTTTTAAGAGAAGTAAGCCTTTTCCATCTCTAAGGAAATACCTGTGGAATCCTTCCTTTAGTCGTCAGCTCCCAGAAGTCAGAGAACCCTGCCCAGAGATTCTCACTCATTTATAAACGGCCCTTGTTTCTTCCCCTGAAAAAGGACAGGAGGGACGAGTTAATATCATCTCGCAGAACACTGATCCTTGGAATGAGAGGTGCTTTAACGCTTGAGTGGTCTTTCCCAAGAGCTCCCGGGCCACCTGCGGATGGCTCGCACGTGGGAGGAACGATGGTGCAGAGTTTAGCCTCCATCTCCCTCCTCCATCCTTCCTGCTGCTCCCCCAGTACCCCCGGGGGCTGGACTTCAAAGCCTGGCCCGTGTGGGAGAGGCTCTCCTCCACTTTCTCTGGGCTAAAGAAACAAGATGCTTCTACTGCTCTTCTGTGATGGCTTTACAGGGAGAGCAGAGCCTGTCCGTCTCTCGTACAGCTCGTTACACCTGAGGAGCCTTATTTAGTCAAAGGAAATTGCCCTCTGGGGGATGGTTAGAATCAGCAAGGACCAGGAGTCTAGGGGTAGAACCCTGTCTGCGTATATGACAGAAAACAAACCCCAACTCCCAAACCTCCTCCGTGTGTCCTCCCATTAGCCCATGAAAATTCCTTTCTTTTTCTTAACTCATTCCCTGCGAGTGTGACATTGGTTTTGTTTCTGCTCTTCTGTTCTTATTTTCTGTTTTCCTCGGGTGGATCAGGTCTGGTTTCAGTTCCATAAAAGCATAAACTTTCTAACAGCGGGAAGATCGAAACTCAGGATGCATCATGAAAAAATTGTTTGAAGTGTTATCGAAGTAGAGTCGATTTGCAGGTTGAGATAATTTCCGCTGTACGAAGCAGTCGTTCCATCACACACACACGCATCCATTCCCTTTTGGAATCTTTTCCCACACAGATCGTCATGGAATATTGGGCAGAGTTCTCTGTGCTGCTATTCGGGAGCTCCCCGTTGGCCAGCCGTTCCACATATCACAGAATTAGGATGCACCATTCTGAGACGTAGTCACCGGCGGCTCCTATGTTGTCTCTTAGAAGAGGTGAGTCAGGAAAGTCAAGACTCAGAAAAGGTATTTTTTTGGGGGGTGAGGGGGTGGGTTTCTGTACTCGTGGAACGAGGAAATTCCCAGGTCAAGGACTGAACCCACATCACAGCCGTGACCCAAGCCACAGTGGTGATAACGCTGGATCTTTAACCTGCTGAGCCACCAGGGAACTCCCGGAAAGGGGTTTGGACCAAGGGCTGTTAAGAGATGTCTTCTTGGAGCTCCCGTCGTGGCTCAGTGGTTAACGAACCCGACTAGGAACCATGGGGTTGCGGGTTCAATCCCTGGCCTCACTCAGTGGGTTAAGGATCCGGCGTTGCCGTGAGCCGTGGTGTAGGTCGCAGACGCGGCTTGGATCCCGCGTTGCTGTGGCTGTGGGGTAGGCCGGCAGCTACAGCTCCTGTTAGACCCCTAGCCTGGGAACCTCCACATGCCGCAGGTGCGGCTCTACATAAAAGGCAAAAAGACAACAAAAAAAGTCTTCTTATTACGAGAGACTAGCATCTCGGTGTTTATAAATTGTTGATTTCCATCACTGGGCATCATGACCATGGCTGTGGCAGGCGTCATTGCCATGGTCTTTGTTTCCTAAATTTTCCTCTACTTGCTTCGTTCATCCTGGCCTCTTCCGGCTTGAAAGGGCCTCTTTCAGAGCCTTTGAGGCCTGCAGTCTTTACTTCTTTACGTAGGCTGCTCATGGAGCTTCTTTTTTCAGCCCCGGCCACATTCTCGCAGCTACCTTCCACTGTCCTGACCGAATATGCTTCTGTAGTTGAAGGTGAAGAAATTTCTGAAGTCACGCGGGTCAAAGATTTAGGTCTGATGTGACCTGTGTGCCCTCTGTCAGAACAGGACCAGGAGGTGGAAAGTTTCAGTGGAGTCTGTCCACACCGAGGGGGCAATTAGAATTTCTGCCCAAGTCTCCATGCCAGGTCTAAGAAATCTTTTGCTAAGTACCTGGACAAGCGATGAACTGTTATTGGAAGAATATCTGAAAGATGATCCGTTGTTAGGCAGTTTCAACGGTTACTTTACATGAGGTTTGTGCCATTCTTTCCTCAACTCATTCTGAAGTGCAGGGGACACGTCCTGGCTTTTTGGAGTCAGGAAGCTTGTTTTAAAACATCTTCTCGCCTGCTAAACCAGGAGTGTGATCTGTGTTAAGTCACGCAGCGGCTCTGGGCTGAGTCCGCATCTGGAAAGTGGAGATGGGCCTGGATGGTCACCCAGGAAGCCTGGCGTTGGACGCTGACCGCCTTAGAATCGGAAGTTCATAAACTCAGTCAGGCTTCGGCATCATCAGAGTGCTTTGTGAAAGAACAGACTTCCGGGTTCACTCCCGCAGGTCTTGTTTGGTGGCCTCTGGGGAGGAAGCGACCAGGCAGCCCCCGGCTGACTCAGGCTGTTAGGTGATTCTGATGCTCGGTACCCTCAGACCGTACTTCGAGAAACTACTTCCGGAGGTAGCAGTGCAGAATCCCAGAGAACCTCTCTTCCCTCCTTCCTCATTAACCCTTGAAAAGCCCTCACTGGGGTACCAAGGGAAGGCTTCTCATTGGTCTTAAAGTCCAAATGTCTTCGAGAAAAATACAGTCGTGTCAAAGTAGAGGTGACAAGTGTGAGTCCTTTCCAGGAGAAGGTTTTGATGGGTGGGAGAGAGGGGGCAGCCTGAGAGCTTGAGTGACTTCAGGGGACACCAAGGATGGAGGTGACCAGATGATGCAAAGTTGAACTTCACCAGCTCTAACATTTTGCTGCTAGCTCTCTTCACACAGACATCGATTTGCTGAGAGGCAGGAGATGGGCTCCCAGAGAATAAAAGCTTGGGGGTATTTTCTGATAGATACCCAAGTGAGAACCACGTGACCAAAAGATGACTTATTCCAGCAAGTAACCTCGGATGCTTGGCTGTGCCCTAAAGAAACAGGCAGAAGTCATTTGATAATGACATCTTCGGGGTGATGATAACCATTAGCTTGCAGTAGACAGAGCATGTGTGTGCTGGGGCAGGAGTGTGCACGTGTGTGTGTGTGTGTGTGTGTGTGTGTGTGTAGAGGGTAGGATAGAGAGAGGGGTCCTGTGTAGTAAGTCCTATAAGGACCAGTAGTGGAGCTAAGTGACTCAATAGCTCTAGGTCCTGGTTTCAGCTCTGTTGATGCAAGGGCAGGGCACCGAAATTAGCCTTCAATCCAGTTTATTTGTTGCTATCTAAATTCCAATTTATTTTTTTGGTCAAGTTCGTCCATTTGCATGCAAGGCTCCTAGCACTAATCTACTCTGATAATGACTTGGGCAAGCAGGTTGAAAATTTCTTACTCTTCCCTGAAGGCTCACAATGTGAAAAGGAAGGAGAGGAAAGCAACGTTTTCATGATTAAACAGGAAAGAAAATTACATCTTGTTTTTTATTCTTCTCACCCTCCCCTCCACCTCTGACAACTGTAGTTGCTGAACTAGGGCTTGGCAGGGACATGGACTTGAGGAGACGGGTGACTCGTTTCTTGGAATTCAAACTTCTTTTTATCATGAAGCCTTAGTGATACCGCCCAGCCAATTTCTGCATTAAACAAACACAAACCAAATGAGAGGAAGATAACTGAATCTCTACATGGCCAGCATCCATTAATAACCCAGATTTCCCTAAACCTAAATCTTATAGACAGCTTATTCATCTTTTTTTTCCTTTACGTGTTTGATTCTTCTCCAAGATTTATTCTCAGAGATACTTAATTCCAACCTGGCTGACATTATCCGTCCTCTGTGTAAAAATTCAACAATTCCCCTTTCAATTCCAAGCCATTTCATTTAGTTCTGTTCCATGCTATCCTAGTCTCCTTGTTTCATTCTAGAAATCATTAGAGTCCTATCTGAAACAGAATTCCCTTTTTGAATGCCCAGATCAGTGACCAAGACTTCATTTCAATGGTGTGGGATAAACCCCTGTAAGAACTGAATTCTTTTCATCGTCTCACTATCAGTCCCCACCCCCAGCGCTGCTGGGCGCCGACCCTGGAGTAAACGGGATATGTTCACTTAAGAGGCCAGGATCTGGGTGAGTGACGAGATAGTGTTGTAGCATCACTGAAAAACGACTGATGGAAAGGAGAGCCAGGAATTCCCTGGCGGCTCGGCGGGTTAAGGCTCTGGTGTTGCTACTGCCGTGGCTCAGGTCGGCACTGCAGCCAGGGTTCCATCCCTGACCCCACGTGCCGTGGGAACTCCCGCAGCCATGCAAGCAGCCAAATACAAAAAAAGGAGAGGCAGTCCAAGGGAAAACTTGAAATAGGGGAAATTTATTTAATTTCCATTTCTCTCGACATTTTCTTCCCTCATGTGACCCCTTGTTCTCTTGCCCTTTCTCGTTTCCAGCTCCAGGAACTCATGCTACTTCGCTGTTAACCTAGACACCTGTCTATAGCCCCATCTAACGGGTGCCCGACTCCTCCTTTCCCTCTAAATGTAGTCATAGACGCTAACCCTCTACTTTCCTGGGTGAACCCTTGGTTTCCTGATAATAAAAACTGAACCGAAGAATAGAGGGTTATTATGTGATCCTTCAAAGGAGACTTCAGAAATGATTTAACCCAAATGGCGAGGATATGGAGAAAAGGCAAACCTTGGGTACTGTTGTTAGGAATGCAAATTGGTACAGCCTCTGTGGGAAAGAGAATGGAGGTTCCTCCAAAAAAATTAAAAATAGAACTATCGTGTAATTATTTAATAGTATTTACTGGGCACCTACTAAAGTCAAGCTATGTGAGGTACCCTGGGTACAAAATGATGGATAAGGCAATATTCCAAGGAGTGAAATTTCAACAGCCAGAGCTCACATCCTGACTCCTTCTAGGCTAGGATATTTGCCAAACTCATCCCATCTCTACAAAAGGAAAAAAAAAAGTAGAAGGATGGAGAAGATGTAACACACACTTGAACTTAATCCTTGCCACTCTCTCACTGTGGATCAGGAAGAAAGGGTTTGGAAAAGCAAGATAAATGCTTCTGTGGGAGCAAGCTGGCTGCCCAGGCATATTTAAAAATCAAATTACCATTTTAATAGTATGCATCATTTCCATATCAAATGATGACATAATTGGCAAAGACTAGGAGGTGACACAATTTGGAGCACTTACCCAGTACTAACAATAGATGAAGCTATCTTCAATGGGCTGCAAAGCCGTTCTGCCTTCTGGCACCTTCCATCCCCAGGCTGTTGGGAATGGGAAACAGAGGGCTTCCATGGGGTGAAAGGAGATGGGCTGCTGCCTGGGGAGGGCTCGCTGCGGAGGGCCTGTTCAGCCCGCTGAGATCCTTCTCACCCTGGCTGCATAGAGGAATGCCTTTCCATGCAGCAGCCGTCTTAGAAACATAGCCTTTATGCTTGCAAATATATGGCATATTTACTGAGAAAAACATAGCAGTACACAGAGCAAAAAACAAAAATTGTTCATAAAACCTGGAGTTAGCTAATATTGATATTTCAGTGTAGACCTGTCACATCCTTAAAAATGTCTGTATTCCAGCGAGTGAGTGTGTGTGTGTGTGTGTGTGTTCAAAGCAACCCTGAGATCAAACTGTAATTATTTCCACTTAACGCAGGGCGGGCTTCATGGCCACATGGTCTGTGTTCGGTTTAATGCTCTGCTGTTGCCATCATGAAATTCTTAAGAGTTTTCTGTTTGGACTTCTATTTTGCAAGTGAAGCCCTACGGGAGCTTCAAAGCACAGGGCGTCCAGGCAGTGCGGGCCTTTCCTGCTGTCGCTGCCCCGTTGAATACAGTGTTCGCTGTGCTCCACGGGCATGGCATTTATCGGTCCCCCGTGCTATGGGACAGTCATGAGACTGAAAGCATGGATGTGGTTAAGCATATCTTGGAGCAAGTAGCAGTGCTGACCGTTCTGAGAAGTCATGCTTCCACTAGAACCAGAACTTACTTCCGATGAAGACAGTAGAGTCTTAAGAAATGAAGAACTGCAGTTCCCACTGTGGCGCAGCAGAAGCGAATTCACTAGGAACCATGAGGTTGCAGGTTCGATCCCTGGCCTCGCTCAGTGGGTTAAGGATCCGCCGTTGCTGGGAGGTCTGGTGTAGGTCGCAGAACCCCTCAGATCTGGCGTTGCTGTGGCTGTGGTGTAGGCTGGCAGCTACAGCTCCCATTCCACTACTAGCCTGGGAACTTCCATATGCCATGGGAACAGCACTAAAAAGAAAAAAGAAAACGAAATGAAGCAAAAACCGTTAAGTTTATTTTGTGCAGCATTTCCATAGTTTTGGCAAGAACTACACACATGTATGAACTTTGAAATATGAATTGGCAATTCTGCAAGTGCGTGAAATGGTTTTATTATTGACATTTTAAACTTGTGTTAAAGCTGAATAGTAAAATTCATGCTTATCATTTAAATTTTTAATTTTTCTTTTAGAACAACATTAAATAGCAAAGAAAAAAAGTGCCACGTCAAGGCAAGCAAGAGACCGCTACAGGAAGGAGCGATACTTTATCCCACTTACTGGCTGCGCGTTTTCATTCTACTAAACGTGCGAATTGTGTAGCCAGCCCTAACTGAACTGTGTATCGTGACCTCTTTTCAAGTCAGTAAATAGGATTTAAAAGATTATTACTAACAGCTGCATAGTAAATAGTTTCACTTGATGAATTTATTTAACTTAGTTCCTGTTATTTTGAGGACCTTTAGATAGTATGCAATGTGTTTACAGTCAGTTGGTTATTCTGATGAAAATCTCTGTACATAAATCTGTACATTAATGGTTATTTATTAAATTACAAGAAATAGACTTGCTAAGTCAAACAACATGTACATTTTTGAGGTGCTTTTCTTTTTTTTTTGGCTGTGCCAGGGGCATGTGGAAGTTCCTGGGCTGGGTACAGAACGCGCGGCACAGCAGTGACCCGAGCCTCTGCAGTGACAATGTCAGATCCTTAACCTGCTGAGCTACCAGGGAACTCCGAGGGTTTGTCTGAGATATGGTGGCACATTGCTCTTCAGAAAGCTTATAGCAACTGAGCGTCAGCCCAGTTAAACTTAACGTTGCAATTTCAGCCCATCCTTCAATTTCTGTTCATTTCTACGTGTTCTGTCTTGGCATTTGCTCCTCGGTTTATTCATGCATCGGTAATGTCAACTATGTGTCAGGCACTGTGTTAGGAAGGTACTGGGGTCAACAGTGAGCAAGATAGGACCTGCCTTCATGGAACTGAAAGTCAAAGGGAGGAATCAGACGTTAAACAATCACATACAAATGCATATGTGTTTACAAACTAGGATGAGTTCTATGAAGGAAAAGAATGAAGCATTTCACCTGGGACACGACTTAGCTGGAGAATCAATACAGATTCCCCTGAGGGAGTGATTTCTGGGTGAGACTCAAAAGAGGGGTAGGAATAAAGTTGGTAAGGAAAGAGAAGGGAAGAGATTATAGAGGCACTGCAGGCAGAAGACGGCCAGCCTGAACAGAGTCCTATGATAAGAGGGGGCACGTTGGTGTCTTGGAGCCAAATCAGTACAGAGAGCAAAGGGGAGAGAGGAGAGAGATGAAGCTTGAGTGGTCATTTTGGACTAGGCCAGGGGTCAGCAAACTGTAGTGCAGCAAATCTAGTCTGCTGGATGTTTTTGTAAATGAAGTTTTATTGGAACACAGGTGTGCTCGTGGCTGATTTTTGTTTTCGTTTTTGTTTTTTCCTGCCTATGACAGAAGTAATGGTTGCAACAGAGATCACGTGGTCTGCAAAGCTACAGTGTTTACCATGAATGCTGCGTAAGCAGAAAATGTTTGCCCACTGCTGGATGAGAACATGCAAGACCTTAAAGTGTGCAGGGCAGCCTCAGCCCTTCCCCAGAGCAGTGGGAAGTGACTGAAGGCAGCGTGAGGAGCAAGCATGGCTCTGGAATGGGTGGGGGCCGGAGGGAGGGAGGTGGAGATGCAGGCAGACCAGTGCAGGCTCTCCGTGTTCCAGGTGAGAGTTGATGGCCCTTTGGAACAAGGCAATGGTTTATAGAAGGAGATTGGAAAGTGAAGCCAAGGGATGAAATATGATGGGTAAGGACATGAGGGGTCAAAAAGTACCCCTAGGTTTCCCTCTAGTAGAATTACCTGGACCATAAAACCCTTCACAGAAACATGGAAGTTTGGAAAAGAACCAGTCTGGTGTATTGCGGGAGATATTAATGAATTTACTGTGCGGTCTTTTGAGATATCCAAGAGGATTTTGTGCAGGCAGCTGGATAAAGATTTCTATAGCTCAGAAAAGTGGTTAACACTTCCCAGTATAATCTGACCAGAAAGCATGCTTAGTATCTCATTATATATTTCCGCTGGGTTTATATTTGTCACTGACTTTTCAATACCACGAACATTTATTTAGTATCTACGATGTGCTGAACACTTGCGAGTTGCTCCAAGGATGCAAACATGAATAAAATCAACTTTCTGCTCTCAAGACATGTAATACTGCCATATCAGGTAGTCACTGGCAGATGCCTTTCGAGTTGAGCCCAAAAAGTACCGTGGGAGCAAAGGGCAAATGCAAAAAGAAAGCGATATTGGAAGAGCAGTTAACTCTTTTAGGAGTGAGGGATCTGCCAAAGAGTTGGGACTGGAGCTTTGAAGGATGCAGGGGGCTTCAGACTGTAAAAGGGGTGAGACTAACGGACATGGTGGCCGAGGAAACAGCATGAGTTGAGAAAGGATTCAGCTATTTGTCAGCGGTGGTTTCACTTTCTATTTTCACTTACTCACCCCACACTCCATCCCACCCCCGAGCTTCCAACAATGCCTGGTGCCCTAATTCTGTGTTGGCTGAACTCTATAATCTCTTTTTCCTATGAGCATATAATGTTTCACTACCCATATTCTAGATAAGAGATCTTATCTGGCTGATCTCTTCCTCCCACTGTAGAAATAATTGATTGCTTTATATTTTATGCTATAATTGCCCTTGTCATGCACTGTTGGGGTTAAATGCGTAGAAGCCCCTTGATCTACTTTTTCTAAGATGTCCTCTATGTCTTTGGACCCCCAGTGCCCAGGACAGAGCATTCTGACAACAACACACGGCAGCTGAATCAGACTGAATAGAAGCCAATAACTTCTGGCTCCAGTGCTGGCAGCTTGAGTGATCTGATGAAAAGTCCCAGACTACATGCTGGTGAGGACCGGGAGCAGGAGAAGAAATTGAATTTGAATAATTGAATTTTAAGAAGGAGGCATATGCTTCTGCTGTAACCTCCCCACACCAGACAGCACAGCCCAGATGCAAAGTCAAAATGCATTATGTATTTAATGTGTCTCATGGGGTTGACATCTGAAATAATAGGAAGAGAAGGCAGGGATTATAATCAAAGTGGCAACATCTGAAGACGTTTAGACGGTGGTGAAAGGTCAGGGTATAATCTTTAGATGTTTAGTCAACCTTGTTTAGGAGAGGAGTGGGTATGATTGAGGGCTGGGTGTGTGTGTTGCTGGGGGGCACACACGCTCCAGTACCCACCCAGCTAAACTCAGTACAGCATCAAGATCTCTAGGGCAGATGTTTCTTGGGGTTGCAGGAACTGAATGTCAGTTCTCAGTGTTGACACCGATGTATGGGACTTGAAGCTGGGGAGAAAGAAAGGCTTTTGCCTGGGAAACGGTGCTTTGCTTCATTGTCCCCCAAAGTAAGGGCAAGAGGAAATGGGGTTCTGTGGAACAAAGAAGGGACTGAGTCATCAGGAAGAGGGAAACTGTCTTACAACTGCTGCATGCAAAACACTAGCCTTTTTAATACACACCCAGCACAATTTTAGGTGAGGTTATCAGTACCAGTATTTTCTTTTTCCTCGTTTTTCGTACCTATATTTTCTTTTTTTAAAAGTCGTATTGAAGTATAGTTGATTAACTAGGTTGTGATCATTTCTGCTGTACGACAAAATGAGTCAGTTATACAAGTGCACGCATCCTTTCTTTCTCAGATTCTTTTCCCATATAGATGACCACGCCTACTGGGAAGAGTTCCCTGTGCTGTACAGTGGTACTACCTATATTTTCCATAAGGGAAAATAGGGGGTCAGAGATGTTGAATAACACCGTTTGTGTCACACAGCTCAGAAAATAACAGGTTGGAATGCAAACCTAGTTTTGACCAATATTAAAACCTAGGATTTCATCAAGATGCTCTTGGGTCCCTAGATCCTGTGACCTGACGAAGGCCATGTACCTTTGGTGAGAGGACTTCCAGCACAGATATTTGAAGGGAAAGAAATGTGGGTGTTGCCAGGATATGGACTTCTCATCAGAGAGGGGCGGGCAAAACCCTGGCGGCGTTCCGAGGCTTCCTCTAGATCCACGGCATCCTGACAAGTAACGCTTGTGATGCCCACGGTTCTAGAAGAGCTGCGATTTGGGTGTGGAGGACTTAGCCCTGCCCTCCGGGCTCCCGGCAGAGGGACAATGCGGGTGGGAGCTCCAGTGCAGGAAAGGCTGACGCAACGTCCAGATCTTCACAGTCATGTGACGCCACGCTTCCGCTGTACAGGTAAAGAAACTAAAGGGCAGGGAATGGCTCCGGGATATTTATTTTTAAAAAGACAATTTTTTTAAAAGACAGATTTGGAGTTCCTGCTGTGGCACGGTGGGTTGAGGCTCTGGTTTGTCTCCGTGTCAACTCGGGTTGCTGTGGAGGCATGGGTTCGATCCCTGGGCCTGGGCAGCGGGTTAAGGGTCCAGTGCTGCTGCATCTTGGCGTAGGTCGCAGCTGCAGCTCAGAGTCCATCACTGGCCCGGGAACTGCCGTATGCCACGCATCTGGCCAAAGGAAAAAAAAAAAAAAGACAAATTTATCCTTGTGGTCTTCTAGAATTTTTTCAGCACCTTCTCTGCTTTTTGGACATTTCCACTCTCCTGAGAGCACAAGACATTTATTACTGTTTGGAGGGCCTTTCTCTCAGCAGGCTCTCCAGTCGAAGGCAGGAAATCCGTTAGATAGCTTATATTTTTTATTTTATTTTTTTGTCTTCTGTTTTTTTTAGGGCCGCACCTGTGGGGTCCAATCAGAGCCATAGCCGCCGGCCTACACCACAGCTCATCGCAACGCTGGATCCCCAACCCACTGAGCAAGTCAAGGGATCAAACCCGCGGCCTCATGGATACTAGTCTGATTCGTTAACCGCTGATGATGGGAATGCCTTATTTTTTTATTTTTATTTTTTGATACGTTGTATTTTTTAAAGAGATGGTTATTTCCCTCCTTGAAAAAAAAATATAGCCTCCTGATCAATATTTTATAACAACAAAATTAAGAGAAGGAAATAATCATCTTGAATTCTTCCATCTAGAGACAACCATTCTTAACATTTTGGTGATAGTTTCCTTCCAGTCCTTTCTTTCTTTTTTGTGGCTGCACCTGTGGCGTAGAGAAGTTCCTGGGCTAGGGGTTGAATCAGAGCTGCCTTTGCCACCTGTGTGTCCACAAGTACAGCATCACTGGATCTGAGGTGCATCTGGCGGCAGTGCCAGATCCTTAAGCCCCTGAGCGAGGCCAGGGATTGAACCTGCATCCTCACACAGACAAGTCCTTAACGCGCTTAGCCACAACAGGAACTCCCAGTCCTTTTTTTTTTTTTTAATGTATCTTTTGTTCCTTTATGAAGCTATGTGAATAGGAGAGTTTGGAACTGAGCTTCAGGCATGTTGAATGAGTAGCTGGCCTTGAGAAAGCACATATTGCGTGCGTGTGTGTGGTGTGTGTGTTTGCTGTGTGTGGCAGAGGGAAGGGGAGATCTGGAAGAAGGGGGTCCACCAGCCAAGCGCCTGGGAACCCTCACGCAGGGCTGGCTGCTGCAGCCCCTCAGAGACCTGGGACTGAGTGCTCTCCTGTGTGGGGGGGGTTCGGGTACTGCCCACGGCCTCACGCAGTCAGCTTAGCTTGTGTCCTCTGGCTGTCACTCAGATATGAATGGCCTGATCGAATAATGATGGCTGGATAACCGTGATGTCTACTGCTGCTGAAAAACTACTCAGGAAAAGAGGATGCATGAAACAGAAAAAAAAAAAAAATCACCCTAGAGAAGCTGGGCTCCTTGGAGGACTCATCAATGCCATCTTGTCACCGCCCAGAGATGGAGGGCTTCAGCCATCAGGAGATGTGCGTGGTCCACGCCTCTCTTTCGGTCCAGGAAGAAGACCGGCCCGGGGCGTCACACCGGACTCTCAGGTGTCAGGGACGGCGAAGCAGCGCGTCGCCCACATCACACAGCCCCTCGCTGTCCCGCCGTGCTTTCCGCGGACAATTCGGCAGTGAGGTCGCGGGGGGTCAGAGCCCCCGCTGGCCAGAGCTGCCCGTGGCTGTCTGGGGCTCCAGACATTTTTAAGATCAAAGTCAGGGGGAAAACATCAAACCACTTTTTGAAGCTGCTGCTGGCGGTCGGCTTTGGAGCGCCGGGTCTCCTGCCCAGCCGCCGCCCCAGGCTCCGTCTGACCCAGCCTTTCACACGCGCGCGCTCCGGGACGTTTCCAAAAATATACACTCGCTTTAACAAAAAGTCATCTTAGCCAGGGCTCGTTCGGGGCGAAGGGTCTGTCCAGGGGCTCCAGGCCCTTCTGCTCGGAGGAGAGGAAGGCCGGAGGGGAGCGAGAAGCTGCAGGATTTCCAAGGCTGGGCGCGGCCCTGCTTTTTGGTCCCCTCCCATCCCTCCGCTGCGACGGTTTCTGCTGCCCTAGGACCTTCTGGCCAGAGAGCGCTCGGAGGAGCCCAGGACTCGTAGGCGGCAGACGGATGACAACCTTGGTGCCCCCTTCACTGCTGATGTGACCTTGGCAAGGTTGCTTAAGGTTTCTGAGCCTCAGTTTCCTCGTCTATAAAATGGAAACTAGTGATGCGTCTCTGGGAGTTCCCATCGGGGCGCAGCGGAAATGAATCCGACTAGGAACCATGAGGTTGCAGGTTCGATCCCTGGCCTCGCTCAGTGAGTTAAGGATCCAGTGTTGCCATGAGCAGTGGTGTAGGCTACAGACGTGGCTTGGATCTGGCGTTGTTGTGTGGCTATGCCGTAGCTTGGCGGCTACAGCTCCGATTAAATCCCTAGCCTGGGAACTTCCATAGGCCATGGGTGCCTCCCCCCCAAAAAATGATGCGTCTCTACTGGGAATTAAATTAGCAACATAACAGAGTTCCCACTGTGGCTCACAAACGGCTAAGGATCCTGTGTTGCCACAGGCTGTGTTCTGAAGCGCAGGTGAGGCGCAGAGCAGAGTGTCCTGAGGGCCAACCTCACTGAATTTTATAAAGGTTCTTCTGGGCCACCACGCTCACATCACATTCTCTCCCCGAGCTTCAGAATCCCCCCCCCCTTTTTTTTTGGTCCTTGCCCTCTGCATTAGGAAGTTCCTGGGCCAGGGGTCCAACCTGCACCACGGCAGCAACCCAAGGCCACAACAGTGTCAATGCTGGATCCTTAGCCCTTGGGCCACCAGGGAACTCTCGGAATATAATTTTCCTATTAACTGTAACTCTGGAATTGCAGGGAAAATCCAAATACCTGCGCTACCAATGGAGCTTTAAGCTTCATGTTAGGAATGTTCTTAGGGTCATTTTCACCCAGAAAAATCGTGCCGCCGGCTTAACAAGGGGCAGGCGGAGTCAGCCTCATTCACATCCAGCCCCTCCTCCACACCAAGGCCGCCCGTGTGCCCAGCACAGGGCGGGGCGGGGGCTGGCTCCAAGCTGTGTATCACGGTGACAGCCTTCTCCGTTAAGCACTCACTGCCTCCCACGCGCGTAGGCACTACAATGCCAGAAAGGAATGGCAAGCAGCGAAGGACACAGCCCGTGGGCTTCCGCTGGAAGATCGGAGCTCTCCGGAACGCGCCCCCCTCCTTCCCTCGTCCTTTGCATGGCTTCCCTGCTAGAATCTGAGAGGTCGCTCAGTCCACGGAGAAGATTCTTTCTACAAGGGTCCCTTGAACTCAGCCCTCTGCCAGTCCGCATTCCCTCAGCGATCCGAGTCTGTCACGTAGCGGACTTGGCAAAAACTGGGAAAATTCACCGGAAACTGGCCACAGGGGGGCGCAAGAGAGAGGTCGTCCAGGCAGCGGGCGCTGCTCTGTGTCTGCAGCTGTGCCAGCGGCCGGGGGCCGGTGCAGGCGTGGCGGTCTTAGGATGAGGCCAGAATAGGGGTCAGGGATTTTAAAAGCGGATTTAAGAAAAAAAAAGACTAAAATAGTCCCTGGCTTCAGGGAACCTTCACAGTTGTAGGGGTAACATGATTTGAGGAGCATGTGAACGGCAGGAGAAGAACACGAGCAAGCCTGTGGGATGGCGCTGATGGCAGGCGAACGGCCTACCGTGCTCCCCCCGACCCCCCAGAATGCTCACGGTCAGAAGGCAGCCGAATGAACAGTCAGAGGGCTTCTGCGCTGACTGCCTCTTCCGGTCAACAACGAAAACCTGGGTAGAATTAAAACGGATGAAGGAAGGGAGTCTGGGGGGGCAGAGATGGGGGTTGCTTGGATGGGGGAGCTCCCGCGAAAGTTCAGATTCACTCTGGACTCTGACAGGTATCTGGCAACAAGATACCCAGGGCCCTTGATTAGGAGGAAGGGTTGGCTCCAAAGCGGAGAGAGGATGCTGGGGTGAGGGGGTGAGCTCAGAGGGGCTTGAATTTCGGTGGAGCAATTTAGACCTGATACGTTAGATAAAGGGTAAAATGTGCCAGGTTATTCAGTAACTGCTTACTACCAGCTTACTCAGGGCAGCTTTCTGCCCACTGGGATGAAAGTGGTTAAGAATATGCCGTGAGCTGGAAAGGAGAGCGTATGGGGTGGGGGGGCTGTGTTATTCAAACAGGAAGCTGGGGGGCCCTGGGGGATACCTCTGCAGGTGAAGCACTGGACCCATTTGAGGACTACAGGACAAAGGGGAAGAAGAGAAACCGGAAGATGCTTTTCCCCCCAAAGGATGAATCAACAGGTTTTAGAGGTGGAGTTATTCAAAAAGACCAGGGAGAAATCACGTGAAATGAGTCTTCATCATACCCCTGAGCTGAGAAGCAACAACAAATCCTCAGCCTTTCAGCTCGGAGCCTTTCAGCTCCAAGCTGCTTATTTTGTGCAGCCTCCCCAGCGGGGACACTGGCAGGCTGGGAGAGGTCCTCGCAGGCATTTACCTGGTGCTGCCCACTGGAACCTGAGAAGCACTTTAGAGGCTTTGCATCCTCTGCTGGGTGGAAGCCTGAGCCTCTGAAGTCCTGCGCCTGCATGACGGGGACAACAAACAGGGAAAGAGGCACACAGGAATCCGAGATCAACTTGTCATTCATTCATTAGACCTTTTTTTTTTTGTCTTTTCAGGGCTGCACCTGCAGCATATGGAGGTCTCCAGGCTAGGGGTCCAATAGGAGCTGCAGCCGCTGGCCTACATCACAGCCACAGCAACGCCAGATCCCAGCTGCTTCTGTGACCTACACCACAGCTCATGGCAGCACCGGATCCTTAACCCACTGAGAGAGGCCAGGGATCGAACCTGCATCCTCGTGGATCCTAGTCAGGCTCCTTAACTGCTGAGCCACGACAGGAACTCCATCAGCCAGTGTTTACTTAATATCAACCTTCGGCGACTCTGTGGACCTAAACTCTCGTTTTCTAAGTGCTCTGAGACTTTGGGAACATTTCTCTTCCTTGCAAATACCTTGTGTCTCAGGCATATCTGTATTCCTAAGTGTCTGAGGCATGGGCGCATCGGGGCGCAAACTCACTTTGCTTTGTTAATTGCAATTATTTCCTGAAGGTCATGCTCAGAGTTTGGGAACAGTGACTTGGTCTCCCTTATTCTTGGCGGCTCTTTTCTGAGATGGGGCCTGGGGGTGTGGAGGGCGAGAACGAGGGGTTCGCTTGGGCTTTGGGGGGCACAGTGAAGAAACACTTATGTTGTCCTCTAGTCCTCTGGTTACCAGGAGTTCTGCTGGCTCTGGAGGTGAAGCCAGTGCCTGGCTGTGGTCAAGGCCAGTAACCCCTCCTGGCTGACTCCCCCCGCCCCCTGCTCTGGTTAGCCCGGCGGAGCTTCTCCCTCTGTCAGCCAGTCTTTGCTTTGGGCTCCCCTCCCCCTTGTCCCAGTGAGCTTCCTGGTAGCCCATCGGAGGTCAGCTCAGCTGCCTACTCTGCCCTGCTGCTAAGACTGAGGAGGCAGTGTTATGGGAACTTCTGGGACCCGCCTGTGTCACCGGGACTCAAGGACGCCCAGCAAAGCTAAGCTGCAGGAGGCGTTTGTGGCCCCCCGCCCCATCCCCACATTGCATTCCTAAGTCTGCATTGATGGGGCTGCACCCACGGGACAGCCTGGGACCCACCATCCGGGGGCAGAATCCCCACAGGATTCTGGGCAAAACAGTGGCGGCAACACACCTACCCCTCCAAAGCCAGCTTCCCTCCCCCACCTTGGTCCTTCTCTCTCTCTGCCTTCTTTTTCTCACCACCTCCTGGATCCTCTGCAAAACGCCTTCCTTCTTCCCTACGGCAACGCTTCTCGTGGCTTAGCTGTCTTGGGCCAATGGGTTGCTTTCTCTGAACTAGGGGAAAATTCTATGGGCTGAATTCTTGCTGGATTAAAAAAAATGATGGACAGGGATGGACTATTGCCTCTGGAATGGATAAGCAATGAGATTCTGCTGTATAGCACTGGGAACTATATCCACTCATTTATGATGGAGGATAATGTGAGAAAAAGAATGTATACATGTATGTGTGACTGGGTCACCTTGCTGTGCAGTAGAAAATTGACAGAACACTGTAAACCAGCTCTAATGGGAAAAAAAAATCATTTAAAATAAACAACAACAACAACAACAAAAAACAACATCAAGAAATTCTTGAGAGAGTTCCTGCTGTGGCTCAGTGGGTTAAGGACCTGTTGTTGTCACTGTGAGGATGTGAGTTCGATCCCTGGCCTCACTCAGGGGGATCTGGCACGTGGGCAGAAGATGCAGCTCGGATCCGGTGTTTTCGTGACTGTGGCATAGGCTGGCAGCTGCAGCTCTAACTTGAACCCTGGCCTGGGAACTTCCATATGCCACAGGTGTGGCCCTAAAGAGAAAAATAAAAGAAGAAGAAAACAAATCCCTCATCTTCGTCCTAGGCAGATATATTCCTTAGACCTCTGGAAAAGTTAAAACATGGGGATACCTGGCAGGTGTTTCACATATTTTAGGAGGAGCCCCGTGTCACTCTGCCGGAGGCGGGGCCCCGGACTGGGGGGCTTAGGAGACCGGCTCCCAGGGCTGAGTTCATGGGCACAGAGCTGCAGTCGAAAGCCAGGGCTTGACTTTCCTTCCGTCCCCCGGGCTCCCCGCCCCTCCCTGCACGCCTGAAGTGGAGACTTGTCATCTGAGCCAGGACTGGAGACGGGGTGCAGGGCTGGAAACGAGGCAGAGATGGAGAACGGATGCCGGGGCAGAAGGGGTCTCTGGAAGGTTTGGGGGGGAGGGAGGGGCTGGATGGGCGCCGCGTGTAAGGTTCTACCCCCGGGGGCCTGAGCGCGGGCCACCCAGGTTTCTTTCCATCACCACCCAGTGGGAGAGGTTTGAGGGCTGTGCGAGTCCCCTGCTGAGAGCGAACCCACAGTGAGTCCAAGCCCGGCGGTGAGGTGGGGCGAAGCTGAGAGCCCGCTCCTGACGTCCCCAGGCCCCCTCCTGCTCCGGCATCCTCAGCATCCTTGCTGCTTCTCCCCTACTCAGCCATGACCCCTTCTACTGCGTTGCAGATGCTGCTGAGGAGACAAGCGCTGTATAAATGCCAAACAGACGGCCGCCTGTCCCTGGGATAACAGACCATCAGCGCCTGCCGTCAGTCCTGTTCCCTTCCTAAACACAGGCGCGTCTCCCCAGGGAGGGGGCCAGGGTGGAGTCGCTGCCTCACTCATGTCTGTGATTTACTCCATCTTGATACCAGGTCGTTGTGCCCCCCCACCCCAGCTTTATTTCTTTTTGGTATTATTGATTTATGTTTACCCTCAGAAGCACTTTAAGGTTTGTGATCTTAATTTCCTGAATTCCTGTTCAGAAAAGGGGGTGCTTTTCTTCTGATTGCTTTTCCAAAAAAACCCCAACAACAGCAACTTTCATTCGTATGGTATTCTCACACGCCTTAGCTCACAGAAACGCATGAGACCTGGAGTCACAGGAATCGAACTCCTGGCTCGATTCCATCTCCGACTCCTGGACGACCCTGGGCACGTGAGCCGGCTTCTCTGCATCCTGCTCGTTTTGTTTGTGCAATGGGCACGACGACCGGCCCTCTCTTCCTAGAGCAAGGCCCTGTGCGTGGAGTAAATAGGATAATTTATATGAAAACTTGAGGTGGGTATTGATTTTTAGATGAGAAATTTGAGGCGCGGAGGACCTAAGTGGTTCGCTCCAAGTGCTGTAGCTTATAAGCAGCCAAGGCCATATATAAACACAGGTCTTCTGACAACAAGTGATCTGTCTATGAACCACCGGCCTGAGTGAGGTCTGAGGCTCAGAGAGAAAGCTAACATTACAGAAGATATTAATGGTTAGCATTTGTGAACACTTACTGCGTGCCAGCTACGCGTCTTAGAACTTTTCGCTATTAACTCATTCAAACCTTATCGTCCTTATTTTATAAGGACACACAGCTGAATCTAAGCCCAGACTGACCTCAGGACTCTGTTCCAGCCCTCCTAAGTCCATGTGTGTCGCAGGGCTACTGCAGATCAGAGCAGACCTTTTTCCAAACCAGCACCAGGGGAAGAGGGGAACCAACGGGTCTCTAGGGGCGAAGGGAGTTCCCACTGTGGCACAAAGGGCTCAGGGGCATCTCTGTGGCGCCAGGCAGCCGGTTTAATCCCTGGCCCAACGTAGCAGGTTAAAGGATCCGCCACTGCTGCAGCTGCAGCAGATGTGTAGGTTGCAACTGTGGCTTGGATCAGGCGTTGCTGTGGCTGTGGCGTAGGCCGGCATCTACGGCTCTGATTAGATCCCTAGCCTGGGAACCTCCACGTGCCGTAGGTGCAGCCCTAAAAAACACAATAATAATAGTAATAATAATAATAATAATAATTAAAAAACTAAAAGAAAATAAAAAATAGATAAAACAAATAAAAATAAGAATTCACCCTCCTCCAGATAAGTGAGACATTGGGGATCCTAGAAAATCTGAGATGGTCTGAGTCCACGCGAGCGGCTCCGGTGAAAACGTCCGCTGGGGCCGTGTGCTCTGCATCGTGAGCGAGCGAGCTCCAAAGCCCCCACTGCAGATTAAGCAAACAAACCGCGCTCCGGCCTCCGCGGCCGCAGGAACGGCTGTGACCAGGACCCCAGCCCTCCCAGACAGAACCTTTCCTTCAGCTGCTGTTGTTTTGTTCTGCGGCTGCCTTCGCATCGCCGCGTACTGACAATAGTCGTAAATAACCGCAGTGCTGTAGAGAAATCATTTTAACAGCGGAGAGTCAAATAAATACATTAGACCTGACAGCTTAACTACTACGCGCGGTCCATTTGTACGTGGCGGCCAGCTGCTTCCCGGGACGTGCGGGGCGCGCGGCGGCCACGAGAGGGCGCGCCGAGCTCACGTTGCGCAGAGGCTGCGGCGCTTCCCCCGCTCCCCGCTCGGCCCCTCGTGCCCCCGCTCCGACCTCCGCTAAAAGCGGGCTTTCTGGCTCCAACGAGCGCGGAAAAATAATGGCAACTCCTGCCTCCATTCCTCACCCCTCCAGAGAGTACGGATTTTGTTTTGAACTCACGTGAGGAATGAGGATTCGAGTTGAGGTTGGGCGCTCTGACCTGTGTCTCTGGGCCCGCGTTTTTGCCGGGGGTGGCAGGGTCACCAGGTCACCGGAGGGGCACCGAATCCCCATGCGTGCGACACGCATGCACCTCGATCCCATCTGGATGCTCGCGAATCTTCTTTTTCGGGCCCCGGTTTTCAGCAGTTGTCGCTGTTTGACCCTTGGTGGCAGTCCTAAGCCGGGTCCTCAAACTCCCAGGAGAGTGTCTGTCTTTCCCCTCCTTTGACTGGAGCTCACGGCGTCCTGCTTTTCAGTTTCCTCGCCCTTCCAGGAGGAGGTGAGGGTCAGTGGAGGGCAATGCAGATGCAGGGCGCCCTCCTCCCAGGGTAAGGTGAGCTCCACGGAGCCTGGCGAACCTGCCTCATCCGCAGCTCTCTGCGCCCCTTACCGGAGCCCAGCAAGCCTGGCGCTAAACACAGCTTTCCTGGGGACAGAACTGAGCGTCCCTGAGCAGAGAGGCTCCCAACTCAGGCTCACCGTTTTTTCCCCCTTCTTTTTAGGGCCGATTCTGTGGCATATGGAATTTCCTAGGGGTGGAATCAGAGCTGCAGCAGCTGGCCCATGCCACAGACACAGCAACACCAGATCCCAGCCATGCCTGCGACCTACGCCACAGCTCACGGCAGTGCAGGAGCCTTAAGCCACTGAATGAGACCAGGGATTGCATCCGAATCCTCATGGGCTACGAGTCAGGTGCATTGCCGCTGAGCCATGCTGGGAACTCCTAGGCTAACCAGTTTTGGTTCAAGCCCTGGACCAGCACGTGAGCTGCTGGAGACTGGGACGGAGAGGGGAGTGGCGGTGTGTGTGAGTCCCTCCCACAGAGCAGGGTCTCCAGAAGGGGTCAGGTATACGTGTCCAAATGCTCTCACGCTAATTTGGTAGGGGGGTGGGGGTGCCGATTTTCCTCCTCACCGTCTTCCTGCAGACCTCAGACTCCTCGTAGGCAGAGGCTGGACCTCACTCTTGGCTAAAACTCAGGAGCTTGCTATCAACAGTCACTGGATGCAGGGGACTCATGGGCTCGCTGAGCAGCTCTCTTTGAGTCTACGGCTTGAGGCAAATGTTTCATGTTTTCTAAATGGAGTTCGGACTGTAGCAGGCTGGCTATGAAGAAGTGCTTCCTAGTGATGAAGCTATTAGATGTTATAACGAATTCCAAACGGAGTCGTTGCCCGTCTCTGGGAGCAGACGCGGTCACTCGGTGCTGTGCCTCCTTCAAGCTGGCCGTGTTTCCCTGTCATCTGAGAGCAGAGCCCGCGGCGGGGTGGGCGCCTCTGGAGCTGACTGCTCGGCACGGATTTTCCCCCAGATGTGCCTTGCCCCCACCCACGGGCTCAGGGAAGGCAGCCGTGTGACACGCCCCTGCCCTCACGCCCCCGTCACATCACGCTGGCTGTGGCGCTGGTGTCCCACCTGGTCTGGTACAAACACTCTCATGTCCCCTCCTCAGCGGAAGGCTCCACAGGGGACACCTGGTATAACTGGGCCGATCCTAGTTCCTCCCTGGGAATCCTGACACTGACCTTGAGAAACAGAAGTCAGGCTCTCGCTGGGTTCCTAGATGGTGAGATGGAAAACAGAGGAGATCTCGGCGCCAGACTCATCTTCTTATGGACAAGATACACGCTACGTAGAGAGGGGGAGAGGGAGAGACAGACGGACGGGCAGAGATGGGGAGGAAACACGGAAGAGCGGAAATGTGAGAGGTGGAGAGCACGCGGTCACCGACGATTTGCAAGGCTCTGCTTCCAGTTGCCTCTAAGGCCTCGCTAACCCTCTTTCTTGAGTTCCCTGAGCTCCCTTAGTGCTTCTATGATACTTCCCTTTAAAAGCAGAGACTCCCTCCTCCGCCCTCACACTCCGGCCCCAGTCGGATTAGATGGCTTGCAATCAAAAGGACTTGGCTAACTGTGTTTAAAGTAAGACCTCAGCCGACTTCATGACTTCAGCTTCCAAGATCTTCATCAGAACGGATCGGCACCAGAAACAGATGGCGCACTTTTCTGATATTACCCTGCGGGCACTTCCTTCTCTGTGCCCAGAACCCTGCAGAATTCCAGTATATCCTTCAGCCTCTTAGAAGACGTCCCCCTCCCGTGAGGCGGTGACCGAGAGTTGGGACAAATCTGATTGTTCCCACAGTACTTTGCTCAGCCTTCCCCTGTGTTCCTCGGTCCCGGGATTACAGAATTGTCCCAGGCAACAGGCTGTGACCTCCTCCTTGCGGTCCTGTCCACAGCAGGGAGGTGGGTCCTGAAAAGTTAGTCGTGGTCAGTAATTCCCGAAGGATGGGACGGGTTTATAGCATCAATGGGGTGAACATAGAAACACAGTGAATATTTCTGTTCCTTTTCTTTCCTTCTTGAGCCCATTTAACTCTCATTCCTTCCTTCAGCACCCCCCCACACACACACACGTCTTGTGTCTTTTCCTTGCTGCTCTGGCCCCCACCCAGTGTTTAGATTTGGCTCACATCTTATTATTTTCCAAGCTATTCCATTCGGAGCCTTCTCCAGGCTTGAATCGCCAGAGGGAACTCTCCAACTCAAAGGCGAAAGAGAAAAGGAAAAGAAAAAAGGAGAGAAGAAGGAGAGAAGAGGTGAGCGAGAAAGCAATATCCAATTTCAACATTTTGTTCTTTGCCATTTAAACTTCCGGAGGCAGCAACGCATACAATTTGTATGTTTCGTATCATGTCTGCTTCCTTGTGGGGGTTTCATAAATTGACGATGATAACGCAACACATTTCTTTTAGTCCTTAGACATTCAGTCTTTATTGCTTTATGAAGTCTGCTCGGGGCAGAGATGAAATGAAGCTGGTGAGATTTTGCTCTGTCCATGGTGCAAATTCCATCACAGGATATGCACCTGCTATGCAACTGGAATTCAGAAGCAGCGAGTCATGTTTCGGAAGGTACGAGAGGCTGGCGCCGGGAGGCTCCGGACAGTGGGTGACCTGGGAAGACCGAACAGGGGCGTCTCAGGGGCTGTTGGGAGAGGGAGGGACTTGGTTAAGGGTCAGTCTGGGGCAGCGGTCCCTGGTTTTCTATAACCTCCACCTGCAGCTAGGATTTTTTTTTAATTATGCAAAATTCATTCTCCTCCAGACCTACCATAAAATATATGCAATATGTAAATAGCATAATTTCTAATGCAAAAGTCATAATAGTTGCCTGCTCTATTTAATTATTGGAATGCGGTGATTTTTTTTCCCCTACAGCTGAATAGCTACACTAATAGGACTATTACACTGATGGACCAACTCGCTCCCCAAGCCAATATGTTTTTGGCTTTTATGCTGATTTTATGAAACAAATGTGTGTCATTTGTAGTTCACAGCAGAAAACAATGAGTCCTGCGGTATATCATTACCTGCCTATGCAGAATCAGTGTGACTCTGAACTTCAGGCTGAGAAGAACCTTCCGTTGTTAATAAAAGGAGTCAGACCTGTGCAGACTGAGTTATAAAGCTGAGACGATGAAAATAATTTCGGACGGGTGGATTTCAGTTCTCCTACCCACCCTCAATTCCGCTCCCCCCAACACGAGCACACACACAAATGCACACACAAACATGCTGGATTTGTTTCCTTCTCGAATGAACTAATTTATTCCTGACGTGCAGGAGTGACTTAACTCATGCTGGCTGTATGCCAATGACAATCTGTAGCTGGTTCCTTTTTGTGTGACGGGAACAGACCATACTCCACAGTGCGAGCATTACGAAGCCAAGCAGGGTGCCCAGCCTGGTAAACCTGGCCTTTCAGCTGCAGGGAGGGCTCCCCCAGGGCGGAGCACTTGGGGTTTCTGAGAGAGGAGCCAAAATGATGCCTGTCACTTGCTGAGCACCCTCAGGTGCTGCCCTCAGTCCCGGAGCTGGTGTCGCAACTGCTCTCCTATAAAGCGGATGCAAATGGACCCGCGGGGACACCGCGTGGGCATTGTCGCTCTGTATAATGAAGTTTCTCTGTGGCCGGGCTCGATGCTTTTGTACATTCACTGGTCAAATAAGATCCTGCGTGCAAAAGAGCCTCGCCACCCCGCCGGTGCTTTGTAAGCTGTAAAAAGCTGGAGACACCCAGGCTTGCTACCATCGGCGTGGTGACGACGAAGGGCAGAGCGTCACAGCAGGCAGACCCCGGGCGCTCTCAGACATGGAGCAAGTTGAGCTTGAAATCAGAAATGAGCTTGAGATTTACTGATTTTATTACAGGGAATAAATGCTTGGAGCCAGAGGGGCGATCTTTGGCGACCGCCGTTAATGTCTTACTTGGAAAACGCACGCCGAGTTGCCCGCCATCTAGTGGCGGGAGAGTAAATCTGCAATTCCCTTCGGTCCCCGGGAAGTGACTTCCCGATTGTCTCTGAAAAGGGCTGGCAGGGGAAGGAGGAGCGGTCTGTCGGTGGAAGCCAGCCCTGTGCAGGGACTGTCATCGCTGCCTCCGCCAGCCCCGGGGCCTGACCTCAGGCGCTGCCAGAGCTCTAACTGGCATCTCCATTGCGTAAACCTTGAGAGCCCTGTGGGCCGTTTAGACATTAAGTGAGAATAACAACAGAAATGATCCGGATGATGATGATAATATTAAGAAGCATAAACAATTATAATCATTCTACCGGATTGCTTCCACTGTTCCTTGCTGGGCTCTGATTAGTAAACACACAAAGGACTGAAGGCGCGGGTGGAGGAGGGGCCGGGAGGGAGGCTGCCCAGGAGGCTGCAGACAGAATGTGAAATCCCCTGGCCCTCCACTCCTTGCTCCAAGAGACTTTGCTGAATACTGTTCTGCCTCTGGAACATCTGGAGCTTTTGCAGACTGGGAAGCATCTTCAGAAAACTCTCAGTGTAGCCAGCAAACCTTTGACTGCAGGATGCTCCGGGCTGCTGGTGGCCCAGCAGGTACCACCTTCGCCCCCTCTGGCCTGGACACAGCAAGCGCAGCTTCTCTGAGCTCCCGGAGAAGACTCCGGGTAACCACTGGAAGTAAACGACACTAATGAATAAATGCAGCATGTCCTTACATTTTTTTTCTTTTCTTTTTTTAACGGAAGCCCCCAGAGCTAGGGGTCGAATCAGAGCTGCAGCTGCTGGCCTACACCACAGCCACGGAAACCGCCAGACCTATGCTGCATCCACGACCTATGCTGGCAATGCGAGATCCACTCAGTGAGGCCAGGGATCGAACCTACATCCTCATGGATACTAGTTGGGTTCTTAACCTGCTGAGCTGCAGCAGGAGCTCCTAGCACTTGCTTAAATTTTTTAAAAGAGCATTTTAAATTAAGAATTTAAGTGTTTTTTATTTAATTTGAAGCCGCTGATAAGAACTAACATGCACTGAGCTCTTAATCTGTCCTAGGCCCTCTCTTTACACAATGTCAGGTAGATCTTACAAGGCGGTGTTGTTGCCGAAACTCGGCCTGTGTTCACTGCTGCTGAATAGAAACTCAGAGACAGTTTGGGGCAAAGTAGCAAGGAGTAGCTTTTATTGCTTTGCCAGGAATGGAGGCCACAGAAAGCTAATGCTCTAAAGACCGTGCCCTCCCTTGTGAGAGAATAGGAAGGGTCCTATAGTTTAGGAGTGGGAAATAGGGCCACAGATAAGGATCAGGGTAGATACAAGCCTACTTTCTTCTTCAAAGCTGGTGTTGGGTGGTCCGGGGCGGGTGCTGGCGGTCCTTAAGGAAGGACCTTCTTTCTGGAACGAAGAATGTCTCATCAGGTGGTTGACATCTGCCATTCGTTGGAGGTTTTAACCACCAAAAGCTAAAATCTGACCATAGAAAAGAACATTAAAGATCACCTAATTCAGCTGCTCACCCCAAAAGTTTCTTCTATAGCTGTAGTTTCCAGACTCTGCCTGTTTTTCACCTGTTGTATTAAACGCATTTAAAAAACCAAAGCAGGTGTTCCTGTCGTGGTGCAGCGGAAACGAATCCGACTAGTATCTGTGAGGATGCAGGTTCCATCCCTGGCCTCGCTCATGCGTTAAGGATCCAGCGTTGCCGTGAGCTGTGGTGTAGGTTGCAGACGCGGCTCGGATCCCGCGTTGCTGTGGCTGTGGCAAAGGCCGGCAGCTACAGCTCCTGTTAGACCCCTAGCCTGGGAACCTCCATATGCTGCAGGTGCAGCCCTAAAAAAGCTAAATAAATAAATAAATAAATAAATAAACAAAAAAAACAAAGCAAACCAACAAAACAACATGAATTCCTGAAGCCACCTCGCTCTCCGGCTCTGGACCCTCCCGCGTCACCACCCTCCGCTGTCACCACCCCCTCCTCCGTCACATCCTGATACTGGAGCTCTGCAGCGAGGTCTGGAGGTGCACATTAAAGCTTCCCAGGTAATTCTCCCAGCGAGGCTGGAAACTGCGTCCCGCCATAGAGCAGGGGGCATTAAGAGAGGGCTCGGGGCAGGAGAAGAGGGAGCTGGCTTGAATGACCTCGAGGATAATTATCTGGAGGAGGGAAGGTAAGAAATCGCAAGGCTGTGCAAGGGGCTGGATTTCAGAAGCTGTCAGGTTCACTTGGAAAAAAAAAAAATGCACAACATGAGTGCTTTTTTTTTAAACAATGACAAGTCAAACACAGACGTTCCAGAAGCCACTGCCTTGCTTCTCTTGCCCATGCTGCCTAAGCCGAGAGCCTTGCTGTTCAGGACCAAGATCAGAGACACCTTAACTGATCTGATTTTTGTGCGTCCAGTTTTAATTGACGACTGAGAGCAGCTGCGGCCGTGGAGCCTTTTACTCACTGGCTGATCTCCGGGCACAGTGAATTGTTGTCCTTCAGGGGCTTAGGGGGGTACTAGAAAAACAAAGACAGCTGCAGGAAACGCCCTGGGGGTGGCTCTGTGACGTGCAGACCGGAGCCCACCTGTTTGCTATCCCAGAAATGGGCTACCAGGAGTTCCCGCTGTGGCTCAGTGGGTTAAGAACCTGACACAGAGTCTGTAAGGATGCACGTTCAACCCCTGACCTTGTGGGTTAAGGGGTCCCGTGTCGCCGCAAGCTGCAGGGTAGGTCCAGATGTGGCTCGGATCCAATGTTGCTGTGGCTGTGATGTAGGCCAGCAGCTGCGGCTCTGGTTCAGCCCCTAGCGTGGGAACCTCCACATGCTGCAGGTGCAGCTGTAAGAAGAAAAAAAGAAAAAGAAAGAAGGAAAAAGAAGCGGGCTATCAGAGACGGCATGCTTTATGGCCGAGGGTCACTAACTCCCACAGGATGTAAATGGTGGGAGAAGCCCAGTGAGTCCCAGCTCACACCTCCTCGTGGCTGGAAAATGATGCTGGCTCCTCCCCCGGCCCTGGCTCCGTGGAGGTGAACTTGTGATTTGAGGACTTGGGTGTCCATGTGCAGCTAGAGTCTTTGCTTCCCATTAAAGTGAAAACATTTATCTGGCCAAATGAAGCCACCCCGGGTGATTCTAAAAGCAAATGTCCTTTAGCTATTTTGTGTCTGATGTTTGTCTTCCTGTGTATTCTCTCTTATCTGGGGACTTGGTGGATTTCCTGAAAATCAATATCAGAGGCTGAAAGGAAGTTAGCACGAGTGACTCGGAAGAGCTGCATCAAAAGAGAGAAGCGAAGCCAAACAGGCCCTCAGGCTGTAAACATCTGTGTGCCTTGCCCCGTGTTAGTTATGAAAAGACGAAAAATAAAGGCAGACATGCCTTGCCTGGGTCTCGCTGGCATCTGAAGAGGCAACACAGTGAAGCAGCTGAAAGGACGATTCTCATCAAAGAACTTAAATCTTGGCTCTGCCACTTACCCTCCGACTCGTCCCCACCGAGCCTCAGTTTTCTCATCTGTAACGTGGGGAAGTGAGAATAGGAAATCTTCCTGAGAGTAAGATGAAGCTACCTGAGCTATTAGTACATCCAACAGGATAAGCTCGGATAAGCCGTATAATAAAATGCTCACGACGGCGTCCCCATTGTGGCTCAGTGGAAATGAATCTGACTGGCATCCATGAGGACGCAGGTTCCGTTCCTGGCCTCACTCAGTGAGTTCAAGACCCAGCTTTGCCATGAGCTGTGGTGTAGGTCGCAGACACGGCCCGGAGTTTAGGTTGCTGTGGCCGGCAGCTGCCCCTCCGATTTGGCCCCTAGCCTGGGAATCCCTATATGCTACAGGTGCGGCCCTAAAACATGAAAAATAAAAAAAAAGATGAAATAAATAAAATGATTATGAGTGTGGACTCAATTTGATTTCATGAAATGAACATTTATGCATATAACAAACTATTACAACAAAGTAAAAAAAAAAAAAGCAAAACTAGAAAATTACTTTCAATTCATACCATGAAATGCTTGTTTCCCAAGTATATCAAGAATTCCTAAAATTTAATAATAAAGTCACAGAGTTCCCGATGTGGCTCCGCAGGTTGAGGACCCGACATTGTCTCCGTGAGGACCGATCCCTGGCCTTGCTCAGGAGGTTAGGAGTCTAGCACTGCCACAAGCTGCAGCATAGATTGCAGATGCGGCTTGGATCCAGTATTGCCATGGCTGTGGTGTAGGCCTCAGCGGCAGCTCTGATTCAGCCCCTAGCCTGGGAACTTCCATATGCCGCAGGTGGCAAGTGTGGCAGTTAAAAAAAATTTTTTTTTTCATTTTTGGCCTCCCAGAGGCATATGGAGTTCCCAGGCCAGGGGTCAGATCTGCGCAACTTACGCAGCAGCTGTGGCAATGCCAGATCCTTTAACCCCCCGTGCCAGGCCACAGAGATGTCCCCGATCCTGTTGTGCCACAGGGGAAATTTCTTTGGCTTTTTTTTTTTTCTATTTTGGGGAAAAAATGAATTTAAAAAGTTTAAATAATTCAACTCAATACAAAACCATACAGAGGCTATGAACAGAAAATTCACGCACGTGAACAAAGGAAAGAAAGCAAAAGAAGAGAGGAAGGAATGTAGGAAGCAGAGAGAGAGGGAGGGAAGGTGGAAGTGAAAAGGAAAGGAAGGAAGGAAGGAAGGAAGGAAGGAAGGAAGGAAGAAAGAAAGAAAGAAAGAAAGAAAGAAAGTGAAAAATAGGAAAAGATGCCATATTTTATTCAGGTTAAAACTAAATCTACATTTGTTTCAAATTTCGGTCAGTAACGGTTCTAAAGTTTTTGGATACACTGTGAATAGGGTGGGAAGTAGAAAAAAATATATCAAAATTATGAACACAGACAATACATCCTTGACTCTGCAATGCCGTGAACACGGTGGCATACGTAACTCATTAATTTAATAAATGTTTATGTAATGTTACTCTGTGCAGAACTTACTCCGGCTGGGAAGTGGGCTGTGATAGCTAACACGTACACGACACTTTCAGGGCATTAGACCCAGTTCAAAGCGTTTTATTTATGGAGTTCCCGCCATGGCTCAGTGGTCAAGGAACCCGACTAGCATCCATGAGGATGCGGGTTTGATCCCTGGCCTCGCCTCGCTCAGGGTTAAGGATCCGGCGTTGCCGTGAGCTGTGGTGTAGGTTGCAGACGTGGCTCGGATCACGCATTGCTGGGACTCTCGCGTAGGCTGTGGTGTAGGCTGCGGTGTAGGCCAGTAGCTGCTACCTCTAGCCTGGGAACCTCCATATGCCCCAGGTGTGGCTGTATAAAGCAAAAAAAAAAGGAGGGGGTGGGGGACACAGAAAGGACTTGTCCCTGGGAGGGGCCCACAGGGTCTTGCTCGGGGTCACTATTACCTCTGGAACTAGAGTTCTGAAAAATTCTTCTTGGTGTCTTTGAATTTCATGAATCCCCTTTTTCTGTAGATTAGAACACAGGGGCCTGGAGGGTGAGAGGGGCTTAGCTGGTGTTGAGAACAAACTCATATGCTTTTGTTTTCTTTCACCCTTCTCGCTAGTGTGCCAGGAGTCACTGTGGCCTGTAAACTAATTCCACGTCCATTCACGCATCTCAGAGACCTCACAAAGCACCCGGCATACTGGGCTGTGCTTTATGTGTGGTCTGGGCTTAATTTCCTCTTGTCCAATCCTTTCATCGCCTGGCAAAAACTTTCCTTTTTAAATCCTTCTTTTCCTTCTTCCCTTTATTTCCCTTGTTTTCGACTCCAGGCTGCGTGTGTGTCCCAGTGTTTTCTGAGATGCAAGGCAATGTTATACTTGATGCTATCTTAAGAACTAAGGGATTTGTTTGCTTCTGAAATAATGAGTTCCGTTAAACGATGCATTTACCTGTTAAGGCAAGAGTGCAGTCTTCACATCTGAAACTAGTGGCTCTGTCTTGTGCTTGTGCTTGTACGCGTACGTGTGTGTGTGTGTGTGTGTGTGTGTGTGTGTGTGTGTGTGTGTGTTGGGGGGCAGAGCAGAAATACAGGCAAGCGTTTACAGAACGCTAAATTCATTTATTGTTAAAAGGACATCCATGGAAATTGTGCCAAAGGCTCTCTAGATGGTTGAGATAGTGACATTTTAAAAACATTTGTCTTATCTTAAATTTTGCCTTTGATAAGATGCCTCCCAGTAAATTCTCTTCATAGCTGTTTGCTTCTCATTAAGGAGGTGGACTCTGAGAGCTTCGTCTTGCATTTAGACCAACGGTTTGACTGAGACGATGATGTTTCTTGACTTTTACTTCATGAATTTCCTTGTTTGCACCAAGCACCTCCACGGGCGGCTTTTGGATTCACGTGAACTCAGGGTCAAAGTGCTGATGCGGCTAAAGAATTGCAGAAATTAATTCTGAAAATGGCAGTGGAAGGAATAAGAACATAAGCCGAAATCCGTGCTTGGTAAGCTAAAACTGATCAATTTCCCAGTCCCTAATTAAAACAAGCCACCAAACACAACAGCAGCATAAAATCCAGGGCTTTTCCTGGTGATGAATGCGACTAGCCTGCGAATTTCTCCTTGCTGGCAACAGGGTTTCATGTGCAACTGCAGTTAAACAGAAAGCTTACTGGCAATTTATGTTTGGTGATATGTATGCTATCTGCTCCCAGTCCAGACCCTGTCCCTACCCTGCCTCCACCCCCAACACAGGCGCCATTGAAATTAAACCAACAGAATGAAAACGGAAGTTTCTTTCATTCACCTGCCTGTCTTTGAAGGGGTCCATTCCTGGCTATTAAAGGGGTGCACAATTTTGGCAGGGTAACTAGTCTTTTATATTACTTGAGGTGTGATAATTTGCATGTGAACCCTCCGCTTTTAAATTGAATCCTAGCTTTGCATCAATTAGCGCTGTCATTTCAGATGTAAAGGAGGTTAACTTCTGATTGATCTTCAGTGAACACTAGTTCTTAACCATTTACTTTATTTCAGATTCATTTCCGCTGCTAGATATACAGGGACGTTGCTGAACCACCTTCCTGCTTTGGAAATGCTGCTGGCTCTTCAGGATGAAAGAATTAACATTCCACCCGCCCTCCCTTTAGCCTTGACTTAGTAAGAGCTCTGGTAATGAAAAGTCAGTATAATTTTATTTTCCAAAAGAACATCAGGGAAAGAGGAAGACCTCATTACATGCAAATACGGTTTGGGTTTTGTTTTGTTTCTGCTTTTGCTTTACTTATTTAGATTTCAGTAGTGGGAATTCTCATAAACTAAGTGATAACATCACTGCAGGAAGCCCCAAAATAGCGTTGGTAAAATTTAAGGAATCTGGAGATTGCGCAAAATTATTTGGCCCCTTTCCTAAAATACAGATGCTCGGGGTCTGAAGACCTCTCAGATGTCCCCCCAGCCTGTGTGCACTCAGGGCAGGCTGGCTCACCAGTGTCGCCCTGCCAGGCGGTCAGATGGCTTTTCCTTGTTGCCACCATTGGACAAAAGGGCAGAATCCCCCTGATGAGGATATTAACGGCAAAATTCTGGCAGCTGAATAATGTTCACCAGTGGGTATAATTCTGATTCTTCTTCTTGCAGTCCAGAGTGATGCACCATATTATTGATAATTTTTATATAGCTCAGGCCAGAAAACAAAAATCCAGCGGAATAAATGTAAAGCCCTAACTGGCTTCATTATGTGACTCAGGAATCAGGGAATATCTCATCTAACAAATAGGTGGGGCTCTGAGGAGCTTACAAACACAAATGGAAAGCTTTACAGGCAGTAAGAGGGTGGCCAAGGAAGTTATAAAGAATAGTGATTTCAGGCGAGGTCACGCTGCTGAAGGGGACGGTAGAGGGTCTTATCAAGCAGGTTATCTCTCCAGTACTGATCAGGAAAATTGCAGACTAGTGGGTTTAAAGTTCCACCCCTGGATTCCTGTTGTGGCTCAGTGGTTAACAAACCCGATTAGTATCCCTGAGGATGGGGGTTCGCTCCCTGGCCTCACTCAGTGGGTTAAAGGCTCCAGTGTTGCTGGGGCTGTGGCGTAGGCCGGCAGCTGTAGCCCCAATTCCCACCCTTAGCCTGGGAAACTCCATATGCTGCAAGTGCGGCCCTGAAAAGCAAAAAAAAAAAAAAAAAAAAAAAAAAGAGAGATTTGGGATTTGACTCCATTTTGGGCTTTTTCTTCTTTCTTTCCTTCCTTCCTTTATCTTTTTTTTTTTCTTTTTAGGGCCACACTTGCAGCATATGGGGATTCCCAGTCTAGGGGTCAAAATGGAGCGGATGCTGCCAGCCTACACCACAGCCACAGCAATGCCAGATCTGAGCTGCGTCTACTACCTACACAGCAGTTCACGGCAATGCCAGATCCTTGACCCACTGAGCGAGACCAGAAATCGAACCTGCAGCCTCATGGATACTAGTCAGGTTCTTAACCTGCTGAGTCACAAGGGGAACTCTGGCCTTTTGTTTCTTTTCAACAGTTGTGATAATATATCATTGTGATGTTATCCAATTTAAAAAAAATAAATTTGATTCATAAAATGTTTTTTGAATTATGTAATTTAAGTATTACACTAAGTATGTGATTTTGTCATGTAAGGGACTGTTTTTTCTTCAGAAAAACATGTAATTTGTTTTATTACAGTTATCATTATAGAAATATGATTCAGTTAATCGTTTCTGGGTATGGTCAGCTTACTGGCAGTTTTTAATACCATCAAACAAGAAAAGTTTTTTTCAATGGGAAAGATATATGACTTTTTCCTCATTATTAGTATTGATTTATTATATGCATCATTTTCCCTTATTAGCACACTATGTTGAAAACAGGAAAGGGTTACTGTACCAGTTAGGGCAAGGAATACTTGCTGCTGTGATAAACAGGTCCAAAATCTCAGTGGCTTAAAACTAAAGGTTTTCTTCTAGCTGATGTTACAGTCCAGTGTCCATGTTATAGTTATAAGTCCACTCTCCACCAAGGATTTGAAAACTGTTACAGTCAGTCAGCACGTGACAACAAAAAGAAGAGAGGACCAAGTGCAGGGGGTTTTATAGGTCTAAAAGTGACATTTATCATTTCTTCATACATTACATGAGCTAGAACTGGGTAACTGGACAAACCCAACCTCCAGGCTGGAAGGAAAGTACAGTCCAGCCTCCGGCTAAGGAAGAAGACCTAGATTCTGCTACAGTTGCTGTCAGCATTTAGTTTCCCTCTCTGCCCTGGAAACCTACATGTCCAGAATAACTTCTAGAATTTCTATTGCATGTGTGCTCTTGGACTTCACTGAAAAAATAAATATAGAGGAGTATGAAGCTCCTGTTAAGTGCCCTTAATAGCGGGGCCTCTGCACTGAAATGCACGGCATCAAGGGCTCCACCTGCAGTCCCCCTGAGGCTGCCCTCTTTGAATCGAGGAGTCTAATAAAGAAAAACGGCTGGACGCTTGGAGTTCCCTTCGTGGCTCAGTGGTTAACGAATCCCACGATGAGCCATGAGGTTGCGGGTTCGATCCCTGGCCTTGCTTAGTGGGTTAAGGATCCGGCGTTGCCGTGAGCTGTGGTGTAGTTTGCAGACGCGGCTCGGATCCTGCGTTGCTGTGGCTGTGGCGAAGGCCGGCGGCTGCAGCTCCTGTTAGACCCCTAGCCTGGGAACCTCCACATGCCACGGGTGCCGCCCTAGATAAAAAAGCAAAAAGACAAAAAAAAAAAAGAAAGAAAAAAAGAAAAATGGCTGGAGGCTAGACCTTCAATGGTGTGAGCCTACTTTTCTTTTTCTCAAAGAGCTGCACATGATCATAGCTGCTGCTGGAGGCCCTGTGGGCACCTTGCAGAGACTCACCCCCTCATCACTTTAGATACATCCTACCACTGCCTCTGGTGCTGAAAAGTCAGCTGACAGCATATGGGAGTTCCTTTGCTGCTTTAGTCTCTACTTATATTTAATTTTTGCCACTTTAATGACATGTATTGGTGTGGTCCTCTTTGAGTTTATCCTATTTGGGATTCTTTGTGCTTCCTGGACCAGGATGTCTGTTTCCATGGGAAGGTTTCAACTATGTCTTCAAATATGTTCTCTGCCCTTTTCTCTATCTCTTCTCCTTCCAGGACCCTTATAAAATGATGTCATCCTAGAGGTCTCTTAAACTGTCCCCATTTCTTTTTATTCATTTTTCTTTTAAGTTTCAGAGATTTCCACTATTCTGTCTTCCACCTCACTCATCATTCCTTTATCATCTATTCTACTGCTGATTCCTTCTAGTGTATTTTTCATTTCATTTATTGCATCCTTCATTTCTGTTTGGTTGTTTTTTATATTTTCTGACTTTTTAAAACTTCTTATTCCCTTCATCCTGTCTTCTGTCACGTTCTTTGAACATCTTTGTCATCATGACCTTGAAGTCCTCATTTGGATAGATTGCCCATCTCAACTTTACTCGGTTCTTCTTCTGGTGTTCTGTCTCGTTCCTTCATTTCGAAGATATTTCTCTGTTACTTCATTTTACTTATTTGCTGTTTTAATTTCTATATATCTGGTAGGTTGGTTATATTTCCCAAACTTGAAGAAGTGACCTTTTGTAGAAAACATTCTATGTGCCTCAACAGAGCACAGACCTCTGGTCACCAGAACTCTATGCTCTTGGGTTTCCCTTTTTTGGGCTGCTTGGGTTCTTCTGTTGTGGTGAGCAGACTACAGTGGGTGGTCTGATAGGTGTGGCTGGCCTGTGGTCTGCTTGGTTGCTAAGTCCTGCCTTGTGCAGAGGCTGTCAGCCACTGGTGGGCCAGGCTGGGACATGAGGCTGCTGGCTGTGGAGCCTCACAGGGTCCTGGTGCTAGCACTGACCCACTGGTGGGTGGAGCCCAGTTATGAAGGGGTGGCTGTGGGGCCAGGTTTCCTGATCTAGTGTTCAGCTTGCTGGTATGTTAGGCCAGTCTCTGACCTGGCTGGCAGGGGGGTCCAGGTGTCCCAAAGCTCGTGTTGGTATGCCTACGAGTAGGGTTGGAACCTAGGGCAGCTGGATGAGGGGCTCAAGGTGTCTTGCGGCTTGTGTAGGTCTGCTGATGGGTGGGTCTGAGGCTCAGGAGGTCTAGGGGGTGCTGGGGCTAATGCCTACCTACTGGTGAGCAGAGCTGAATTCCGGTGCCTCTGGCTAAATGCCCTGAGTGTCCCGGGGCTAGTATCAGTTCACTGGTGTGCAGGGCCAGGTCCCAGTCACACTTGTGGACAGGGCCAGCTTGTGGGCCAGCTGTGGCCTCAAGGTGCCTTAGTCCATCATGTCTGCTGGTGGGTGCGGTTGTGTCATCACCTGGATGGTTGCTTGGCCTGAAGCATCCAAGTACTGGTGCCCTCAGTCTAGTGGGCAGGGTCAGGTCCCAGTGCTAATAAGCCAGAGGGAGAATTCCGAAGTGGCACTTGCCAGCTCATGTCCATGTGGTAAAAGAAGCCTTCTGAAATATCTGCTGCCAGAGTCTGTGTCCCCAGAATGAGCCCTGGCTGCCTCCTGCCTCTCCAGGAGGCTCTCCAAGATCAGCAGGTGGGTCTGACCTGGGTTCTTTCCAAATGATTACTTCTGCTCTGGGTCCTGGAGTGCATGAGGTTTTTGATCGCACCCTTGAAGAGTGGAATCTCTATTTCCTACATTCCCCTGGCTCTCCTGAAAGTAAGCCCTCCTGGCCTTTAAAGCCAAATGTTCCAGGGGCTTGTCTTCCAGGTGCAGGACCCCCGGGCTGCAGAGATCAAGGTGGGGCTTGGACCACTCACTCTTTGGGCAGAACCCCTGTAATTGCAGTTATCCTCCTGTTTGTGGGGGCCCACCCAGGCGTGTGGGTCCTGACTGTACCACAGCTCTTCCCATTGCCATCTCCTGGTGATTCCTTCTTTATCACTTTAGTTGTGGGAGATCTTTCTTGCCACCTGATTTTTCTCATCCTTAGTTGCCCTATAAATGGTTGTAATTTTGATGTGACCATGGGAGGAGGTGACCTCAGGGTCTTGCTACTCAACCATCTTGGCCACCCCTCTGGCACTCCTCTTTCTTTCTTTGTTTTCTTTCTTCCTTTTTTTTTTTTTCATCACAACATGCAGCAACTTGATGTGGGATCTCAGTTCCCAGACCAGGGATTGAGCCCAGGCCTCAGACGTGAAAATGCGGAGTCCTAACCACTGGGCCACAGGGAAGTAAGTCCCAGTGGCACTATTCTTATCAACATTTGAAAGGAAACTGAGTTGCAGGGAGATCGAACTTGATTATACTGATATCATTGGAATATGAGTGTAAATGCTATATTTGATTTGGAAAGATCTGACTGTCTCTGAGGGATACAGCTTGAAAGAATTAGTGCGATTCTTGGCTTGGATCCACAACATGATAATATCTCGCTAGTAGCCACTTACCTTTAGCTCATCTGAGCACGCCTGTCTGTGCTAGAACCTGCCACAGGACCGAGGGCCCTCTCTGACCAAAAGCAAACTCAGCACTTTTTCAGAGTTCACCGACTACCAGGACGAGGTTTATCCATCAACCTGCTTGGGTCCATGAGAGCGGTAGCCCTGGACCAGAGACGCTCATTTTCTTCCCTAACTGGGCTAGGAGTCTAGTGGGTGATATTAAGGCTTGCTCTTGTTTTAGTTATGGCTAGTGGATTTATGAGCACTCCCACATGAATCTATGTGAGCCTCCTGTGAAATGACCTATTTGGTTAAAGGAAAACCCTGCTCTTAGTTATTCCCTTGGTAAGGGACATTCATCTGTAATGGAGCTAAAGCAAAGGGTCACTTACTCAATGTCCCCAGCTCTACTGAAATGTAGCCAAGAATAAGGAAGCAAATAAAAGAGACCCTCAGCGGGACAGAGATGCCACTATCTCAGTTTGACAGTTAGAAAAGAGTGTTGACAAAACGTAATCAGTCGATCTAGAAAGAAATATTCAAGACAAGTCTGAGGATTAAAACCTGGGCTGAGCATCTCAGAAAGCTCAGAACCGTTCCTGCCCACTGGAAGTCGACGCACAGTTGTGAAGGTTCTTTTGACGTGGGCTATACATTGAATGAAGTACTATTGACGGCTTGCACAATCAGATCTAAGCACTCTGCGACCCTTTATGATGAAAGAACATTATCTTTAAGCGGTTGTCTCATTGATGCTGGGAGAATGGTGTCGTTGATGGTTGAGCGTCGTGCTAATGGAGAAGCTTTGGTCAATGTGTACTGTAGATACACAGTGAGGGCAGAGAGGAGGCCGAGGACCAGAACATGCTTTTCTGTGCTTAAATTTTTCTTGTCTTGCCATAAAATCTGCATTTTATTTCGCAGGAAACGTCATGCAGGCGAAGCACCGATTTGTACAGAAGAGGCTCTGGAGAATCAAGAAGTCTTGGAGCCCCGGGCCCTCTCACGGGCAGCCGAGGGGGGGCTGTACTCTCTTCTTAAGGTGAACGGAGTTGAAAGGGGGCAGGGGGTGTGTGGCTCCACTCTCAACACCGTGTTACTTTTCCATGTTCATTTACCAGAATCGATGCCTTTGACTCTCTGTGTAAAATTGTCTGCTTTAGAGATCAATAGTAGCAAAATGTACAGGATTTTCTTTTCTTCTAATAAATGATTCAGCTATAAGGCTAAATCTTCTCTGTCTCTCTTCCCCTTTCTCTCTTGCCTGCTAATGGAGATTTCTACCTTTCATTTTTCTGGCCAGTACATTCTTTTTCTTCCTCGCTGGTGAGCATCTGTATGTCCATTTCTCGGTTTGACTTAAAAGAGTGCACTTCTCCTTTTCCAAAAGGCAGCCGACTGACTGGGAAACTAATTCACTGGTGTTTAGCCTTGAAACCTGGGGGGGGGGTTGTCGGTTAGGAAATCTACTTTTTAAAAAAAATTTTATGGCCGTACCCATGGCGTGTGGAAGTTCCTGGGCCAGGGATTGAATCCGAAACAAAGGTGTGTCCTACACAGTAGCTGTGGCAATGCCAGATCCTTTATCCTGTTGTGCCAGGCCGGGGATGGAACCTGTGCCTCTGTAGCCGCCTGAGCTGCTGCGGTCAGATTCTTAACCCACTGCACCCTGGTGGGAACTCCAGGTTAGGAACTCCAGATTTAAATACTCTTTGATGCCTAGCTGACAAGTGTCAGCTGCCTGAGGGCCATTACAAGCAAGTCAGGTGGGTGAAAGTCTCAGGCTTTATGAAGGATTCAGCCTTTTATGCTGAAAGTGTCTGTTCTTGCTCTCTGGTACACAGACGTGTGAAACAGAGAAAGTTCCGAGGTGTTTTATCCCCCCGCTGTGCCTA
Organism: Catagonus wagneri; assembly: GCA_004024745.2. NCBI lineage: Eukaryota > Metazoa > Chordata > Mammalia > Artiodactyla > Tayassuidae > Catagonus > Catagonus wagneri. The sequence continues at coordinate 25,837,945 of PVHT020000175.1, forward strand.
TCCCAGTGCCTTAACCACACCAGGGACACTGAATTCGCGATTTTTCAGCGCTCTGATGGAGGCTAGCCTGCAGGTGTGAGAACAAGAGACAAAGGAAATGATGCGGGAGGGGTGGAAGGCAGAAAGAGTGGGTGCTCAACCCTAAGACACCGCGGAAGGCCCGAGGGGGCAGAGGCAAAGCATCCTGAGTCAGAGGCAAGAAGAGGACCCCCCGCCCCCCCCCACCGAAAAGCGCAGTGAACCTCGAAGTCTATTAAGGACTTGTGAGGATGTGTGAGGGTAAGAAGCACAGAAGCTGTGTCTCTTTCAGATCCCATTAGTGGAGAAAGAGAGTATTTTCACAGCCACATTTTTAAAAACTGAGTGCCAAGAAACAGAAAGGTTCTTCCCCTCCGCCCTCCCTCCCCGTCAGGATGGAGTCAGGGGCCCTGAGTCGCCACACGCAGAATAATGGCCCTGGAGCAATAATGAGGGCTTTCTCGCAGGACTGATTTGTCGGCAGAAAGGAGAAGTCATCAGGTAGCCATTGTGAGGAGACTCGCCTCCTCTTAACAAGGGCTCTGATGAAGCTGCTAGAAGGTTCTTATCAGGAAGCAAGGGCTCTAGCAGCAGAAGGGGAGAGGGGAAAAAAAAAAAAATGAAAGGCTGCCAACCCCCAAGTCACCCCCGGGTTCAGTGCAGGGGAGAGAATGAGGGAGACGCGCTTCCTGAATGCAGGTGATGACGGCCGCTCAGCCAAAGCGAGCCTCTAGAGAGAGAGATTAAAAAGGATGAGAGCGGCCAGCTTTCCCGCAGGCAGGCTTTTAGCAGGGAGGGCGAGGGTGGCTGGGGCGAGCTCTGGAATTCTAAGTTCCTCAGGTTGAAGTAAATGGCTGGAGGTCATATGAGCTTTTGCCCTCTGGCCTCCACTTGGGGGTTTTTTAGACCCGGGTACAGGGGGCCCCTTCTTTTGCTGAATTCCCGAGGGGAGAAGACATTCGCAGACAGCAGGGCCTCGACAAGCCTCCGTGTCCACTTCCGCAGGTCACAGACACTCAGATTCAGAAACAGGGGCTTTTCCGGGTGTGCAGAGCAGAGAACAGACTGAGCATTTCGTACTTACTGACATTTATTATGAGGCAGGAAGGAAGAGGGCAGAGCACTGCCGTTAAAAGAATGATCCAGTTATTGAAACAGGATACGACAGGAGCTCCCTGGTGGCTCAGTAGGTTCAGGATCTGGCATTGTCACTGTTGTGGCTCAAACTGCTGCTGGGGCACAGGTTCAGTCCCCGGCCCGGGAGCTTTTGCACGCCCAAGATGGTGTCAGATTTGAGTTTGGGGTCTCATCTTGCACACACTGTAACACATTAGCATCCTAAATGTCATGCCCACGGGTGCCGTGACAGTTCCTAGGCTGACTATAAAAGACCAAGAACTGGGTGGCGCCCTAAGTCCTGGGAGTCCCTTCCCATTCTCCAAGAGAGGTAGAATATTCCTTCCACTCATTAGTTTATGAAATTACCCAGCCCAGAAAAACTAACTACCCCACAATTTGGGGCACTCTTGTCTTTTTCTGTCTATGAAACGTGTGTCTCCCAGGGCCATTCTCATTTTCCAAGATACTCCGTGTCGCCTTCTGCGACAGCCCACACTCTGTGGAGGGTGTTTCTGTCTCCATAAACCTGCTTTCACCCATCCCAGGGATTAACCTGAGACCTGAAACATGATACTCCTCTTGTGTCCCATTTTTCTTTTCCCTTCTCTCCCCTTTTCTTTTCTTTTTGTCCTTTTTTAGGGTCCCACCTGCAGCACTTGGAGGTTCCCAGGCTAGGGGTCTAATCGGAGCTGTAGCCAATGGCCTACGCCACAGCCACAGCAATGCTGGATCTGAGCCGTGTCTGCAACCTACACCACAGCTCACGGCAACGCTGGATCCTTAATCCACTGAGCCAGGCCAGAGGTCGAATCTGCGTCCTCATGGATACTAGTCAGATTCGTTTAGACTGCGCCACGACAGGAACTCTTTTCTTTTCTTTTCTTTTCTTTTCTTTTCTTTTCTTTTCTCTTCTCTTCTTTCTCTTCTCTTCTCTTTTCTTTCTCCTCTCCTCTCCTCGCCTCTTTTCTTCTCCTCTCTACTTTTCTTGCTTTTTAGTGCCGTACCTGCAGCATATGGAGGTTCCCAGGCTGGGGACTGAATCAGAGCTGCAGCTGCCGGCCTACATCACAGCCACAGCAATGCGGGATCCTTAACCCACTGAGTGAGGCCAGGGATCAAACCCGCAACCTCATGGATACTAGTTGGGCTCTTAACCCACTGAACCACAACAGGAACTCTGAGTCCCATTTTTCTTGCAACCATTAGGTGCTTTGGGGCTCATTTAATCCTCATCGCCCCGGAGAGGTGACTTATTATTTACCACGTGATCAGTGGACTCAGATCAAAACTCTGATCCTCTTGCCCCCCGTCCAAAATACTTCATTGGCTCTTAGGTTTAAATTGAGTTTACCTCCACCCTTCCTCCACCCTCAGGATTTAGTTTCCAGGATGTGGCCACCACCCAACCCTCCTGTTTTTCTCCCACTACTTACATACGTAGCTTTGATCTCATGCCAGGTGACACTGACTCCTGGATGTTCTCCGACTGAGACCGTGATACTCCACTTCCCTGCTTTGGCCGATGCCATCCCCTCCACCTGGAACGTTCTCTTGATGTTTCTGCCTACTCCGTTCACTGGTTGAGATCCTACCCATCTTCCACAGTCGAGTGGCTTCTCCTCCTTCGCGAGATCTTTATCAAAATGGAAGTAACTTCTCCCTCCCCGGGACTCGCGGAGGACTTTTCTTCTCTCTCTCATGGGGCTTCTCCTAGTGCCCCTTAGATATGATCATTCATGGTGCTGTCTGGCCCTCTCAGATGAAGCATGAGTTCTTCGGGGGCAGGGACTGGGTCGTCCTTACTTGTCTCTGTCTCCCAGGGACTAGTACGCAGCAGGTAATCATTGAAAGTGTTTGAATTCGAATTTTCTTTGCCCTCTGTAGTTCTCATTTTGAAGTTGCATGAATTTTCTAAGTTGATTTAGAAAACAAATGAACAGGAAGCAACCCGAATGTTATAGAGGCAACATTCAAGTCCTAGCTGGGGAAGTGCCCTCACTGACTGGCCTTCTTATCAGGGACAGGCCGTTTAAGTGGATTGGATTTTGGCTCTATTCAGTCCTTTTCCTCCTTCTCTAAAGAAGGTGGGAGAGAGAAATACAAAGTGGAATTTATTGTGCACTTATTCTGTGCCTAGCTCTTTGTTAACAATTTTACACCATTAACTGGTTTCATCTCTGTGACGACCCCTTGAAGGAGGCATTATGTGCATTGCATAGCTGAGGAAACAAAGGTAAAATAAAGTTAGAAAAGTTGCCTAAGGTCACCTAGCTGGCAAAGGGTCGGCTCAGACACCGGGTCCAAAGTCACGTACTTGCCCCCTACACTATGCTGACTCCTGGACTTTACCCAGAAATTTCTCTAAGAGGGAAATAGCCAGTGAAATCATGAAAGATGCAAATTTGTATTAAAAATGAAGTGTGAAAAATTCCCTCCGGGATAGAATGCATGGAAGCAGGACCTGCCGTGGATCCTCATAACACCTAAAATAATTTTGGTTATCATCAGATCTCAGAGGAACTGACCTGAGACAGACATGGGTATTGTCCTCAGAAAACTGTGGTTCAAAGTCCAACTCTGCCACAAACAGGTGAAGTTTACGCAAGTTCTGTAAACCTCATGGGCTCAGTCCTCTCAGCTGTAGAATAGAAAGCATAATAACCTCTGAAATGTTTGTTGTAAGGATTTCAGGAAAGGAGTAACTGTGATTAAATGACAAGGGAAGAGGTGACTTTTCCAACATGATGCTTGAGACATGATCGATTAGAATTTCTTTAAAAAAAAAATACAGGAATTCCTGTCGTGGCGCAGAGGAAACAAATCTGAAGGGGAACCATGAGACTACGGGTTTGATCCCTGGCATCGCTCAGTGGGTTAACGACCCGGCATTGCCGTGAGCTGTGGTTTAGTTTGCAGACATGACTTGGATCCCGCATTGCTGTGGCTGTGGTGTAGGCTGGCAGCAACAGCTCCAATTGGACCCCTAGTCTGGGAACCTCTGAATGCCGTAGGTGTGGCCCTAAAAAGACAAAGCCAAAAAAAAATTAAATAAATTAAACCTTTTTAAAAATATGTGCATATCAGGACTGCTCCTGCCGCATATGGAAGTTCCCAGGCTAGGGGTCCAACTGAAGCTGCAGCTGCTGGCCTACAGCACAGCCACAGCAACATCAGATCCAAGCCTTGCCTGAGATCTACACCACAGCTCACAGCACGCAGGATCCTTACCCACTGAACCGGGCCAGGACTGGAACCCGTAGCCTCGTGGATACCAGCCTGGTTCATTACCGTAGAGCCACAACAGAAACTCCTTAAAAATGTATTTTTTGGATATATTCTCTTTTCCTTAAAAGCGAGCAGTTCTATGTAATAGAGCATTTTAGTTCAGCCCATCTGTAGCTCTGTGCAAGAAGACATCCTGATCCCACACTAAGCTAAATGCCCATTCAGGGTGATTCTGGATTTCTCTGTGTCCACATCTCTCTTCACATTCCCTCACTCACCGAAATTGTCTGTGAAAGAGTCTTGTCAAGATGACCCAGGCAGGGAGTTCTCGTTGTGGCTCAGTGGAAGTGAGCACGACTGGCATCCATGAGGACGCAGGTTCGATCCCTGGCCTCACTCAGTGGGTTAAGGATCCAGTGTTGCCGTGAGCTGTGGTGTAGGTCTCAGACACGGCTTGGATCTGAAGTTGCCGTGGCTGTGACGTAGGCCAGCGGCTACAGCTCTGATTCGACTCCTAGCCTGGGAACCTCTATATGCCACAGGTGTGGCCCTAAAAAAACAAAAAATGAAACAAAACAAAAAAAAAAGGTGACACTCAGGCAGAGCATAGAGCCGGAGGGACAAAGTATCTAAGAATACCTCGGATGTTAAATAACTTCTGAGGCCATGGGATTCGCCAGAGGCGGCACAGGCGCTGGGGCCCCTGAGCGCCTCTCACCACAGCAGCAAGCAGCGACCAGAGGAGGGCCTGTCCTGGCCCAGGGAGTAGGTGACAGAGGCAGTTGAGATTGGTTTTCAGCTCATCTCTAATTTCCTTTGATTTCTGTACTCTGGTTGCGTGTTAATGGCTTGCCAGGAACTTCAAAACTAAGCTTGGGAGAGGCATTGCTGTCTTTGGACCTCTAGGCAATTACAGTGCTCTCAAAGGTTTTAGAGCCGACATCCAACCTGACCCTTTCTAAATGCCTCAAAAGTGGCATTTTAACGAGAGACGGAAGCAGAGAACATGTTTTTTTTTTTTTTTTTTTTTTACAGGAGTTTTTATGGGGAAACTGGCAGTGAATTTTCCTGCCTCTTCAAAGGGTACTGGTGGGGTGGGCTGGCAGAGCCTGGGGCCGTTGAGTTTTGTTTGTTCCTGCCATTCTCATAGGCTGTCCTGCCAGCGCCTTTCATGAGGAGTCACACAGAGGGGGGCTGATGAATTACCCCCCACAAGGCTTAATGCTCAGGAGTGCATGTGAATAGCTGAATTGCTAACCCCAGTCAATCCCCATTTTCTTCTTTCTCTCTGGGCCTCATCAAGGGTAGCCTACTGGCTACCAAGACCGAGCTACTCTTTTGTTTTTAGGACAAAATTCATACACCATAAAATTCACCCATCTAAGGTATACATTTCAGTAGGTATTAGTATATTAAAAAATTGTGCAGCCATCGCCATTATCTAATGCTATAATATTTTCATCACTCCAGAAAGATGACTCGTACCAATTAGGAGTCATTCTCCATTCTCCCTTTCCTCAGCTCCCAGTGACCATTAATCTGTTTTCTGTTTCTGTGGATTTGTCTGTTCTTGACTTTTGCTAACAATGGGATAATACGTAGCATTTTTTGTCTAGCTTTATTCACCCAGCGTAATGTTTTCCAGGTTGAGAACTTGGAACCATCCGCATTATTAATCTCACTTCTGTTATCAGTTGCAAGTTTGGGGGTCCCCAAGGCCACCCAGTTTCAATAATTAGCTAGAAAGTCTCCCAATGCTCATTGAAAGCTGCTGTACTCATGGTTACGGTTTATTACAGCCGAAGAATAACATGAAAAGCAGCCAAGGGAAGGGGAGCACAAGGCGGCGTCCACAGAGGTACCAAACGTGGAACCAGAAAGTCTGTACAGGGGCTTGATTACATGAACTTGTCTGAGCTACCCCGTGGCTGAACTTAGTCCCCAGTGTTCAGAGCCCAACCAATAACACATGTCCCAAAGCTTGTCCTAAATTCCATTGTTAGTATCTGGCTTGCCCAAGGAACCAAGGCAAGCAAAAGCAATTATCAGTGAGGACATTCCAAGGGCCTAGAGTCCCAGGAGCCGAGGGAGAAAGCCAGATCTCTCATCGGGTAAAGTTGAATTCTTTACAACGTAAAAGTTCATTCAGGAGTTCTCACTGTGGTGCAAGGGGATCAGCAGCATTCTGGGACTGCTGGGACACAGGCTCGATTCCTGGCTGGCACAGTGGGTTAAAGATTGGCATTGCATAGCTTGGATCTGATCCTTGGCCCAGGGAACTCCATATGCCATGGGGCAGGCAAAAAAGAAAAAAGAAAATTCATCTATCAATATTTTTTCCCCTTTATGGGTGAATAATTTCCACTGTAAGTACTGTGCATTTTATTTATTCATTCATCAAATGATAAGCTTTGGCTGTCTTCACTTTTGGGATACTGTGAATAATGCTACTATAAGCTTTTCTGTACAAGTTCTTTTCTTTCTTTCTTTCTTCCTTCCTTTCCCTTCCTTCCTTCCTTCCTTCCTTCCTTCCTTCCTTCCTTCCTTCCTTCCTTCCGTCCTTCCTTTTTCTTCCTATTTATTTTTAACTTTTTAGGGCCACACCTGTGGCTTATGGAAGTTCCCAGGCTAGGGGTCGAATTTGAGCTGTAGCTGCCAGCCTACATCACAGCCACAGCAACGTGAGATTTGAACCACAGATACTAATCAGGTTCATCACCACTGAGTCGCAACGGGAACTCCATTTCTGTACAAGTTTTCCCATGGACATATGTTTGCAGTTCTCTTGAATATGTGCTGGTTGTTAGGAAAGGCAATCTCACACATGCAGTCTTTTGGCCCAGACACGGTTGCATAAGAAAGGATCTTGGACTTGGAGCATGTCTTTACCAAGAGATAAGGAGCCCATATAATCTTATCACCTTATGTGAAAATATCTTTTCTTGTTTCGTGCTCAATGAGCGTTCTTTTTTCTCTGCTTAAATTGGGTGCATCACACAGCACCTGGCCAAGACCGCTGCTCTGTTTGTCCTCCACAGGGAGCGGGAGGGTTCTTCCACTGCAGCAAAGGAAGAGTGTGCCTGACTGACCCTGTGTTAGCTGCCAGGAGAGACCCACTGGCCACGAGGGACCAACACCCACTAAGGAAACTCCTCTTGTATTGTCTCTTCTCTATTAGGTAAACCCTTCATTCAGTGCTTGACTGCACTATGTTTTTCTTGGTAACTCCAGTAACGAGATGCAAGGGGCTGAAGTGTTAGTTTCTTCTACTGGGATTGGTAGTTGGTGCACGGTACTCTAATACCTTGGGATGGATAACCAGTACACAGTACTAAGTTAACTGTTTGAGGAACCACCAAACTCTTTTCTTTCTATCTTTTTTTTTTTTTCTTTCTTAGGGCTGCACCCGTGGCATATGGAGGTTCCCAGGCTAGGGGTTGAATTGGAGCCGTAGCCACTGGCCTAAACCACAGCCACAGCAACATCAGCTTTGAACTGTGCCTGCGACCTACACACAGTTCACAGCAACGTGGGATCCTTAACCCACTGAGCAAGGCAAAGGACAGAACCTGCATCTTCGTGGATGCTAGTCAGACTCATTTCCGCTGAGCCACAAGGGGAACTCTCCAAACTCTTTTCCAAAGCAATTGCACAATTTTACGTTCTCCCAAGTAATGTATGAGGGTTCCAATTTCTCCACAACCTTGGCAACACTTGTGACTTTCCTTTTTTTTTTTTTTTAATTATAGTCATCTTAGTGGGAATGAAATGATATCTCTTTGTAGTCTTTTATTTTTTTTTTTTCTGCCTAGCTTTATATAAGACCAGAAGCTCTCCCCCACCTGCTTAGGTTTTCTTCTAGTAGTTTTACAGTTTCCAGCTTTGTGTTTAGTCTTTAATCTCTTTGGAGTTAAATCTTGGTTAGTGGCGTAAGATAGGCATCTAATTTCCTTCTTTTGTATGTGAATATCCAGTTGTCTTAGCACCGTCTGTTGCCAAGACTATTTTTCCCCATTGAATTCTCTTCATGTCTCTCTCAAAAATCAGTTTACCATAAATTTAAGTTTTTATTCCACTGATCTACATGTCTTTCCTTAAGCCAGTACCACATTGTCTTGATTATGATAGTTTTTTTCTTTTCCCTATAGTTTTGAAATCAGGGTGTATGAACACTTTTCTTTTTCAAGACTGTTTTGCCTATTCTGAAACCTTGACAATTTTAAATCAGTTTGTCAATTTCTGCAAAAAAGCTAGGTGGGATTTTAGGTAAGAATTGTTTTGAATTTCTAGATCCATTAGGAGAGTATTGCTGTGTTAACAATCTTAAGTCTTCAACCCATGAGCATGTGCTGTCTTTCCATTTATTCAAGTCTTTTAAAATTTCTGTCAATGATGTTTTGTAGTTTTCAGTGTATGAAACTTTCACTTCTTTTGTTAAATTTATTCCTAAGTGTCTCTCTCTTGACTATGCTCTTGTGAATATACTTGTTTCTTTCATTTCATTTTGGACTGTTCGTTGTCAATGACAGCTGTGTAACTGATTTTGTATATTGGTCGTGTATCCTGTGACCTTGCTGAAGTTGTTTATAAGCACTAATAATTTGTGTGTGTGTGTGTTTATACCACCTGGGTATTTCACTAAGCACTGTGGTGAAGCTAAACTATATGATCATGCAGACCAGTTTGAGAGGTGAAAAAAAAGCAGCTGAATCCAGTAAAACAGAGTTTTCCTTTGAGAAAATTTAATCTGACAGCTGTTTTATGTATCTATCTATCTATCTATCTATCTATATATATATATATATATTTTTTTTTTTTTTGGTCTTTTTAGGGCTGCATCCACAGCATATGGAAGTTCCCAGGCTAGGGGTGGAACCGGAGCTGCAGCTGCTGGCCTATACCACAGCCACAGCAGCACCAGATCTGAGCCGCATCTGCAATCTACACAGCAGCTCACAGCAACGCAGGATCCTTAACCCCCTGAGTGAGGCCGGGGATCAAACCCGTGTCCTCACGGATCCTAGTCTGGTTCATTACCGCTGAGCCAGACGGGAACTCCAGTATACATCTAGTTCTTAGATGGAAAGTAACCATTCTTCTTCCCCCACACCGTTTTTGTGCGTTTTCTCTCAATTTCGTGTCTGTGAGAATGATGCCAGCCTTGACCACTGTTTCTTTCTCAGCACCTCGCACAGTCAGCGGAGTGCAGGAGGGGTGCGGGGACTATTTGTTGGCTAAATAAAGGGACTCGTAACAAAAAGGAAGGGCGATCGAAGGAAAGACGTGATCAGAGGAACTGAACTTTCCTCAGCGATCTGAACAGTCGGCCACGTTTTATGTTTAAGCCAAGGCCATCCCCTTTCTCTCTTTTCCCCCAGGAAAGTATCCGGCCACGACGTCATCGTCCCTTCGTCTGCTTCCACGTCCGGCGCTCTCCCCGTGCAGCGCTGCCGTTCAAGGTACAGACCAGGGAGCGTGGCGCAGACACCCCCACGGGGCAGAATCTCAGCCCCTCTTCAGACCCAGGACATAGAAGTCTGCATCTTACCAAGGTTCCCAGGGATTCTTTTTTTTTAATCTCATTTTTAAAAGTTTTACTGAAGTGTGGTTGGTTTACAAGGTTGTGACAATTTCTCCTGTACGACAAAGTGATTCAGTCACACGTCCACACATCCATCCTTTCTGATTCTTTTCCCACACAGGTGATCACAGAATTGGGGGTAGAGTTCTCTGTGCTGTAATCCCCTGATGAGAATTGTTATGCCAATCCCAAATACCCAGTCCATCCCCCTACCCCGTCCCATCCCTCTTTGGTAACCATAATTTTTTTAAAGTGAGTTTGTTTCTGTTCTGCGAATAAGTTCATTGGTATCCTTTTTTTAGATTCCACATGTAAGTGATATCAAATGATATTTGTCTTTCACCGTATGACTGACTCACTTAGTATGATAATCTCCAAGTTGCTGTAAATGGCATTATTTCATTCCTTTTTTATGGCTAATATTCCATTTTATATATGTACCACATTTCCTTTATCCGTTCCTCTGTTGATGGGCGCTTAGGTTACTTCCATGTCTTGGCTGTCGTAAATAGTGCTGCAGTGAACACTGAGGAGCATGTGTCTTTTCGAGGCATGGTTTTGTCCAGCTGGGGGCCGGCAGGTGGGATGGCTGGACCATATGGTAGTTCTATTTTTATTTTTTTTGAGGAACCTCCATACTGTTTTCCATAGTGGCTGTACCAGTCTACATACCAGTAGCATAAGAGGGTTCTCCCAGGTGAGTCTTTTACACAATAAAGTTTGAGAAACAGTGATCTAAAATGTTGCCTGATTCTGGCTCCAGAGTTGTTTCACTTTGAAATGAATCTTGTTACCTGTAGGTACAGTTCAACTTGAGATCACAGAAACCAGAGTAGAAGCGTTTCTGTTAATAAAATGAAATCAGTAAATAGTCATTGAATCTCCGCTGGACAGGGGAGTAGCTGTTTCTTTACGTGCTGTGAAGAGATCGGTCAATATAGTTGTTTCTTTAGAAAAAAGAAAGAAAGAAAAAAAAACGTCAGGAACGGCCCACAGGGAAGGCAGAATTTTGACACAGTCCTTCTTTCGGAATTGAATTCCTTGTCACATCAGCTGGCATAATGACATAAACTGTTAATGTAAAGTGCTTCAGCATAATTAAGAAAAATGGACACTGACTAGATAAACGTCCAATTTTGATGGTGGAGGAAGCAAACAAAAAAAGAAAAAAGTTCTACAAGGCAGAAACAGTAAAAGAGGTAGGGTTTGCTTGTGGGGATCTGTGGGAACAGTGCCAGGAACTGGGGTTGCTAGAAAAGAAGGGGTGCCCTGTAGGGGGAAGTGAGAAAGAGCTCAAGGTACCCCTTGCACACGTCACGGTCTTATATCCAAATAGGCTTGACTGCTAAAGCAAAACCCTTTGACTTTTCTAACTCAGGCTGTTTTCCCTTAGTCATTCCCTTAGGACGCTTGCTTTGGGACAGTAGCAGCCGTGGAATAAGACATGCTTTCTTATCCAATTCCTGCGGCGAGAGAAAGATTGATGGGAGACAAGGCGAACATCTCCCCGGCACAGATGGCCAGAGCATTTTGCTTGGGGCAGATCAGTCCTAGCATGTTGGAGACAGTCCCAAGAACCACATCAGATGTGCTTTAGGGAAAAAAGGAGTTGGCTGGGAAAGGAAAAACAACAGGAGCTAAATATGGACTGGCTGGCTTTTCACCTCTGAAGGGGAACCGAGCAGTGTGGTGACAATCTGGCGGGCAAAAGGCCGTGGGGAATTTGCCTGCGCTGTAAGGCACGGAGCGAACGTCAGGTGCAGAAGCATCCGGGAAGAACACGTTGCACTGATGGACTTAAAGGGACTCTCCTTCCTCTTTGTTTCTCCCTGATGTTATGCATCCCTTTTCTTGTGTGTGCATCTCTAGTGTAAAGAAATCTGAAAAGACAGCTAGAAAATTGCCTGAAGAGAGGCCACGTGGCGTGTGCTCACCTAAGCAGAAGATGTGCCCAGTAACACCTCCATCTCCTCCCAGGGTTATGCACTTTGATGGGTGGACACCACTGGAAGAAGGTCTTCATAAAATGCTGAGATCTCCATGGAAGGGATTTTCCTTTTTTTTTTTTTTCCTCATCTCCTTTTTGTTTGCTGAAAGGCAGAAAAAAAAATGTTTTCCTACCTGTCTAGGTTTTCAGCTGGAGTCCTGTAACAAAAGACAGACAACCAAGAGAGAAGCATACACGTGTATTTAATACAAATTTTTATGTGATATGGGAGCCTTCATAAAGAAAGGAAGAACTGATGAAATGGTTAAACTGGAGTGTTTAACCTACTCTAACCTAAAACCTAATACAAGGTTTAATGGAGAGAGGGCAGTGGCAGGAAAATGTGACAGGACATGGGATGTGAGCAAAGAAGAGTAAGGAGGGGGTAGTGGCGGAAACTTAGCAAGGACCGTTCATTCAGGTTCCTCTCAGAGCCCCGCTGTCTCGGAGCTAGGATGCTCCGTTCCTCTGGGTGTAAGGGGCACACCTCTCATAGGAGGGCCTGATGACCTGCTTCAGAAGAAAGTCAAAAAGCCCCCTCTGTACCTACCATGTTTTAATGCCTTCTGCTTAAAATATTCAGTTTGCCAAGCTGTTGTATTTTGAGGTGGCATATTCTGAACCATGTCATTGCTGAGAGAGAAACAGTGAGGGGTTTTAATTTTATTTCAAAGCCCATGAAATCGTTTGGCAGATGAAAAGAGACTTCAGTTATTCTTGTACCTAGATCAAGAACTATTACCAGGAGGATAATTTAAGGTCATTGTTTTTTCTTATTTTTTTTTTTAAATAGATTCAAGCTGACCCTGAAAAATGTCTTTAAAAGCAAACAAACGGATAACTCTATGATCCCACCCTTAGATTCATAAGACTTTTTTTTTTTTTTTTTGGTTGTACCCATAAGTTTCTGGGCCAGGGACCGAACTCATACCACGGCAGTGACAACACCAGATCCTTAACCCACTAAGCTACCAGGCAACTCCTGTAAGATATTTTACCTACCACTCTTAGAATATTTCCATGACCAGTGGGCAAAGATGATTACTGCATTTGTTGCAAATATCAAAAAATTCACTTTCACTTCAAAAAAAATTTTTTTTAAGTTTCATGTAATTGGTTTTGAGTAATGTGACCCTTCTGTTCATTTGGCTTTTACAAAGCCACGCTACGTCAGTTAAGCCTTTGACCTAGGCCTTACTGGTTGGGAGATAACTGGCTTTAGACTGTTAACTTTTGGGTGAAAGAGAATGGAAATTGAGATGCAAGCTGAAAGAGAGAAAACTAGAGATCTGAGAGCCCAGCTGAGCCATAAACCTTCCTGGCAGCGGTCCTGGCACTGGAGGACTGCTTGACTTTCAAGAAAGATGGGGATGTTTGAGCACCTTTATTTATGGGGAGCACCCCTGGAGCCTGGTCTTTTTTGCTTTTTAGGGCCGCACCCACAGCATATGGAGGTTCCCAGGCTAGGGGTCGAGTTGGATCTACAGCTGCCGACCTGCACCACAGCCCCAGCAACGCAGGACCCGGGCCCTGTCTGTGACCTACTCCATGGCTTACAGAAACGCTGGATCCTTAACCCACTGAGAGAGGCCAGGATCGAACCCACGTCCTCATGGTTACTAGCTGGATTCTTTTCCGCTGCGTCACAGTGGGAACTCCGGAGCCTGGTCTCGAAGAAACAGCTCGGCCTATTACTCTGTAGAGATGGCCGCAAACATTTCCTAATCCTGAGCACTTCCAGGGCACGGAAGGCAGGGTTTTCAAAAGGAGATTGTCCACTTTTCCAGCAAATCTCAGGCCACTCTTAAACATGGTCTCCTTGGAAAATGTGCTGACTTCTGCTTCATCTCCCGCCCACCCCCGGCCCCGCCAATTCCCTTTGACTTTAGGAACAAGACTTTCTTTTTTTTCAATACTGATTTTTATTTTTTCCATTATAGCTGGCTTACAGTGTTCTGTCAGTTTTCTACCGTCCAGCAAGGTGACCCAGTCACCCATTTGTGTATGCATTCTTTTTTCTCACATTGTCATGCTCCATCACCAAGTGACCAGATAGAGTCCCCAGCGCTATACAGCAGGGAACAAGAGTTTCAACTCAACTGCTTCCTCCTTCCGGGGCTGGCAGAACAGACACCGTGATGTGAGAGAGGGGTCTTTCCTTGTGTCCCCATTCATTTTATGACAATGGCCTCCAACTTGGGTGCAGGAAGTATTCACGGCCCCGTGAAAGGAAGCCGGCTGATCAGGAGGTAACCGAGTCCTCTGGAGTAGAAAATATGAAGCTGAATGACAGGCATCCAGCCACAGATGTACTAATTTAATTTCATGCCCTGACATCAGCTGCTCCTCTCCACTTAAAAGGAACATTTGCATCCATCTGTCATCATTTCTCCCTTTCATTTTAAAATCTCTTTGCTCTCCTTTCTTTCCCTTTGCACCCCACTCCCCTCCCCCCCCACACACACACAGTTTGAAGAAATAATGGGGCACATTTAAAATCCAAACTCAGGCAATTCAAATACTGAATGGATGTGATTTTGTTCTATTCTAAGTCAGCCTGGAAGAGTGTCTGGGGAGTAGAAATCAAGGGGCCAAACAAAAAAGCAAGTGAGAGAGAGAAGATTTCGAATGCAAATCAACCTCTTCAACCCATTTGAAACAACCTGCTGTGAACAGGGTTAGAAAGTGGGGCTCATTAGCACCTTGTTAGGCTGTCAGAACCCCAGGAGCTTAATGACTGAGACCTTAGCAAGCCCAGCCCCAGCTTCTTGCTATTCCACCTGACCCACTCTTGGGACCTGGGGTTAGAGCCCATCAGAGCGGCTCTGAGAAATGGAAGGTGAGAGAGAACAGCTTCGTTTAACTTATTGTTACATTTTTATTTATGTATGTATTTGTTATTCCTAAAAATTTGAAAAATTAAAAATAATTATTTTATTTTATTTTTTGTCTTTTTAGGGCCATACCCGCAGCATAGGGAGGTTCCCAGGCTAGGGATCAAATCAGAGCTGCAGCTGCCGGCCTGCACCACAGCCACAGCAACGCCAGGTCTGAGCGGCATCTGTGACCTACACCACAGCTCTCGGCACCGCGGGATCCTTAACCCACCTTGGAAGGCCAGGGAACCAGCCTGTGCCCTCATGATTACTAGTCAGATTGCCCTCCCGCTGAGCCACAACAGGAACTCCAACTTTTTATTTTTGTGTAAAAAAATCTTTCTTTTTGGCTGCACCCATGGCCTGTGAAAGTTCCCAGGCCCATGATCGAACCCACACTACAGCAGCGACCTGAGCCACTGCAGTGACAATGCTGGATCCTTAACCCACTGTGCCATACGGGAACTCTGTTAACGTTTTTTTCTTTTTCTTTTTAGGGCTGCACCTGCAGCATATGGAAGTTCCCAGGCTAGGGGTCAAATCTGAGCTGCAGCTGCCGGTCATAGCCACAGCCCAGCAACACTGCATCTGTGACACATGCCACAGCTTGAGGCAATGCCCAATCCTTAACCCCCGAGGGAGGCCAGGGATCAAACCCACATCCTCATGGACACTAAGATGGATTCTTAACCCGCTGAGCCACAACAGAACTCCTGGCTTGCTAACTTTTACAATGTGCTTTTCTAGCAGAAAGGAATCCAGAGGTTAATTTTAGTTTTCTGGAGTGAGGGATGATTGATTTGTATGTGAGTGTGTGAGTGCGTGTGAGTGTGTGTGTGTGTGTGTGTGTGTGTGTGTGTGTGAGATCTCTTTGTGCTTGCTTTCTCCTGCTTCATCAAACATTGAGGTTTAGCAAAAAGAAAAAAAAATAGGATATTAGGGACTGCATGGTAAAATCTCAGAGATGAAATCTTTGTTGTCAGAAGGCAAATGCACAAATATAAACTACGCGGTGAACGCACATGCCAGTGAACATTCATTTGCAAACGCTTTTAAGGTGCAATACTTAGGATTCGGAGGGAAACACTTCCTGGAAACACTCCTGAATGCTTTGGTGTCCACTGGGGTTGCTAACGGAATCGCTAACTCCATGACCTGCGGGTTGTAAGGAGGCCACAGGTCTCGCTGGTGATGGTACTTATTTCTAGAAATTGCAGTTACCACATATTCTATTCCTAGGGAAACTTTCCATCCTAAAAATGCGTGATTTATCTGGTTTAGTATGAAATAAGCCAGAAGAGACTTACTGTCTTGAATGAAGCACTGTGAATGGTAGAGGGAAAAAAAATCTGCGGCGTGATTTTTGCAGAAAGGCTTAAGTGAGGTGGTATTACCTTTAAAGTCAATGACCTTACACATCGAGGACTAGCGCACAGAGGAAAAAACTCTAAGAGTATGAATGAGCTTGGAGCAGGTTAGACAGAGACAGTCACTAGACCAGAACTGGTTTCCCCAACGAGTGCTGTCATTTCCAAGCCGAACTTCTTTAAAGTATTTTAAAATTATTGTACTGTCTTTACCAGAATGACTTTTAGGTGGTTTTGTTTGGAATAAGGGGATAGATTTCATAACCTCTTAAGGTCACCAGAATATTTCTGGGTTCTCAGGCTCTGCTTAAATGCCAATAAGAGGTAAAGAACCCAAGGGGATTTGTTTTAGTTTTCCCTTCAGCCTGGAAGTGGAGTGAGGATTACAACCCCACGATGCTTCTTTTGTCTCTCTGTCGGATAAAAAACCAGTAATAAATAACCGTATTACTTCATGTTACAAAAGTGCAAAGTAAGTGCAAAATTTTGCGAGTGTAATAGTGCGATGTAAGTGCCAAACGCTAATAGTCCTCGGCTGTTATTCCGGGTGGAGCGGAATCCTTCCCACTTTTTTCTGCAGGCAGGATCTCTGAGGCTAACTTGGCATCCTGCTTTTCTTAGGGGATATGGAAATGGCCCTGGGACAGCTGTACTCTGCCAGCTGAGGAGCCCACAAGGTTAATGATCACCCACAAAGACTGGGGGAGCGGGCGCCTTCTTAGAGGGGTGATTAGCATGCCGGCATTCTTTCCTTTGTGGTACCAATGGTCAAGAAGATGCCTGGCGATAGAAGGGAGACTGGAGGGTTTCTTCTGCCTCCAACGCTTGTTAAAATTCATTTCCATTCAAATAGCCATCGTCTGATTTTCATCATCAAATAAGCACACACTGTACATATTTAACAGGCAGGAGACCTGTGCCGGGGTTCATGTCTTTTTGAAGTGAAGGCCTGTTCTCTTAATGACCGTCCATGCTTATCTCTGTATGTAAATTTCTTCCACTCCTCTCTTTACCCCCTCCGCTTTGCTGCTCCCCTCTGCTCTGGGGCCTTTGATGGGCAGCCTAGATGCCTATTATGATGATAATTCATTTGGAGCAGAATGGAATCTCCTTGTCTAGTCTAGCTCCTTATAAAGGTGGAGCCCTCGGGAGGGCAGGCTGGGAGGAAACAGGTTTACAGAGATTTTTTTTCTTTTTTTTTTTCTCCTGCAAGAGGCAGAGGCAGGATGGGGCATGGTGGCCGGGGGGTGGGGGGGAGCTGTCATCGGGGATCATTCCCTTCTCTCTGCTTTGGGTTTGTCTCCTTCTGGGGCTGGCCACCATTCCCAGACACGGTGATTGTCCCCTAGCGTTCCTGGGACCCACCGTCAGCTCGAAAGACCTTTTAGCTCAGGCGGTTCTATACTGAACAGCTGCTGGGAACAGCTGGGCCTGCCCTACTGCTGTCAGTGAGAAACCAAGTGGCAAATGTGAGTATACTGGGCTTTAAAGCCTCCACGTGATCTGGTAATTCAGTATGTACAACGCAAAGATGTTGGTCTCTCTTGTGGCGTGCCAGGTAGACACTGGGAAAGTTTGTTTTAATTTTATTTAAACATGAGAGACGGAAGAAATCCCTTTGCGCGCTTTGGAAATCTCAGAGAATATGATCAATAAGGCAATCGCATTAGTGGTGACCGTTCTCTTACTCACGGAATGACTGCGTTTTCTAGAAGGATTCAATCTGTAAATGATCTCATTCTAATTACAGTCCAATCAGGGCAGAGTAACAAGTAACTTCCCTTTAGTTTCTTTCTGTTTTTCTCTCCGTTGCTAAAAAACACTTTAGCTCTAAAATTATCTAACCCAGTCTCATGGGTTGAAAAATCATCTCCACATCAACAGAGTCTCAGCGAGAGGAGTGGAGGAAGAAATTAGTTTCACAAAGCATATGATGGAACAAAATATAAGACAGGTGAGATATGGGGTAAAGCAAAGGAAAATATTTCCTGCTTCGGTTCTTGTGATTTCTTTCTTCTGTTGAAGCATGTTTTGTCTCCTAATTTTAGAAACTTGATTATTCATAGGAAGTTCATTCTGATGAAGCACTTTTCTTGTTTTTCAACAAAGAAATTACACACATTCAGAAAGTTTGTCTAACCTCCGTGTGACTGTTTGGAGAAAAGTGCTGCTACGAATATTTGGCAGCAATTGCTAGGAGCTCATTTCTAACCTTCAGGAACCCCCACAAGTTGTCTGGCCCAGCCTCATTTAGGCACCAAATGATGGGGAAATTCTGATTCTTTATTGCTTTGGCCACATTCATTTTTTTTTTTTTAATACTTGCCGAATTCTTTGCAGAACAGGCAATGACTCACAGACTTTGGAAAACCTTGGTTTTTCAAATAAGACAGTTTGGGGGGTGGGGGGATGCACTGTGGGTTTGGGACACAAAATCTGTGAAATTGACTTGTGATGATTTATGTACACCTATAATTGAAATAAAATCCATTAAGAAAAAACAATACTTGCCGAATGTCACTCCTTGCTGGTTGAATAGTAAGAATCAAGGTGCATAGATGTAGAATTATTAGAGTAGCTATTTCAGTCTCATCAATATCAAGACTGGAAAATACTCTCCTTTCTTTCTGTAACAAAAACCAACCAGGCAACGGGGAAGGATTCGAAAAGAGGCAAAATAGATGAAGCCATTTATTAGATTTATAGGAACAGAAGGAAAGTGCTAAAGCTATCCATCCTCTATACTTGATTGAGAACAGGACCAGTGAGTCAGGCTATCAGGATAATATCTCCAAGGCAGAACTGAAATCCTAAAGTAAGCTGAGAATAAGTGCATGCATTTTAGGAGAAAAGAGTTCTAAGGCCAGAACAAAAAATGCGGGTAAGCCTCCATTTACATTGGCTACAAATCTGTCTGCAACAGTTATGCAGCAACGTAACTTTGTAAATAAAGATCTCATTTCAGAAGGATTTGAAGATTTTTTTTTCCCCAACCCCTTAGTTCTTTCCGGCATTGGAAATCGTAGCTCCGAACATTAGGTGAGGGTAGGCAAAAATATTATCTGGATCACGTGAAATGCATGTGTGTGTGTCTAAATAAATAAAACTAAGAATAATGTAAAGAACAGAAAATGCCCTTTAACTGAGAAATAGACAAGTTAGTTCTCTTTTGGTATGATGAAATTATCAGAGTAAATCAAATTGGTTAAAAAAACTCTTCTGTGCTTAAAAGTATCCTGAGTACAGCTAGGCTTTGATACAAAGTAAAACTAAGGACATGTGCTTTAGAACCTTGACAGCTTAAAATGCTAGCATATTCATCTCAGGGCGTGGTCTGAGCTGCAGCTGCAACCTGAGCTGCCACGGAGACAATGCCGGATTCTTAACCCACTTGGCCACAGTGGGAACTCCTTGGCTGGAGTTCTTGGGTAGAGTTGGTTTCAGCCCTTATTGACAGCAGGTTTTCTATTTATAAGCTATTTGACCTGGGGCAATTTTTATTTTTCCCTCCTTAGGCTCAGTTTTGTCTGTTATAAAATGGAGATAATAGTGTCCTTAATGCAAAGGTCAAACCTGGTAATGAAATTCAAACAGTTAGCTCAGTTTTCAGGAGTAAGTGTGGGCCAGTATTATTACTATTATTCAGAGAAGTGGATGGCAGAGACTTGGACTCTTCTAGAAGAGAGCTATGTGTGAAGCAAGTCGAGAACTGTGGACCAGGAATTCTCTTTGGTGTTTAGCCATTTAAGAAGACTGAGGCTAAAATATTAATTCTGTGAAAAAATTATTCACTGAACATCGACCAAGTTCAAGTTACACACTCCCTGCTCTCTTTTAGACTGTATTTGAGTAAAGGAACTAAGAAAACAGCACAGCTGACTTTGTTCCAAGCCAGAATACTATCAGTACTGTAAGAAAAACACATACATGAGACTAGGGGATGTTAATGAGGAGACAAGCCTGTTTCAGCAGGGATAGCTTCGTGAAAAAGGAGTGAAGATGCATCTTTTAAGAATGAACATAAATTTGAAAGTCAGAAATATTCATTTATTTAACAAATATGTTTTGAGTACCTGCCAGATATCCTTTTAAGTGTTAGAGTTTCAGCAGTGAGCAAAGCAGCTGAATTGCTTTGCTTGGTGGAACTAGGAAGGAACATTTGAATAAATATTCTTTGGATTTAAAAAAAAATCTAAATTTTATGAGGACTAGTAATAGTGATTTCTGAATAAATATCTTAAAGTTACAATACTTCACTTACCTCTAGCCAACAAGCATAAAATTGTGATCCATTTCTCAAAATTAGAAGATTAGAGGCAAGATTTTATAGATAGGTACAAAGAAATAAAATTTTAAAGCAGAAAGTATACTCTTCAATGCTTCCTTGACTTATCCTCACATCCATTACGTTTTTCTATTTGACATAAAGATAATAATTTTCTCTGTATATCTGTATCAATGTTTATATCTTCCTCTCCATCTCTCTGTATAAATTTCCTTCGAGAACAGCGTATCTAAGCTAAGTTCTTTCATAAGTAAGAATCTATGTTGTGTTTTCTAACTTGCCCATTTGGCACATCTCAGTTCCTGCCCCTTTATTTTTACTTCTCGTTCACAGCATGACACTCTGAAATGTCTCTCTATTGTGCTAAAAACAGTTTACCAAAAGAAACAAAACAAATCCAATTATAAAATAGTTGATGACGGCCTCGTTGTCTCTCTCAGCCTCCTCAAGGGGAACAAGAAACTTAATGTTGTGGGGTCCTGCCTTCTAAAATACAAAAGTATTGAATTAAATATATAATTATCAGCAACTCAGGTGACATCATGGTTTGCAAAAAAATATTTGGTCTATTGGACTGGCACATTTGCCCTTGGTCTGCCTGAAGTCTTCGGCCTCCTGGGCAGTATCGATCTTCATTGAGTTTTGAAATCCCAGCAGCTCATCCAGACCAGATGGCCCCCCCAAATTAAGATGAATGTGTGTAACTGCCATTTGAAACTCTCAGTATTCAAGGCTGCCATATGCAGTGAGAAGTCTGCTGCCGGTGTCTTCCTGTTCATGGTCCTGAAAAATCCCACTGTGACCAGATGTGGAAGAGCCATTAATGGAGATCATAGCAAGTATTAGAAATGCGTGTTTGAAAGTACAGTTCTGGCAGGGCCATTTCTTAGAGAGGCATGCACTTCATCCTTAACTTTTCCATAGCTCTGATTTGCTAACCATCTCATTATAATCATTATCCTCTCTCTTCTGATTGATTGACCTTGGGTCACGGGAAGAAAATGCCAGGGTTTGCAGTGGGAAAAGAACATATATTTATTAAAGGCAGATGGCTGAACTGATCTAGGATTTGTTGCTTCCTATTATACAATCCTATTTTCAAAGGTTTTACAACTCAACCATAAAGAAATTACACTGTCGGATAAAACTTAGGAAAGAAATGACTTCTGCTGGCTAACTAATTAGGGGGATGTCCTATAACCTACGAGTTATGCTCATGGAAAATAAAGCCATGCTGGACTATAAATGCCTAACTATCTACCACGTATTGTGTGGAATCATATCATTTGGAAATCGATAACTAGGTAGTGTATTTAAGACTACCAACCCCAGAGTTGTACAAGGCTAACCAATTAGAATTGGTATTTGGGGAAAAACCTTGATAGTGGTGCCAAGAAATGGCTGAGATGTTGACGTTCATGAGCCAGCTGTTATGCATCTGTTGTACTTTTTTTTACCAATGTCATTATGAGGAAGAGAGTTAGTGAGTTGGCAAGAAAACCTAATGCCTGATGCTTTTGAAATCATTAAATAAGATGGCAATACTTCAGCTTATATCAAGGCCACCTGAGCCTTTTTAGACTAGGTACAGGATGTCCCTAAATAGAATTTAAAAGTTGAAAACAGAGCAGGTTCAAAATCAAGATTTCTAGTCCTGTACAGTAAATTGGCTTATATAGCTCTTGCTCAACAGAAAAGTAAACTCTTTTTTTTTTTTTTCCTTGCAGTGGCTGAAAGAGTAAAACCTATAATTCTGGTGTAAAAAATGCTTGAAGCTTGTATTTCAGATATCTACCACCATTAATATGTTTGCCCTTAAAAATATGTTACTGGTATTTAATTGTATGGTAAATTCTTCACAGCTGTGACTAGATAAAAGAAAAGAACATAGAAATGATAATTGTATGAGAGTGCTTCATTAATTCCTGTGAATGAGTTAATTTATTAAATGACTTACATTGGTCCCTTAGAACAATGAATGGCACATAGCAAGCCCTTCTGCTACAAACATATTTTGCTATTGCTGACATTGTTTTCTGCCGTTAACAACAGACAGAGTGAAAAAAGCTTATCTCCAGAGGACTTCCTGTTGTGGCTTGGCAGGTTATGAATCTGACTAGTATCCATTAGGATGAGGGTTCAATCCTTGGCCTCGCTCAGTGGGTTAAGGACGCAGCATTGCCGTGAGCTGTGGTGTAGGTGGAAGATGTGGCTTGGATCTGGCGTTGCCGTGGCTGTGGTGTAGGCCGGCAGCTGTGGCTCTGATTTGACCCCTAGCCTGGAAACGTCCATGTGTCTCAGGCAAGTGTGGCCCTAAAACAAAACAAAACAAAACAAAACAAAACAAAACAAGAAAAGCTTATCCCCTTGGCCAAAAACCTGTGTTACCAGAGGTGCCTGAACAACTTTTTCCCTACTCTCTCTATCTTTATGTCCATCCCATTACCTCCATCTCAATATGTGGTTTCCTATCCTGATAATCTTGGGTTAAATTACTGAAGCTTAACTAAAAGCCAATAGTGAAAAGCCGAAAAGTTCTCCCTGGATGACCTCACAGTGATAGAATGATCTTGGGTTCAAATAATAAAAATATAGCAAAAAGATAATCAGGGTTTTAGTCTGGAATTAAAAAAAAATAATAGACTCTGTTTCCTCATTTGGAAAATGGGAATACTAAGACCTATCTCAGAGTATAATGAGGATGAAGTTAAATACCTTTCAAGT
This sequence comes from Catagonus wagneri, assembly GCA_004024745.2. Taxonomy (NCBI): domain Eukaryota; kingdom Metazoa; phylum Chordata; class Mammalia; order Artiodactyla; family Tayassuidae; genus Catagonus; species Catagonus wagneri. Next base: position 25,861,127 of record PVHT020000175.1, read on the forward strand.
AATTAGCACTATTTGGCATTTGGTGTCTAAGTGTTTTTAAATAATTTCTTTAAAATGCAATTTAACATTTTTATTATGATTCTTGTTCTTACTTTTCTCTTTGGGACCAAAGTGGACATAGAGATCTCTGAGTAGAAACCGAGAGGAAAGCACTGCTCCAGCAAACTCTCTTGGCGGACGTAGTAGAATCACCTCAGTCTCCAAGGCCAAGGGCGTGCTTGTGCCAGGAGGCACTTTGTCTCTGTACAAACTTTCCTTTGTGCCTCTCTCTGAGGGAGGCCTTCTCCTGAGTAGAGAAGGCTCGTGCACCTTCTCAGTCAGCCACGGGGGGCGCGTAAAGCCACTTTCCTCACCTTGGGGCAGAAGTCACACCTGGTGGTGATTTCTAGACTTCAGGAGTCATTGAATCCAAAGACACTGCTGCAGGGAATGTTTAGGATTTGAGTGCCTTCTGCATTTTATTTCCTAATTCTTCCTTGGTTTTCACCTCTGCTTCAAACTAGAGGCCACCTCTCCCATTTCCTTGGGGATGGAGGCAGCTGGTGTGTCCCACCTCCGGCTAGCGTCTGCAAGGCTTGCGTGTAATCCAGTCCGCAACATTCTGAACGTCCCTGCTCCCTTAGTTTTCCACAGATAACCAACTTCTCAAATTTCTTTTGTTTCTCCAAGTCATGAATCCTCCAACCATCTCTGTGTCCCCGGTCTCCTTGGTGGCTGTCTCGCTGGAATGCCCGGCAGTCTGCCTGGTGGCCTGATTTCTAGTTTTCCTCCAGGTCCAGCCCTCTACCTCCAGCTGCTGTTTGTTTAATTTTACTTCTAGCTTCTGTTTCACTTAGGTTGGCAACAGTGACCCAGCCCACACAGAACATATTTAATTCCACATTTATATTTTAATTCTGCCAAAATTAGGCACATGTTCAAAATTTGGAATATTTGCACCACAAGTCAGGTGAACTGATGGAAACTTTTTTTTTCTTTTTTCCTTTTTTTGGCTGCACCTGCAGCATGTGGAGGTTCCTGGGCCAGGGGTCCAATCCACACCACAGCAGTGACCCAAGCCGTGGCAGAAACAATGCTGGATCCTTAAGCCACTGAGCCACCAGGAAATTCTTGTTAGGACTACTTACAGTTGAGGTAATTTGAACTAATATTTTGATCTGGTCAAAGGTTATATAACTCTTTTTTTATTCCACCATTTTTTTCCCCATAAACCTTTTTTTTCTTTTTTTTAAAGCTAGTTTGGGTACCCTGCCTCTATTTCTCCAGTTGCATATCAGAAAATGATATAAAATTATGATATATCTTCTCCCCTTGAAGAGTGAATTGCAAACTTCGTGTTGGTAATAGTTGATTTGTTTTAGGTAGGACAATTTGATCTGTCTGCAGATGCAGGATGCCAAAGTGGAAAGATGAAAGAGGGAAGAAGGGTCATTTTCTTAGGCAATAGTCACAAGGAAAAGGCCTAAGCCTCCCAGGGGTGGCAGAGTGGTGAGCAGTCTTCTTGGTTCTCACGACTTCCGGTTCCTGTTCTTGGAGGTGACGCAGCAGGGTGACCGTGCACGCATAAATAAGCAATCATCTTTTATTCTTTAGAACATTCTCCAGGACTTGCTTGTGGGGAGAGGAGGGTGCGGACTCTGTTTTAATATCTTAGGCATTCACTCGTACGGCTAAGTTGCTTTGAATAGTCAACTGTTGCACCTTTGGCTACCCCCGTGTGTAGAGAAAGGAGGTCATTGCTCTGATCCCAGGTGAACCGTCTGCTAGTACAAATTGCTCTGCTAGCTGCTTCATTGCAATGCTGGTGTTCGTTATATTAGGTTGAAATGTTCATGAAACGCGGTTTATACCAAGCTGTGTTCCTGGAAAATTTGATTCTATAAATGGGCAGAACGCTCTTAATTGCAAAGGCGCTTCTCTCTCTTTAGATTGCTAAACTGCTTTGCTGATTTGATCTGGGGGCCTGGAGAGCCAGCATCCTTTGATAGCAGCAGATTATCGATGCCGAGGCGGATTCAGCAGTGAGAACCCATGTTTACAAGACTCATAGCCGTTTCTGAAACCCCCTTCAAAACAGACGTTCCTGAGTTCTGGACTCTGAAAAAATATGTCTTGTTATTATGATATAATTCAAATGGTCTTTGTTGATGCTACTGTTGAGGAGTTCAGTTAACACCTCATCTATCAGCTTTATGTTCGTATTGTAATATCAGTCAGGGGAAAGTATAATTTGATAAATGCCCACTCTCAAATCTTTTATTTTGCAGTGTTAATGTAAGATTAATGATCATGATGGCTTGAGATGGGATTTTTTTTTCTATTTGTTGCTTTCTTTATGTCTTCCAATATCACAGAGGCTTGCCAAGTGTATCTATGGCACAAAGGGAGAAAATAATTATTTCGGTAAAAAATAGGAGTGGGGCCTTCAATGAACAAGACGTTAACATTTGTAGGTGAATCTATAAAATTTTAAAAATTATTATTATCATTATTTGCTTCCTTTTAGGGCCACACCAGTGGCATATGGAAGTTCCCAGGTTAGGGATAGAACTGGAGCTGCAGCTGCCTGCCTACACCACAGCAACACAGTATCCGAGCCTTGTCTGCAACCTGCACCACAGCTCACAGCAACACCAGATCCTTAACCCACTGAGCAAGGCCAGGGATCAAACCCGCATCCTCATGGATCCTAGTTGGGTTCGCTAACCACGGAGCCGGTGAGGGAACTCCTGTAGGTGGATTTTATAACTCTTCAGACATGGGTCTGCTAGAAATTTTAGAAGTAAAAGTGGTAAAAGGCAGCGAGACTACATTAGGACACCAGCAATTTCTTCCTGCCACAGTATTTCTTACACTGCTGTGAGAAAATCTAATGTTAATTTATTTATCCATCTATCCTCTGAACTGCAATTTAAAAAGCCACAAAACAGAGGTTCAGGCAGGAAGGCCGTCTTGCTCAGATTAAATACTCCGGTGATTTTTATCAACCGAGGTCTATTGACATGTAATGAATATTAGTGAACCTGCAATCACCAGGTTGGGCCTCCTTTGCAGTTTTCTTTGTCATCTGTGATGATTTGCACAGACAAAATATTTCTTTGGGTGGAATCGTTTTACAAATGACGCTTGGAGATTCCATAGAAAAGGCTGAAAGTTAGTGGATCCAGCTTTAAACAACAATCTATGCAGGTGAGAGTCATCTGTCACTCTCTAGTAGACTAGACAGACAGGAGTTTGGGCCCTTGTGTGGTGAAGTTGCTTTTTCTTTTTAGGGCCACACCTGTGACATGTGGAGGTTCCGAGGCTAGGGGTCTAATCGGAGCTATATCCACCGGCCTACAGCCACAGCAACGCGGGATCTGAGCCGCAACTGCAACCTACACCATAGCTCATGGCAATGCTAGATTGTTAACCCACTGAGCGAGGCCAGGGATCAAACCCGCAACCTCATGGTTCCTAGTCGGATTTGTTAACAACTGAGCCACGACGGGAACTCCAAAGTTGTTTCTAAAATGCCCCCTTTGTCTTTCCCACCAAGAGTCAAGGCTGAGAAAAGAACTATTGACTTGAAAGGTCTCTCCTCTATCTTATCTTCATCTTTCATAAATTTGACTCCCTTTTTATTATCATTATTTATGCTTTGTGTAACTAGAAGAGGAATTTGTCATGGATGATGTCTTATTTGCAAGAGGCTCTAGAAAGTTGGCAACAAGGCATGTACAATATATCATAATTTAGCAGCTTCTCTTGGAACTCTACTGAAGTAATGGTGGAAAAATACATATAAACAACTCTGAAGACAGATTTTGAATGATCCAGTAATTTTGATTTATCCTTGGTATTTGATGGAACAGTATTAGCAGTTAAAGTCAACGGCTAAGTGATTCCCAGCCCAAGATGAGCCGAAAGTACAAAAGAAGCTTTACAGTGCACGATTCAGCGCTCCAAGCCTCCCAGCCTAAAGGTCCAAGGTGCAGGGTAAGTGACAGGCCTGGCTGTCACTTTCCACTAACAGTTCCACCCAACAGAGTCTAGCTTGGTAATTTAGCCACTGCTCCTTTCTGAAGCAGTAAACACCAGCTTAATTCCGTGGCCTTTTCTAAAGCAATCAGACTCATTTCTCATATCTGGCGTGGAGGAGAAGGTGAATTTCCTGCCTATGCTGACAAAAAGGCTCTACTCGACAAACAGGTGGAAGCAGGATTGCATAGATGTGCTCTCCATGGGAGTTCTCACTGTGGCACAGTGGGTTAATGATCCGGCTTGTCTCTGCGGAGACGTGGGTTCAATCCCCAGCTGGCACAGTGGGTTAAAGATCCCGCATTGCTGCAGTTGTGGCAGGTTGCAGCTCTGGCTCCAGTTCGATCCCTGGCCCTGAAATTCCGTATGCGGTGGGAGCAGCAGAAAAAAGGAAAATAAACAAATAAAACATTATAAAAAAAATGCTTCCCTGCTTATTAATAGCATTGGCTGCTGATCACCTTGAAATCTCAACCTTTCTGAGTCCTCTAGGGAATGGATTCATATTACTGTGTTTATTTCCCTTCCTCGTTCAGTATTTCCTCTCACCCTCAAACAGCCATTTTCTTTTTCTTTCTTTTCCTTTTTTTTTGTCTTTGCAGGGCTGCACCTGGTGCATTTGGAAGTTCCCAGGCCAGGGGTCAAATGGGAGCTAAAGCTCCCACAGCCACAGCCACAGCCACGTGAGATCTGAACTGCATCTGTGCCCTACACCACAGCTCACAGCAACGCTGGATCCTTAACTCACTCTGCGAGGCCAGGAATTGAACCCAAGTCCTCGTGGATACGAGTCAGGTTCATTACCACTGAGCCACAAAGGGAGCTCTGTAAACAGCCATTTTCTCTTCACTTGTTCCCTCTGTGGCTTCCTCTATCACAAAGAGAAAACAAATGAAGGCGTTGGAAATCAAAATCCAGCAGTCTAACTACCAATGTTAATAGAAAGAGAAAAGTGTTCCAAATACACCAGTTGGAGACTCAAATTCAACCAAGCAAGATATGCAAGATCAAATTCAACCAAGCAAGATATGCAAGATATGCAACTAGGCAGGCAGATGCAGCCACTGAGACATACCGATTTCCACCCTCTCATTAATCTGACCGGATCACTCTGGGCAGTTTGATCACAACCTCACAGCAGATTTCTTCGCCAGAAACAGACCCCCAAAGATTACAGATGTTATGAGGGAAAGACCATCCAAATGTGAGACCTTTGATCTTTCCAGGTCAGGTGGGAAAGCAAATAGATTTGCAGAAATTCTTCCCAGGACATCTGTATCTAGCAGCGATGGGGAAAGTTTCATTCAAGACGTAGTATGCGGACTGGCGAATCCTCTTTCTTCTCCAACCTCTCGCCAGGATGCTTATGTGCAGAGGAGTCTTTATTCCTTTATTTTGAATCAGTGGGTATGAGCCCTGCTATGGTTACACACACACACACACACACACACACACATGATGATCAGGGTAGCAGGGAGGGAGCTGGATACTTTTGGAGGAACGATCGTGAGTTATCTGAGAACAGGGATGTGGTCTGGATCCTGAACTGATGCAACTCTCTTTTTCAGTCCTTGTCTGAGCTTTTCTGGTTATTGTCATGGCCATTGTCAACTGTTACGTTGCGGGGAATGTGTCATCTGGCTATGGTATTACAATGAGCATATAGTGAGGTGCAAGGTGTACTGAAGTCAGATCTTCTGCCATCTTGGGCTTGGTTGTTTCTAACCAGTTCTTATTTATTTGTTTATTTTTTCTCTTTGCAGCTTCCTCTTGAAACTTCGCTAAGAGCAGTTGGTTTCCAGTTGAGGGAGGGGCAGAGGTATGATTCTGGGGCAACAGCCTCGGTAGCAGTCCTGCCATTCATTTGAATCATTGTAATCATCCAGTCATTCATTCATCCACCAAATGTATGAATTTCTCGCTTTTGCTAAGCCTTGTAAGGGATATTAGGGGTATAAAAATGAACACTGCTTGGTCACTGCCCTTGCAGAACTCAAGGCCTCAGTGTGAAAGAAAGATATTGAAACAGACAACTAGAACACAGTAATGACAATCGTGTGTGTTCATAATTGATATAAAAGCCCTGAAGAGAGAGGACAGACTGGGAGAGTTCTAAAAGGGGGAAAAGAATTTGGTCGTGATGGTTGATTACCTATAATGATAACCTATAATCAGGTACCTATGATTACCTATACATGTAATAAAATTCATTAAGTAATTAAAAAAAAAAGAAAAAAGGGGGAGGGGAGAATGAGTGGCATTTGAGTGAATTTCTAAAAGATGCCTAGGAATTTGAAACTTTTGGTAAGGAGTTGCTGTGGTGGGCAGGGCCTGGGAGTGTGTGGTCACCACTCTGGCAGATTTTTGTTGAGCCATGACTGTATTTCCAGCATTGTGTCAGGTGAATTCATTCCGCCCAGGCAACTCTATTATTCAGCCCCTTGTCTTCTTGGGTGGTCTCTCCTCTGGGATGGAAAAGAAGGGGGTGGTATTGAAGGGGCGGGAGGAGGGAACTCTGAGGTTCATTACCTAAAGGTCCTTTGCAGAACAAGGTGACTGCGATGCTGTGATAAGACCCCTCTTTGGAAACCTCTCCTGAGCTGCCAAAATGCCACCATTTAAGAAGACACTAGCAGAGTTTTACTCTTTAATTTCTCTGCTCATTATGCCTTCACTTCTGAGGTGTGAAAATGACTCCAGGCTGGTAATAAACTGCTAGAGAAGTCATTATTTTAAAACCGATCTTGCTCCCAAAGGGGATGGAGTGGTACAAAGCGCAGTCGCTCTGAGATCAGCTCCTCGGCAGGACGATGATTGTTCAAATGTTTCAGTTATCATAAGAATAAGAAAGGGCTGTCGAGGTACAGCCAGAAAAGATGCAGCACAAAAGCACCCAGCCCAAGTCAATAATCACAGGAGTCTATTTCTGAGGGTGGGGAGAGGGTACATCTCAAAGCGGGGGGAATTACAGTATTGTTAGCCTGTGCATTGTAATGCAAAGGAGGCCAAAAGGGTGCCGAAGGTCCAAGACAGAAGTCACTTTTAGGGAGTTTTGTGATGTTAAATAAGGGAACTGGGAAGAAGTTAGAATAACAATAATGCCGTTAATGATAACAAGATCCTACCCCAGCAATAAATGTCACTCGCCTTCACTCCTGGGACAACTTGGACCCAGGCTGACAGCACCTGCTCAGTTTTGCTTTTTCCTTTGGTTCTCATTTTGCCTCCACATTGGTGAGCGGCAAGGAAGTTTCTCTTGAGCAGCACTTTCCTAAGCAGGTAGTCTCGGACCCGTGGGGCGTTGACTTTTTCCTTCGTCTTCCTCTCTTCCCTCCCTCTGTCCCTCCTTCCTACCTTCTTTTCTTTCCTTCTTCCTTCCTGTTGTTTTTTTTTCCACGCTTAGTTCTGCTCTTAACACCATCAGGTAGAACTTGTCTCTAAATAAAAGTGAATTAAGACAACTCCATTTTGAGACATTTTTGTGTGGAACTCCGCGAGGCAGTCAGAGAGCCCCTGTGTTGCGGCCTAAGTGGGGATCGCAGGGGGTGTAGAGGGAAATATGACTGAATGCTGGTTAAATGTTATTCTAATGTTTTGGCTTTTCATCCCCTCGGGGCAATCAGCGCCCTCTGCTTGGACCAATCAAGGAGAATCTCTAGTGGGAAACTGAGGCTTCTGGCTGGTGATACGGGGAGGCTGTCCCTCAGGGGAACAGCCTCTCCCCCGGTGAAGGGAACCCACTTAGTCACCTCACTTCTGACCATGAGCCAGTGGGTATTCTGCCGAAACCGGGTCTCTGTCCGCTGGGGCCACAGCGGGCTTCTGCCTTGAGGATTGCCCCCATTGGGAGAGATGGGGAGTTGGCTTTATAGTTTGGGAGTGGAAAATAAGGATCTTTTTAGGGGTCAAATGGGAGCAGCAGCGGCCAGTCTATATCACAGCCACGGCTATGCAGGCTCCGAGCCTCATCTGGGACCTACATCATAGCTCACTGCAAGTTCAGATCCTTAACCCACTGAGCGAGGCCAGGGATCGAACCCCCAACCCCATGGTTTCTAGTCGGATTCGTTTCCGCTGCGCCACAACGGGAACTCCTGGAAATATTTCTTTTAAATAAGATAGAACTATGCTCTTGAAGGTCAGGTTTTTAGCTAGAGTATTTTGTTCACTTATACATAATACAATTCCTGGAGCTCTTGGGTTTAAATCCAGCACCTTATTTTGTACTTTATGTTTACTGTACTTGCTCTATAGTCATCTTTTACCTTTTATGCACAATTTTGGATTAACAATTTTTTTTTCTCTTCTATACGTTTAGATGTTAAAGACATAGTTTCTATTTTTTTCCCCCCTAGGGGCCTTAGAATTTACAATGTCCATTTTAGGTAAGTCTGAAATTAATTACTATGCTTACCTACCTCTTAGATAATTCAACAAACTTAAAGCATTTTAATGCCATTTAAACCTCTCATGGAGTAAATGGATTTTTTTGCTGTGTTTTTGCTGCCATGTATTTTAGTGTTATTTTTTGGAAACTAATCCCACCAGGTATGGTTATTATTCATTCATAAGCTAAATCACTAAATACATTATTATTATAACCACTAAATACACCATTGCTATTATTTTGACAAACTGAAATTGTTATCTATTAGTCAACTCAGAATAATGAAATTTTTAAAAATTTATTTTACCTTCATTTATTTCTTGTCTAACACTCTTCCTTTCTTTATGTTAATTGGAGTTTTTGACTGATATCAGTTTTCTTCTTTTTTTTTAAGAATTTCTTTCAATATTTCTTGCAAGGTCTACTGGTGATAAATTCCCTCAATGCTGTTTACCTTAGAAAATCTTTATTTTTTCCTTTGGGTTTCAAGGGATAATTTTGCCAGCTACAGAACTCTAAGTTTTTTTTTCTTTCTTTCAACACTTAAAATATTTTACTCCATTCTCTTCTTACTTGCATAGTTTCTGAGAAATCTGATGTAATTTTTATCTTTGCTTCTCTATAGGTGTGGCTTTTCTTTCCCTACCCCTTGAAACTGCTTTCATCGTTTATTATGCATTGATTTTTTGGTAGTTTGAATCTAATATGTCTAGATGTAGTTTTTTTTTGTTGTTTGTTGTTTGTTTTTGTATTTACCATGCTCGGTGTTCTTTGACCTTCCTAGATCTGCAGGCTGGTGTCTATCACTAATTTGCGGAAGCTCTCAGTCATTATTGTTTCAAATATCACTTCTGTTCATTTCTCTCTTTCTTTCCTTTCTGGTATTCCCATTATTTCTGTGTTATCCCTTTTGTAATTGTCCCACAATTCATAGATACTCTGTCATGTCTTTTTTCATTTTTTTTTGTTTTTGCATTTCAGTTTGGAAGTTTTATTTATTTATTTACTTATTTTTAAGCTTTTTTTTTCTTAATGGATTTTATTTCAATTATAGGTGTGCATAAATCATCACAAGTCAATTTTATAGATTTTGTATCCCAAACCCACAGTGCATCCCCCCAACCCCCAGATTGTCTTATTTGAAAAACCAAGGTTTTCCAAAGTCTGTGAGTCATTCTCTGTTCTGCAAGTAAGTTCATTGTGTCTTTTTAGTTTCCACATGTAAGCGGTAGCATTGGGTGTTGCTGTCTAATTGTCTGACTGGTTTCACTTCGCATGATAATTTCTAGGTCCATCCATGTTGCTATAAATGTTGGTAATTCGTTCCTTTTAATGGCTGAGTAACATTCCATTGTGTGTATGTACCATATCTTCCCTATCCACTCCTCTGTTGATGGGCATTTAGGTTGTTTCCATGACCTGGCTATTGCATAGAGTGCTGCAGTGAACACTGGAGTACATGTGTCTTTTCGAGTCATGGTTTCCTCTGGATAGATGCCCAGGAGTGGGATTGCTGGATCAAATGGTAATTCTCTTTTGAGTTTTCTGAGGCATCTCCATACTGTTTTCCACAGTGGTTGCACCAATTTACATTCCCATCAACAGTGTAATTGGATCTCCAGTGGAGAACACTGGAAGTTTTATTGATATTTCTTCAAGCTAATTGGTCTCTCCTCAGCTGTGTCTAGTTTATCGAACTATCAAAGGCATTTTTATATTTGTTACAATGTTTCAGATTTCTATAATCTGTTTTTGATTACTTTTAATTTTCATCTCTCTGCTTAGATTACTTACTTCTTCTTTCATGCTGTTCATGTTTTTCCCTATTAAATCCTTTAGTATAATAACCATGTTTATTTTAAATTCCTGGTCTGATAATTCCAGCATCTCTGCCATATCTGAGTCTGCTCTGATGCCTGCTTTTTCCCTCCGAACTATGGTTTTCTATTTCAGTACACCTTGTACGCTTTGGCTGCTAGCCGGAATGATGTTCTGGGTAAAAAGAAACTGAGGTAAACAGGCCTTTAGTGTGAGGTTTTACGTTCATTTGGCTATTAGGGCTCAGGCTGGGTTTTACTGTTTGCTGTCACTGTAAATGCTGAAGCTAAAATGTACTCTGGTGTTATCGTTTTTGTTTCCTTTCTTATTTCTTGGTTTCCCTCTAGACTTTTTTAAAAAAGAGCTGAGGCATGCAATTTTTTCAGTTGTCTTTCCGTGGTTTTCTGCAGGAACATGACCGATGTGGTGATGAGCTGGTGGGAGGGAAAAAGTGTTCTATAGTCCTGCGATTAGGTGTCAGTCTTTCCACTAAAAGCCCCTGCTCCTGGGCTATGCAAGTACTCTTGTTTCATCTTATTGTTCCCAATCCCCCCTTTAGGTGGGGCAGGGGGGCTAATAACATGGCCAAGAGTTGGGCATCGCCCTACCTCCAGATCCGTTAGGCTCTGATAAAAATCGGTATTTTAGGTTCTATTGAAACAGTTTCTCTGAAAGTAAGGCCTTGTTAAGAAGAACATAATGTTGGTGTATTTTAAAATTGTTTCTCAAGGGGATTTTTCTCTAATAGTAACTGTGAGAATTTGATAAAACTCACAAACGTGTGAGTGTACACTCCCTGCAACTGAGCTGCTCCAGAGTTTTTAGGTCTCAGACTCACCCTCACGGAGTCTCCAGCCACTCATCAGGTACAGTTTAGGTTTTTTTACCCCAGTCCTGGTTCCTGCGGGAGTTTTTGCTTCTTTCGAGTTGTGATTCTTGATATCTCTGCCGGTCTGTCTCTCTAAGTCTGGGCGTATCTGGGTGCCCTGAGACCTCATTTCTCTGAAGGATCCAAGTTGCTGACTTTCAGTTTTAGCTTTTTTCATAAGGGTGGGAATGATGATTTCCAAACTCCTTACACACTGAGTTTGGAACTGTTTTCCTCAAAGGCTATTATTTTTAAAAGCAGATATTTTAACTTCTACTTTCTTTAAGTGGTAAGTATAGCGGTTGTAAAATCGATTTGTAATGGTTTCTGTATCTGAAGTCTTCAGCGATCAGTTTCTGCTCCTTGTTGTCTGTGGGTTCTTACTCCTGTTGCCCTCTTCGCTTATGTAGTTGCAACCTGTTCTTTGTTGCCCATGGTCCTCCTGTTAAGTTCTCCGAGGCCCTGGATGAAGAGACCTCGCTCCAGATTTGACCTGAGTTTGCTTTTTCAGCTACCTGGGGATCATACAGCCAGAGTTGACATTTTTGGACCGCACTGATGATGGCAATTTGAGCAATTTCCACCTGTCCCTCGGAACTTGATTTAGAGCTGTGGACAGATGTGTCTGTTTATCTCCCAGTTTGTCTATTCCATCCTCCCTTGTTTTTCCTGTCACAATGTGGGAGATTTATTTTTAAGGAGCCTCTACCTTGGAGGGGGAGCTCTTTGTCATCCTGGCTTTGTGTGTGTGTGTGTGTGTGTGTGTGTGTGAGAGAGAGAGAGAGAGAGAGAGAGAGAGAAGGGAGAAAGGGAGGTGGTGCCATAGGACTCCCCGTCTTGCTTAGTATTTGTGTTTCCAGTTTGTCCTTTTCACCTAGAGAATTCATCAAAATATGAGCTCAGTTTTGTAGAGCCATTTCCTCTTGATTGTCAGTTCTGCTCGGGGGAAAGGCAGCATGGAATCCCAACTTACTCCTCTGAGTTCTCGCCTTTTCTTTTATTTAAGATTAGTTAAGACTTCTTTCAGTTCTTTGGTACTTTTTTAGAACAATTTTTTTGAATTCTTTGTCTTGCAATGGGTGTATCTCCTTTTCTGTTACTGGAAGTTTACTGTGCTCTTCTGGTGGTGTCACGTTTTCCTGATTTTTCTTGATCCCTGTATCCTTGTGTAGGTGTCTGTGCATCTGAAGAGGCGGGCACCTCTTCTAGAATTCATGGACTGCTTCCAGTAAGAAAAGACCTTTACCTGTGGAGGGGTATGACCTGGAGGATGCTGGGACTTCAGGTCTAGGTGTTCAGCGCACCAAGTGCAGGGGCGGGAGATGGTTCCAGCTAGGGAAGGTGTGACGTTTCTCCAGCTCAGGCTGCTGGCGTCCCCACACTGATGACCATGTGACCCTTGGCAAGAGAGCTGCGCAGGATCCCCGGTGGCTGCAACAGCTGTTGCGGTCCTCTGCAAAACCTCCAGATCCAGCAGCCAGGGACCAGGACAGGTCAGAGCGGGTGGTGTGCACATGCTCTATTGCAAGGTCCTGGCTGCGGATGCCTTTGTAGTGGGGAGACCTGGCTACAGATACACAGAGTGGCAACGGCTGGAGCCATAAACGAGGAGCAGGCCAGCCGTAAGCTCAGTAGCAGCCGGCGGCCAGGAACTGGCTGTCAGCGAGCCCTGTGCTGCTGTGGGTTCTCACAAGAGGGCCTGCTCGGCAAAGGAGACTCATGATGGGAGTCAGGATGGCAGTGTGCAGGTGCATAGCTGCAGGTGTTAGTAGAAGTGAGCCCGGGGTGCTGGCCAATTACAGGAATCGGGGCTGGATCCATCTGGGGCCACAAACTGCTGTGTGGGCATTTGCTGTCAGTGTGCACTCCTGGGGCTGCTGGGGCTAGCCAAGAGTGCATGGTGGTGGGAGTCAGCTGTGAGTGTCTAGGCTGGAGCTGGCTGCCCTTGTGGGGGTCCTGGACTCTGGGGAGGGGAGAGGAAAAGCGGGGAGAGACTCTGACCGCTGGCATCTATAGATGTAAAAACCTATGAAGAAAAAACTTGTGGAGTTCTTGTTGTAGCTCAGCAGGTTAAGAACACAACGCTGGCGCTGAGCAGTGCGGCCTGGACGCGGGATGGTGCGGGCAAAATGAAATTCTTCTTTGACCCTTATTGTCTGGTATTTTCAGGGCTTTTTGGTTCCGTGTGTTGCTGAAGCTTCTTCTTCCTTTTTTCTTTTTCGTCTTTTTAAGGCCACACCCACAGCATATGGAAGTTCCCAGGCCAGGGGTCAAATTCAAGTTGTAGCTGCCGGCCTTACACCACAGCCACAGCAACAAGGGATCTGAGCCACGTCTGCAGCCTACAGCACAGCTCATGGCAACACCAGATCCCTAACCCACTGAGTGAGACCAGGGATCAAACTTGCATCCTCATGGATACCAGTTGGTTTCGTTACCGCTGAGCCAAAACGGGAACTCTGCTGAAGCTTCTTAACTGGACTTCTGAGCTCTTCCAGAATTATTTTCCATCATGGCTGGCTATCTCATTGCTGACCTTTACTGGAGGATGGAAGCTTGGCTCTCCTACTCTGCCATTTTGGTGATGTCATTGCCTCAGCTCTTTGATACTTTATTTATTATTTTGTCTTTTTAGGGCTACACCTGCGGCATGTGGAGGTTCCCAGGCTAGGGGTCAAATTGGCCAGCCTACACCACAGCCACAGCAACTCGGAACCAGTCCGCGTCTACGACCTATATCACAGCTCATGGCAACGCAGGACCCATAACCCACTGAGAGAGGCCAAGGATCAAACTTGAAACCTCTTGATTCCTAGTCAGATTCATTTCTGCTGCACCACGATGGGAACTCCAGCTCTTTGACACTTTAAAGAAAATATTATATCCAGCACTTTATTTTTTTCTCAGCTGGAGAATTAGTTCCAATAACCTAGCTGCCATTAATAGAAGCAGATGTCCCCTATATGTTTTCAAATCGTCCCTCGATTACTCTTTGGAACTTTTGTTCAAAGGTGTGTCAGTAGGTTTTTCTCAACCAATGAAGAAAGCCTGCTTTCAAAGTCATTTAAAGCCGGGATTCTTTAGAGGAAAGTCCACGCTAGCTTTGTCTCTACTGCTGTTTGTTCAGAGATGAACAGAGAAGGCGCAGCGAGGCAGGCCCAGTGATCCGGGGCATCTGATCGGTTCCGGTCCTAGGCGGAGGGTGGGAAGGTGGCCCTGTGATCCTCGCCTTCCCCAGCTGGTCCAGCTGGGTGTATGTTTGGTCCTGTAGACGCGGGATTTCACGTGGCTCATTCCCACCCCTAAATTATCCTCTTTGCCCCCATATTTTACTCCACTGGGGATTTTTCTCTTCTTGGCTCATCGCTGACTGTCCAGGTCTCTCTGACTTTCTCAAATGCAAAGCGTCTCTTGTAGAATGTCAATTCTTTTTTAGTTTTCAGACTATTCCCTAATTTACGACTCCTTCTCTCTGAACTGTATTATGAGGCTAAAAGACCTGGATCCAGAATAAAGCCTTTCAACTTTCTAGGCTAAATTGCCACTTTGAATCACAAGCAATGACATTTATTGAGTGCTTACTATGGGTGGTAAGTGCTGTACTCATTACCTTGCTAAACCTTAACTCACTTATCATATACGATCATCTTGGTTATTTTGAAGATTAACGTTATACATGAAATGTCTGTCTTGTAAGCGTGCACACTTCAGTTTTCATTTTCTTCCTTTGTTTATATTGCTCCTCTCTTTTTTTCAGCAGGAATCCTTGGGGAATCATCGATCTACAAATTTTCAAAGATGAGTAAACTGAGATTCAGAGAGTTAAAATTCTCAAGGTCATCTAGGTAATTTGTACACAGCCAGGTTGAGACAAAGCATTGTGATCGTAGTGGAGAGAATTCTCGTATTCCTTTAGCAAGATTCCCCTAATGTTAATATCTCATATTTCAGCGATCCAAATTCACATGGGTACAAAACTATTAATTAAGCCATACATTTTTAAAATGGTTTATTTAACAAAAATTTCTTTTTTATGAGTGCACCATGGCATATGGAATTTCCCAGGCCAGGGATCAAATCCAAGGCATGTGGCCTGTATCACGCTGCGGTGACGACGGCTCCTTTTCACCCCCTGTTCTGCGTCAGGAGATTGAATCCATGCCTCTGTAAGACCGTAGCTGCTGCAGTCAGGATCTTAAACCGTGCGCCACAGCAAGCACTCCAAACCGTACATTTTTTTCTGATTTCATCAGTTTTTTTTTTCGCTAATTTCCTTCCTCTGTTCCAGTATCCAGTCCGAGATGCTGTGTTGCCTCTTAGTTTCCTCTGATCTTTGACAGCGCCTGTTCTTCCCTGTCTCTTTGTGATCAGGCCATTTTCGAAGAGTTCTGGTCCAGTATTTTGTACAATTTTCCTCAATTTGTGTTTGATGTTTTCTCATGACTGATCGAGATTACACATTTTGGGTACAAAAAAGCACAGATGTGATATGCCCTTCTCAGTACAGGCAGACCTCATTTTATTGTCTTTCCCCCCTATTGCTCTTGCAGATATTGTATTTTTTAGAAATTGGAGGTTTGTAGCAACCCCGCATCAGCCGTCTATCAGCACCATTTTTCCAAGAGCATTTATTTCCTTCATACCTCTGTGTCACATTTTGGTAATTTTTGGAATATTTTAAACTTGTTTATAATTCTTATATTTGGTATGGTGGTCTGTGGTCAGCGATCGTCCATGTTAGTGCTATAACTTGACAAAGGCTCAGTCCATGGTTAGCATTTTTTTTTTTAGCAATAAAGTCTTTTTTCTGCTCTTAAATTTTTTTCATTTAAAATCTTTAAATTGAAGTATAGTCGATTTACGATGTTGTATTAATTTCTGCTATACAGCAAGTGGACTCAGTTACGCATATATATATATATACACACACATATACTTTCAGAAATTACTCTTTTCCGTTATGGTTTATCATAGGCCATTGAGTACAGTTCTCTGTGCTGCACAGTAGGACCGTGTTGTTTACGCCCCCACTCACGTCTGCTAACCCCGACCTCCCCCTCCATCCCTCCCTGGAACTCCTCCCCCTTGGGAGTCTTTTTCTGTTTTGTAGATAGGCTTGTTTGTGTCACGTTTTAGATTCCACATATAACTGATATCATACGGTATTTGTCTTTATCTGTCTGGCTTCACTTAGCATGAGAATCTCTTGCACGCATGTTGCTGCGAATGGCATTATTTCATTCCTTTTTTTCATGGCTGACTAGTGAGTACTGTTCCGTTGTTTATAGGTACCAAATCTTAAACGTTCATCTGTCAGTGTCTTGTCTTGGCTATTGTAAGTAGTGCTGCCATGAACGTAAGAGTGCATGTGTCTTTCTTTTTTTTTTGGCTCCAGCCTCAGCACGTGGAAGTTCCCGGGCCAGAGATCAAACCCACACTACAGCAGCGACCCAAGCCACAGTAGTGGCAAAGCTGGATCCTTAACTGCTGAGCTACCATAGAACTCTTCATGTGTCTTTTTGAATTATAACCTTGTCTAGAAATATGCCCAGGAGTGGGTTGCTGTATCCTGTGGTAACTCTGTCCTTTGTTTTCTAAGGAAACACTATACCATTTTCCATAGTGGTTGCACCAACTTACGTTCCCAGCAGCAGGCGTTCTCTTTTTACAACCTCCTTTCCAGCGTTTGTTATGTGTAGACATTTTAGTGGTGGCCCTTCTGACTGGTGTGAGGTGGTACCTCACTGTAGTTTTGACTCGCACTTTTCTAATAATTAGTGATGTTACAGTATTTTAAATTAAGGTGTGTACATTGACTATTTTAGACATAACATCACTGCGCCCTTAATAGACTACAGTATAGTGTAGGTGTAACTTTTTAAAATACTTTTTGTTTCTTGAGATATAGTTGGTGTACAACATTATGTAAGTTACAGGTATACAAGAATGATTCACAATTCTTAAAAGTTGTACTCCATTTATGACTCTTATAAATATCGGTTATAGTCTCTATGTTGTACAGTATATCCTTGTAGCTTATTTATTTTTTGCATAGTAGTTTGTACCTCCTAGTTCCTACCTCTATCTTGTCTCTCCCTTTTCCCTTTTCCTATTGGTAACCACTAGTTTGTTCTTTATATCTGTGACAAACATAACCTTTGTATACATTGGGAAACCAAAACAATTCTTGGACTTGCTTTATTGGAATCTTGGCTTTTTTATGGTGGTCTGGAACTGAACACACAATATCCTGAAGGTATACTTATACATCGTATCAGAGGTACATTATGTTGACGTCTTATAAGTGGTGACATCAACATTGATCACTTGGTTAAAGTGGTGTTTACCAGGTTTCTCCCCTGAAAAGACACTATCTTCCCTTTATATATTTTTTGGGAGATACCTTTCCTATTTCTCCATGAATTTTTACCCACTAATTTTAGCATCCTCTGGTTGTTTTATATATTTTTGGGGAGATGCTTTTCTTACTTCTCCATGAATTTTTACCCACTAATTTTAGCATCCTCTGGTTGTTTAATGTGTACTTTACCTTTATAGAGTGTACTTCTCTGGAAAGAGAATGGTATCAGATTTTCACATTCTGCCTGAAGGACCAAGGGGACAAGATGAGCCAGTTTTAGATAAAATCAGAAGAGAGTTGATATATGAGTTTGAACTGATATGGAAGGTGATGTGTCAGAGTAGAGCACGATCTGGAAATACGGATCCGAAATATACATGAAACCCAAATGCAACTGGAATCCAGTATTAAGACATTAGCTGAAAAATGAAGGAAATTTGGACAAAGCATTTTACCTAAAGGCATGCAAAATAATAAAAACCATTACTCAGTTTGAATATATGAGTAGAAGGTGAGTGACTGGAGCCACCTGAGTGCTACGAAATCTATATTAAGGAGGAAAATGTGTTTGCCAGGAGGAGGATTATATAAGCGTTTTGGCAGAGGTGTGCGTTAATCAATTAACAGGAAGTTTTGTAATAACAGAGAAACAGTCAATTTAGGCAGATAGTATAATTACTTATGGAGGATGGTTATTTTGTCATATCCATTAAGAGATGAATAATAGGAGCCTAATTGTCATTGTTCTTGTTTAGTTTTTCACATCCATTATTTCTCCCCCTCTCTTTCCTTTCTCATCCCAAAGAGGGACTTCAATGGGATTATGAACAAGATGATCCAAACAGCAAGTAACTCCCTCCTTTGCTTCCTTTTCTGGATAGAGAATTCTTTGATAGGAGAAGCAGAAATTGCAACAGTTTTTCTCATTGCTTCCTGGCTTCCCTTTTCACTTCTTTGCAGAATGGGAGCTGGAGCAGATCCTGTCATTTGTTTGGGAAGTGCCTGCCAGGTCTAAGAGTTATAGAGGGACTAGAGGAAAGGGAGCTGGGGGTGGGGTTAAAAATCTGCCCAGTCCAGAACTTTGGGGGAAGAGAATGATGAAAGATTCTAAGAAACAGGGTGTGCAATTGCCTGGAGTGTCCCTATGGCAATTCTCTCAGGATTCCAAGGTACGAGGATGAGCATATGTGGCAAGGCTAACCTAATATATTGGGGATTCCTCAACAATTTTTGCTCTGTAACTTCAGGTTGATAATGTTAGTCCCAAAGTTTTAAGTTTGACGATGGACAGCAGGGTAACTTTAAGATGGGTATACTCAGGTCTCAGAATCTTTCATCCCAAGTTTGAAAATATCACTTCTCTAGAGAAGGGTAAGATAGCCGATCCAAAACACCTTAAGAACAACCAACTTATCAGAGATAAACAAAATAGTTATTATTTATTTAGGAATGGCAACATTTTATTGTAGTTTTTTTCTTTTTTAAAATTGAAGCATAATTGATTTACAATGTTGTGTTAGTTTCAGGTATACATGACAATGATTCAGATATATATATATATATCTCCATTTTTTTCAGATTCTTTTCCATTACAGGTTATTGTAAAATATCGAATATAGTTCCCTGTACTATATGGTAGGTCCTTATTGGTTATGTTTTTTATATACAGTACTGTGCATATTTGTTAATTCAAGCTTCTCATTTATCCCTGCCCAAGCCCTTTCCCCTTTGGTAACTGTAGGTTTGTTTTCTATGCCTGAGGAACTATGTCTGCAAAACAGATATTTTTGAAACTCTTAGTGTGCAGTACTAGCTTCTGTTACTGCTTTAACAAATGACTACAAATTAGGTGTTTAAAATTACACACGCTTATTTATTACAGTACCTTTAGCTTAAAAGTCTGTGGCTCTCACAGGACTAAAATCAAGAGGTCCGTGTGGCTATGTTCTTTACCGAGGCTCTGGGCAAGATCTGAGTCCAGATTACCTGGGTTGTTGGCAGAATTCAGTTTTCTGTGATTGTAGGACTGAGGTCTTGCTGATGTCCTTGCTACTTGTTGGACGAGAGTTTTTTCAAGCTCTTAGAGGCTGTCTTCCTTCCTGGGTTCATGGCCTTCTTCATCATTAAAGCTGCAGACGGTGGATCAAACATTTTCTGTACTTCAATCTCCCTGACATCCTCTTCTGCCTCATCTTTCTTGCTTCTCTTTTGTCACATCTCCACCTGACTCTAGCTGGAGAAATTTCTTTTTTCTTCCCCCCCCCCTTTTTTTTAAAGTTAAGGTATTGTTGATTTACAATGTTGTGCCAATTTTCTTCCTTCCTTCCTTCCTTCCTTCCTTCCTTCCTTCCTTCCTTCCTTCCTTCCTTCCTTCCTTCCTTTCTTTCTTTCTTTCTTTCTTTCTTTCTTTCTTTCTTTCTTTCTTTCTTTCTTTCTTTCTTTCCGTTTTAGGGCTGTACTCATGGCATATGGAGGTTCCCAGGCTGGGGTTGAATTAGAGTTACAGCCGCTGGCCTACACACAGACACAGCAACACCAGATCCAAGCCGCATCTGTGACCTACACCACAGCTCATGGCAATGCTAGATCCGCAACCCACTGAAGGAAGCCAAGGATCGACTCACATCCATGGATCCTAGTTGGGTTAGTTAACCGCTGAGCCATGAAGGGAACTCCTGTTGTGCCAATTTCCGCTGTACAGCAAAATGACTCATTCATACATATGGAGAAATTTCTTAGCTTTTATGAGCTCAGGTGATTAGATTGGGCCTGCATGAATAATCCATCATATTCTCCCTATCTTAAGGCCTCTAGCAATTAAATCTGCCAAGTTCCTTTTGCCATGTAATGTAAAATATTCACAGGTCCAAGGATTTATGTCATGGACATCTTTGGGCTACCACAGGCTCAAACAACATGAAGAGATTTTATTTATTTATTTATTTATTTATTTATTTATTTATTTATTTATTTTTGGCTGCACCTGGGGGATGTGGAAGTTCCTGGGCTGGGGACTGAACCTGTGCCATAGCAGTGAACCTGCTGTGCCACAAGGGAACTCTCAAGTAGAAGGTTTTAAAAGGGGCGAGAGGGGAGGAGAGTGGATCAGGCCAAGGAAGTGCTGCCTGTAATGAGCCAAGGGACCTCTGGGAGGACACCACAGCGATGGGCAGGGATGATAAAGAGGAGCAGGACACACCGGTCCCCTGGGTAGGTGGGAGAAGAGGATTTAAACTAGAGAGTCAGCTGGAAGCAGAGGTGATGCAGGACAACGTGACCTCTTCCATTTACCTGGGCTGCCTTGGCTGCCAGGATGGAGGGAGTAGGGTTGATATCTCGAGCACTCAGTCCCTTGAGAAGTATGTGGCTGGCTGCGTAGCCCTAATAGGCCAGCTGCACAGGCCAGCAGCAGAAGACAAGGCAGAACTTGGGGAATCCTGGAGTAAATGATGTGTTGGATCCAAGGCACAACTTTCTGGCCATCTGTTTGCTTTGCTGGCGGTCCTATAGCAGCCTTTGAATCCTGACTCTTCCTGTCGATGGTACCAGCCTTGACGGTCCTGGCTTCCGAGAAGCTCTCACACCCCCTACATACATCCTGGTGCCACCCCCCCACCCCGCCCACTCTCCTCTTGCTTGTAAAGGAAACAGTGGAACAGATCTGCCATTGAGACCAGATGTCCAGCTTAGACATGCATGTTATACCAGACTTTTCATGTGCATTTTATCATATTTGCTGGGCCCACTCTCTATCCCAGCTGTTGCCAGGGAAGCCGGCTTCTCAAGGGTGTAACCTGACAATGGCCTTGCTTGCTTTTTGCCTCTGGATGTCATAATATCATGGTGGTGAGAGGGCAGGAAGTAGTTGTCCACATACTGACTTACGAGGGAGTGGGAGCTAATACTCCATGGACTAAAGTTTGTTTCCAATACGACGTGGAAGCTCGTGGCAAATGATCCCCACTTCCTTCTCTGAATTAGATGTTTGTGAAGTATATTCTATATCACCTGCTCAGATGGTCCTAGCGACACTGATGTCCAATTGTCCACAGCTCAAAAACACATTCTCACACTGGCTTTTCTCCCTCCTCGGTTTTGTCCTCCCTGTTCCCTGACTCCTGTTCCCGAAGACTCAGGAGAGTGAATGGAACTGGACGTGAGGATTTGTAAGTCATTTTCATGTATGTGATTGTTGCATGAGACTGGATTACTTGCATGCAAGCTCCATCTCAGGTTCTGCTAAGACATGGCTCAACTATATTAACTGGCAAAGCTGAGGAAAACATTTATCTGAATCAAAAATTTTAATAAGACGAACCTCAGTCTGCTTTTTACAGTATTCACCTAGAATATTCACAAGCCAGGGCTGGGGGGGAAATAGCCTGGACCATCTCTCCCCACATCGCCTGGCACTTGGGGAGGTACATAACTCTCTGATGCCATTTTAACCACAGGCCAAGTTGTAGATGACTTGCTTGGGTAAACAAAAGAGGCGGAGAAGCATAGAGGTGGTATTGAACTAGCATTAGGAACAGCTTATATGGATGCCATGAAGAAACAAAGTGGAAAGCTTAAGATATACCTATTAGTCAAATGAATAGATTGCTATATTGTAGCCCTGTTCATTGAAAGGAATTAGGAAGAGGCAGAAGAATAGAGAGAGTCCACATAAATCTTTTATCCAAAAGTGTGTAGTAGGATCTTAAGGACTGAATCATCTTCAGGGATGGTTGAAAGCCCAGATACTATAAGGTTGAAATGAAAACAAACAACGCAGAAGAGTCCTTGGCTGTGGGTGAAATATAGAGCTGAAAGTACTTTTTTTCTGTCTGTCAGATCTTGTTTCTTGTGACAACATATGTGAACTGTGATTTTCTTGTCTGGAATTTGGGGATAGTAACAATTTTGTTCTGATGATATGTGGTAAGAATCAAATGCGATGGTGTATATAAACCAAAATTAACATGAAACAAGCATTTGGTGAGAGCTGACCATGTACCAGGACTGCCTTGGGTACTGGAGGATCCAGAGATGAGTGTAACATGGTCCTCGCCTTTGAGGAGCTCCCAGGGTAAGAAGACAGAGACAGGCACATGTGTGGATTTGCAGAGAAGGCAATGCTGTCAATACAGCGAAGGAAAATCTGAGGGGTCCGGAAGAGAGGCCATCCATTCTTCTGGGCGTGGGAGATGAGAAGTTGACAGCTAAGCTGGAGGGTTGAGGTTTGTCAATGCAGAGAAAGAAATGAAATGTGTGGGGGAAGGCAAGGGTGTTCCACAAAGAAGAACGGAACTATAGGTTTATATACGCAAGTGAGAAAGAGAATGAAGAAACTGGTAAGTTTGTCCGGGGATTTATTAAATGTAAAAGTCCCATGGAGCTTCCACATTGTTATTATTCAGTAAGAAGTTGGAATTAGGAATGAGGCTTAAGTGGCAGAATGACACGGGACATAAGGATTTGGAAGTAATTTGCATGTACATAATTAGCTGCTGTGAGATGGGAAAAGCTACTCGGAGAAGGAAGTATATTGAATGAAGCAATAATTGGCTCAAGGATAGAAACTTGTGGAATACCAATAATTGGCTTAAGGATAGAAACTTGCGGAATACCGATACCAGGATGTTACACTGGAAGTTTTCACCTAGACCAGAAAAATGAAGTCTAAAAATGGCAATGTGGAGATCAGATAACCAGGCAGAAATTTAAAAGTTGGTGTCTAAGAATGTCTTGGTAGTTTTTTCACGTCGACAAGGAAATTATGAAAGGATCTGTAGAGACTGATAGAAGAATTTATGATGAGGACTTCTTTGGGGAGATCCATTCTAGGATTTCCATTGTTTTTCATTCCAGTCTGTTGGGAATAGCCTCAAAGGAAATCACTTGGAAAGCTTGGCATGTAAACTTCCTATTTAGGTCGCGAGGGGCAGGGGGGAGTCACCTCATATCTAGCATGTGCCTCAGGAATTGTAACGTGAGGGAGAGGCCAGCTGAATTGGCCTTGGATAGCTGTATAGTGAGAGATAATTGAATTTCCTTCTGATAATGTGTCCAAGTGGGTGATCCCAGAGAAGGGATGTGGATCTCATGAGACATTTCATCATGAGATGTTTCATGATACAGTTTCGTTTAAAAAGTTATCGTGGAAGTTCCCGTCATAGCTCAGTGATAACAAACCCAGCTAGTATCCATGAGGATGCAGGTTGGATCCCTGGCCTCGCTCACTGGGTTAAGGATCTGGCGATGCTGTGAGCTGTGGTGTAGGTCACAGATGCCGCTGGGATCTGGTGTTGCTGTGGCTGTGGTGTAGGCCAGCAGCTACAGCTCCAGTTTCACCCTTAGCCTGGGAACCTCCATATGCCATGGGTGCAGCCCTGAAAAGACAAAATACATACATGCATATATAAATAAGTAGAAAGCTATCTTGGCCAAGAGACCTTATGTCAGAGAGAGCTCTTACTGGAGGCTTTAGTAGGTGAGCCTCCAAAATACTCACTCACTTGCTCATGAAACAAAGAGTCAGCTTTACATCCCAGCAAAGCCTGGAGATATCTGAACCTCCTTTGGAAAACACCAGTCAAGGCAGAACCTTCTCATTCTTCTGCCTTCCTTCTTTTATCCTATCCCCAGTTCAGCAAGGGCAAATTTAAAAACAGCAACGAGGGTGAGATAGTAAAGAAAGAGAGAAAAAGGGAATCTGTCCTCCTTTCTTGAAGGTAGTCAGTCTGCTTTCACTTGGACTTTATTTGGGCTGTGAGAAGGGAAAAGGGCTGCTATCACAAAGATGAAAATGCCGATTAACATATTTAATTAGGAATTTCTAATTGAGACTCTATGACTTAACTCATTCCTTGGTTTATTTATAATTCCTAAGAGTGACCGTTCCAATTTTTTTACACAGGACCTTGGGAAAGATAGCTTCTGAGGAAAAAGTATACATGACAGTGAAATACCAAAGTAAGCTTGCCTTTTGAATAGATCTCATAAATTGGCTTTTTCAAGGCTTGATATGAAGAGGATTCAGACAAAGAAAGATAATAAAAAGTCAGAGACGTCAATAAGATTAGAGCTGCAGAAACTAAGGGGAAGAAAAGTATCAAAAATAGGGCTGGTGCAGGAGACAACTGTTTTCATCTTAACAATGAGAACAATCTGGATAAACTATAAGAATCGTAATGTTTTTTGAAAAACCCATCAGAGGTCTGAGGATTCAAAGAATTCTAAATGAACTAAATCCAGAAAGAGATGAGTCCTTTCTAAGGGAAAAGAGTTTCCCAGCTGCTTTAGTTCCTAGAGATATTAGAAAAGAAGGTGAACCCGCCGAGCAAGGGTAATAAGACAGACTAACACTTGGCGAACATTTCATGGCTGTATAGGGGCTGGAATGAGAAGCCAGAATGCTGAATGTTCCCAGTCACAGAGTAATTCTGTGCAGACCCAGCCACTCTTCCACGGACCTTCTCTGCACCACCCTGCCACGCCCGGGCAGTGTGCTGAAAACTGGGGCAGGGCAGAAGAGCAGACAGAGATTTATCTCTGGGCACAAAGGGTATTTTCTAAGGGCAAGGTAGGGGTCCAGCAGGGCATAGGTAGAAGAGGTGACAGAAATGTCTTTTTTTTTCCTTCATCTTTTTATGGCCGCTCCCTTGGCATATGGAGGTTCCCAGGCTAGGGGTCAAATTGGAGCTGTAGCTGCCGGCCTGCACCTCGGCCATAGCAATGTGAGATCCGATCTCCATCTGCGACATACTCCACAGCTCACAGCAGTGCCAGATCCTTAACCCACTGAGTGGGGCCAAGGATTGAACCAGCTTCCTGCTTACTAGTCGGGTTAGTTTCTGCTGAGCCACCACGGGAACTCTGGAAAATGTCTCTAAATTCCACTGGGACATCACCAGGTGCAAGTACTCAGTGGCCCTATAAAAGTTAGGTATAGGTTTGCAGAACAGGCAGTTCTTTTGAGATACAGAGAATCAGCATGAGAATTAGGAAGCAAAGAATATTTTCCAGTGACTCAAGGATCTGATATCCAGGCAAGAAAGGAGAGAGATATCCACAACTTGGAAAGATAGTGCCTGGACAGTTCTCAAGGTTATCACAAGTACACAGATTCCAAGGAAAAAAAAATAATCTCACCTTCTAAATATTTGAGAAGGTGAATATAGCTAAAGTTACAAAACAAAAACAAAAAACCCTCAGCTCTAGCTCTGGCGCAGATCAGGTTCACTCTGTTCACTAAATCTGGCACGGGAAGGGGTATGACTTAAAAAAAATGTATTATTTACTTCAGTCTTTATTGTTCTTTTATACATGCTGTCTTGTATATAATAAAATTATAAAATGAGAAGAATGAAAATGTGAGCTATAAACGAAGAGTCAATAGGAGATCTACAGATGGAGCAGATATTGGAATTAGCAGATTAAAGCTTTAAATTAACTACAGTAAATAGATTAAATATTTTAGCAGAAAAAATAAAAAGTATAGACAAGAAGCACATGAAAATATTAGAAATTAAGAATATGTATCAAAAATAAAGAATTTATTCAATGGCTCAGATAGCCTTCTGGGTACAACAGAAGAAAGTATCCACAAACTGAAATGTAAGTTAATATCATTATCTAACATAAACATCAAAGAAAAAAATTAAAAAAAACAAGCGTGTCTGAGACCTTGTGGAACATTACCCAAAAGTCAAGAACACGTTTAACTGCAGTCTCAGAAGAGGGATAAAGACCAGGCAGAGGAAATATTTGAATAGGTAATGGTCTGGAATTTTTCAAAATTGATGAATAGCATCAATTCAGTTCCTAAAAGCTCAGCAATTCTAAAGGAGGATAAATACAAAGAAAATATTGCTTAAATACATCACACTCAAACTGATAAATACTAAGTGTAAAATTTGTCTTAAAAGTAGCCAGGTAAGGGAGTTCCCAGGTGGTGCAGTGGATTAAAGATCCAGTTTGTCACTGCTGTGCTGTGGTGTGGGCTCGATCCCTGGCCCCAGAACTCCCACAGGCTGCAAGCATGACAAACAAAAAACAAAACCAAAACAAAACCCTACAAAAAGTAGCCAGATGAAAAATATACATGGACTATGGGACAATAATAAGAATGATGGTTGATTTCACATCAGAAATAATGGAAGGAGAAGACAGGGTACAACATCTTTAAGGTACTGAAAGAAAAGAAAAAAATGCCAGCCTCAAATTCTACATTCTGTATCCAGTGAGATAGTTCTTGCTTTTTTAGACAGATAAGGCAGAGATAATTCTTCTTCAGCATCACTGAACTACAAAAACAATAAAGGATATTCTTCTGATACCACATAGTTTTTTAGGAAGGAACAAAGAATATCAAAGTGGTGAACAGTGGATAAATCTAAAATGTCTTTATATTTTATTTAAACTTCCCTAATGAACTAAAGCCTGTCAACATAAACAATTTAGCAAAGCAGGGTGAGTGCGAAGAAGTGACCAGTTATCTGGTGTGCCCTTTGGAACCAGGCCCAAGAATTCAGTTGAGGTGTCTAGTATGGCCAAAGTCAATAAAGCAATTCACGTGGCAGGCTCAGTGTGACTGTGCTTAGGAGAAGTCTTGGGGTTAACTAAATGCAGGGAGATTGAGCAAATAAGCAAATATTTCTAGAAATGGCAAGGGCTACTTTCTGACTGTTACAAAAAAGGAAAGAGGAGAGGCCATAATAAGCCTTGGGGAGTTGGGTTAGAACTGGATATATTGTTGGAGTTCCCGTCGTGGCTCAGTGGTTAATGAATCCGACTAGGAACCATGAGGTTGTGGGTTCGATCCCTGGCCTCGCTCAGTGGGTTAAGGATCCAGCGTTGCCGTGAGCTGTGGTGTAGGTCGCAGACACGGCTCAGATCCCACGTTGCTGTGGCTGTGGGGAAGGCCAGCAGCTACAGCTCCTGTTAGACCCCTAGCCTGGGAACCTCCATATGCCGCGGGTGCGGCCCTAGATAAGGCGAAAAGACAAAAAAAAAAAAAAAAAAAAAAAAAAAAAGAGAACTGGATATATTGTTGTGGAGTCATGGTTTTCTATTATCTATCTATCTATCTATCTATCTATCATCTATTATACATATATATGCAGAAATGGAAATAAATATATATGTTGTGTGTATATACACAAATATATTTGCTATGTTCACCCACTGAGAGGATCTAGAATCAATATGTCAGAAACAATGGACACGACTAGATACTGCTTTCAAAATACCACTATTCACTAAAAGAAACCAAGACTTCTAGAAGGAATAATTCTTGGAATGGATCAGCAGATGTACTATGTGATATCTGCAATATCTTCATGCATCAGAAACTAAGAAAATGCTTAAAGAATGTTGAAAGTGGGAGTTCCCATTGTGGCTTGCGGAAAAGAATCTGACTAGCATCCATGAGGACACAGCTTCCATCTCTGGCCTTGCTTAGTGGGTTAAGGATCTGGCATTGCCGTGAGCAGTGGAGTAGGTCGCAGATGTGTCTTGGATCCTTCATTGCTGTAGCTGTGGCATAGGCCAGGGCTGTAGCTCCGATTCGACCCCTAGCCTGGGAACCTCCATATGCTGAGAATGTGGCCCTAAAAAAGACAATAGAAAGAAAGGAAGAAAGAAGGAAAGAAGGAAGGAAGGGAAAGGAAAGGAAAGAGGGAAGAAAGGAAGGAAAGGAAAGAAGATAGAAAAAGAAAGGAAGGAAAAAAGGAAGAAAGGAAAAGAAATTTGGAAGATGTGACAGTAGCATATAAGAGCCTGCTTGTGTGAACTCCTACTAGCTAAATCTGGCAATATGAGCGTCAAAGTAAAGAGCGATAGTAAGAGGCTCTGACCCAGTGAGTAAAAAATACGTGTTTCCATGTTGATATAAATGAATAAATAAATGGAAGAGAATGGTTTGCTGTATCTATGGTAGGATGCCAACTAAGAAAGTCGAAGTAGTAGAGGCATTAGAAAAACCACCCTTTAGTACCATCATAATATTAATTATTCAGGCAAGGATCATCAACAGATATTTAAACTGGTAGATAAAATTTGAATGCGAACAAGATATTTATGTACTGTTAAGGCCTCCCCCCTCCAATTACTTATTAATTCATAAGCACAAAATACTTAGTAATTAACTTTGCAGTGGAGTCACCTGGCAGGCTCCACTTAAATCAAGAGATAAAATTTAATAGCATCAGTAATAGGACAAATAGACATAATGCTTCCTGTTGTGTTTCATTGAGAAGAACACAGCATCGCTTCTGCGGCATTTCTGCAAAAAAAAAAAAAAAATCTGTAACCTGGATCCGAATTGAAGGTTGTCCTACAAAGTTGCTGGCTGTACACAATGATTTTTATTTTTAAAGGAGCAGCTACATGAGCTGCCAGCTTCCATCCCAGTCGAACGTGTACCAATGGTAGGATTTCCATGGGCCAAGACAAAAAGGGAAGTGCAGTAATCCGAGTAGGAAAGGCTTAGGGAAGCCTTCCTCCTCTCTCTACATTTTCAACACCCACTAGGGACTTGCTTTATGTTTAATGAGCTCCTTCTTTAAGACAAAAACCCTTATAAAAGTGAAGCTTTGTCTTCTCACCTTAGTATGAATTTCTTTCATGAGATAATGAATGCCTTCTTTGGAACACATCTCAGAATCACAAACTGAGAGAATATATTTTTTTTCCCTTTTAATTAAAAAATTTGGGAGGGGTGGTGATTCCTTGGAGTATGTGGCATTTAGAAGAAAGAAAGTACCTAATTGGGGGAGGTATTGAAGGGTGGCTGCCCACCCTGCAGTTTCGAGGAGGGTGGGAAAAATTTGAAGATTGGGAGGAGAGAAAGCTCAACAAAAACTGCTGTCTTTTTACTTTTTTTTTTGTGGACTCAGCTATCTGCCTTTATGCCCTGAAAAATCACTCAAATGACCATTGTCCTATGGGAAGAAGGTAATTACCAACCCCTTGGACAGAACGAATGGCCAGTCAAGACAGTTGCCAAGGAAATAAGCGGTGAGGTTGCAGCAGTCACCCATCCAATCAGAGTACTAAAGAAAATCATTTTCATCGGGAGGGATCGTTGCCCTATCAGATATGTGGGGCTGGAAAGTCATCTGGGTCCCAGAAAGATTTTACAAACTACCGCGGGTTCTGCTTGTTCCACTGCCCCGGAAATCCATCTCCCCTTGTTATCTAATCACGAGCCCCTGAAAGGAAGACCGCCTCAGAATGGAATCTCAGACCCTGGAATCTCAGATGAGTAAAAAAACAGAACAAAGCGAAACGATCTTACTCGGCAGTTCATGACGCTTCTCATAAGTAGCCGGGAAGAGCGAAGTGGTCTTTCTCCTCCATCAAAGCCTGGCAGAAAGGAGAGTCAAGACTGGAATGCTTTGCTGTGTCTACACGGCTTTAAAGTCTCTAGTCTTCCCAGAGTCTAGCAGGGAAGACCCGTCTTTGAATGACCGTGGGCAGTTGTTTACAGCTGCGTCCTCTGGTTCAGCGGGACCCTGCTGGGCCTAATGCAAGCTCAAGGTTACAGGTTGCAGTGCCAGCCGTGCCATTTACTAAATGAGAATGTCACAAATGCCCTGATATTGAAGAGATTCACGTTAGACCACTGCGGGGTGGAGAATAAATACAAGTGTCATTTGGAGACAGGCTTAGGTGACCAACCCACCCTGTGTGCCTGGGACCCTCCGGGATTTGATCCCGTGTCTCCAACACCCACGCATCCAAGGCAAACATAGACGGTTGTTCACCTGCCCGGGCAGGTCAGCCTCAGTGACTCGTAAGTCTTTCTTCAAACCCTAAAATCCTTTCAGTCCGATGCCTGCACATGCAAGTGCAGTATTGCTTTCATGCACTCTGTTTTCACGCACAGAGAAACAAAAATCGTGGCCCCACCTTGTTCTAGAGGGCAGAGTGTCAGACTGGCGATTGGTGACTCTATAATAAACAACGGTGTGACCTTGGGGAAAAAAAATAATCTCTCCTCTAGTTTTTTTTTTTTTTTTTCTGCCCCAGAGTAAAGAAACTCAGATGGATGTTTTATAAGATTCCTTCCAACTCTACCACACTATGGCTTATTTCCTATGAATTTAAACTGTCTGATGTGAGCTTTAAAGAAGGTGCTTTTGTATAGCAGGTCTGTGATTCTCTGTGTATGGGGAGGGGGAATGGGTATGGGGAAGGGGTGAGGAAAGCAAGTTGGTAGAAGCCAAAATACGGTGTAGAAAGGACAAGAAAAAAGAATTTAGGAGAAAGGTCAAGCTTTTGTTCCAAGGAGGTCAGAGGACATATTATAAATCTATTTCTTTACCGCTAGAGAACTTTTTTGTTAGGAGCCCACCAAGCAAGATCTCTCTTTTCCCCACTTCAGGTCCAGAGAGGAAAAAGAAGTTTATCCAAGGTCACACAGTCAATGAGCGGTGGAGGTGAGAGGTAGCACTTAGTCCCCTGGGCTGTGCTGTTTTCCTGCCAGCCTGGGCCGCTTTGGAGTAGCCCCTAATTAGAGTAACTGCCCCTTGCTCCTTTCATTTTGAACCAAAGGGCAGGGGACTGTGTCTGATGAAAGCCGACACAGTGGACAGGGAATAATTTTCAGGCTCTTGCCTTCTCACAACTCATCATCCAACCCTTGGCTTTGTTGACGATTTCAGATACAGGCTAGACAGAGCAAGGGGAAGTCAACGCTACACCTTAAAAATTAATTGTTCAAGTACTAGGTCATTTCAGAGTCACGCACCGTGAAATGATGTTATTCTCCAGAAGAACTTCCATAAAGTGTAACGTGCCATGACCGTTCCTTTGCCATTGGAGTTCGTTTTTCAAAAAAATATGTTAAAGAAAGTTCTTCGTGGAGTCCAGGGCAGTGTGGGCATGTCCCTTGCTGCAGACAAAGCAGCACGTGTTAGGCGGGAACTTCAGAGCAGCCGACTCCTCCAGATACCCCCTGAAGGAGACCCCACTACCAAGACACGTCCCAGAAAAGCGCAGCCTGGCTGGGATCGGCGGAGGCAGGCGCGGAAGAAGTCATTAGTCTTGGTGCTTTTTTACTGTTATTCACACTGGGATAATGAGATTATTGGAATATTTTTTTTTTCCTAATGAGAATGAGACAGAATACCTTGGTCTCTAAATGATTTAGTCACAGAGGGAACACATTACTCTTCCCCTGATTGCTGTCAAATGCTGGAAAATTGGAATATTATACTGATATTTATCGTGATGGGCAATATTTTTCCTGCCTTCTCAGTGTCAAACGAGATGGGGAAAATATTTGTCTGAAAAGCATACTCCTTTACAAGGTTTGTAGAAAGGAAGACAGATGGAGATGCAAGATAAGGAGCTGGGGGCGGAGGTTAGCCGGAGAATAATTGGAGGATGGCATTTTTGCTGTTTCTTTTCTTTTTCCCTTTTTTTTTCATCAGTAAAGCTAGACCCCATTTTAATTTCCTAAAGCTTTCTCTCCCAGTTAGCTCACCAATGCTTGGAGCTAATTAGATATTGTTTAGATTCAGAATGGAAGGTTAATTTCAAGGGGAAATGGGTTTGTGTTGGTCTGGAGGTCATCAAAGGTGGCTAGTTAATTTGTGTTTCTTGGGAAGAAATAACGTCCTGGGGAGGGAGAGTTCCTTGCAGAGGGAAGAAGGAAGGTTTTTGCGTTCTTACTCTGGAAAGCCTTTCCCCTAAGATCTTTCAGCCCAAAGCTTATGGAGCTGGTAGAGACTAACTGGGTGACCTGGTGCACTGAGATTCAACCCAGGTCATAGGTGGCTTTGTAGCCCAGCAGGACAAAGAGATCCTGGGGTCTAACTTCCAGTCCTGCTGCAACGCCAACCCATCCTCCAAGAAGATCTGCAACTTCAGGAAAAGAGCAGCCGCAGAAAATTAACAGTTGAAACGCTCCCTGTCATCCCTACCTACTGCTATTCAGAAGGGAGGTGTCACCGAATTTCTACGTTGTAACAGAGAGCACAGTCAGGGAATTTGAGTGATCTCAGCGTAGCTGGTGAAAGAAGCTTACAGCTTGGGCACTGGCCCTGTGAGTTATAGATACGACTGTTAGGTTCATTCGGGCATCTTGTTACAAATACAGAAATTCGGGTGGACCCACTGTTCCCGATTTAGTTAGCTGGAACAATGGCCTATTTATTTGTATTTATTTGTAGTTGTATTTATTTGTATTTCTTGCAGCCTGGGACATAAACCACAGCCCTTCCTGGGACAGGAGATGCTCTAAGTAAACCCAGGAGAGGTGGCGGACCTGAAATCAGCGTAGACAACGTGGCAGAGTCCAGGAGACCGTGACTGCGGGTGCGTCGCGGGGGCGAGCTTGCCACTTAGAAATACCTGGAAGCAGTTCTACGTTTCATGATCAACTCATTTGTCATTTTGTACCACTATTTCTTCTGAGGTGAAGGGTTGGGTCTTTTGACCATGAGTCCCTGGAAAGGAAAAATTCCCTCATGCCTGGAAAGAGGGCATTCCCTTAGCTTAGATGATGCTCAAATCCCAGCTCCTGCATGAAATCCCCCACCCCCAGCCAAGAAGCTCTTCTTTTTTGAAGCTAATTTTTACCTTTATGGTCAATTCAGTAACATCCAGCTTGTAGTATTGGTATTTGTGGCTCTGATTTAGCCCCAGTAAAACTTCATGCGATTTGAAAGTGGGAACACGTCTTCGTCATCTCCATACCTCGTACCTGAGGGTTTCTAGAGACACTCGCCTGTAATTCGTGTTCAGTCTCTTTGTACTGAACTAATCAAGTGGAGAAAAAGGCCACAGAGAGAGACCATCTAAAGCAACGAATGACCGTCTACCACACCTGTCATGTACCCTCTGTCTCTTGCCACTTCTTTTTTCCCACCTCCATCATCCCAGGTTCTCAGATAATGGCTTGTCTCTTCTTTGATTGCCGCCTCCTCTTCTGTATTTCTTCTCTTTGCTCAGAGTCACCCGGAGGAACATTACTTTAGCCCACGACTACATCGGTGTCCCTCATTGCTGCAGAGGACCACAGTAAATTTCATGACTCTAGCATCATTCTGCATCAGAATGTGAATGTTTTCCTGGGAGGGGAGGGATGGTGCAGTCTAGTCACGCTTCGTTAGCTTCCAGATAGCTTGCATCTCCCTCCCAGCAAAACCACTTATTTATAACATATCAATGTATTGACAAGGTCACAGAGCAAGGCTGTCTGGAGGTGAGATGCAAATTCCAAAGGGGCGAGCACTAATTGTTCAACTGATTGTTTATTTATGGGCTACGACATAATTACTCTTCTTGGGGTCATGCTTTTGCCTCCAGGTTGCCACATGGTGGTGCCTTTGGGGTCAGGCCGGGGCAGAGTGTGGTCGCTGAGGCTCGAACTCCCAGAGCCATCAGCAAGAACTTCCTAGAGAAGGTGGTAGACCCCATTTCCCAAGGGATGCTGGGTGGTGCATGGGGATCCAGCTCCTACTCCGGGAGCTTTCCTGGTCTTCTTGGGGTAGTACAACTACCATGTGGACACAATGTGTGGCTCAAATGGCCGCAGATGCACCTGGGTACAACAGCCGCGTAGGAGCCTGGCCCTGGGAGATTAGCGTGGGGCTCTGCATTCAGAGCTGCGTGACAAGCATCACTCATTACCTGCCCTCTTCATTCGGTATGGATCTGACGCCCCGCAATTACACAGCTGGTGATGAACACCTGACGGGCAATGTATAGATATTTTGAAAGCAGACTCATTTGACCTCTATCCATGCAGCCCCAGAGAAGAGATACCAGGCGGCTCTCTTTCTGATTGGTAAGCAGTCATTTCCTGGCAGGCTGGATGAGATCATTCTGGACCCGCTCAGGGACCTGCTGGTATCCTTGGGACTGGGGAAGATGAGACACGTGGGTCTCATCTGCCACAGCCTCCCCTGGGGGCTTCAACACGAAGATGAATAGGTCTGTGATTTTTTTTTCCCCAGCTGAAGCACACTAGCAACGGCCAGCACAAAACTGGAAACCCAGTGGGCTCCTCCGGCTGCCGCAGCCAGCCAGCCGGACCCCAAGCCCGCAGCAATGCGTGCCCTGCAGCAGACCAGGGCTGGGGCTTGGGGCGAGCTTCCTTCGCACCATTGTCTTCCACGGCTGGCAGCCTTCTCTGGGAGACTGAAGATCTGATGCAGAGAAATGGCTGAGCACGGGAGACATCGGTTTCCAGCCGAAGCGATTTGCCCATTTTTTTTTTCTTTATTTCTTTATACATTTTTAAAGCGAAATTTATTGCTAGTAAAAGTGCTGGCTGGACAAACCGCCCTCATGCTACGCGTTTGCTTTTTCTTCTCCTTAATGTTTTAAGCCTCTCTAGGTGTTTTGTCTCCCCGCCACAGACTGGCAGAGAAAGAGTGTGGGCAGACTGGATTCCCAGATCACGGCTGTAGAGACTCTGCAGCTCGCTGGCTGCCCTGCCCGGCCAGCTCCAGCCCTGCAGGCCCCGCGCAGTGGGCCGCGCCGCGCCAGATGGAGAGAAGGACGGCAGACCCAGGGAGAATCCTCTGGAAGAGGAGCGAATGGCCCAGGGAGGAGAAAGATGGTGCCTGACCAGTTGGACAAGAGCCCAGCTCTGAGTAACTCCCCCTATTCAGGGAAAATAAAATCACAAATGAGAGCCAAGAACCAGCTGGAGACAAAGGGGTGTTAGCTTGCGGGGGGTTGCTGAGAGACAAGAAAGGCTCTGATGAGATGTTCCAAAATCTGGCCTGCGTGGACAGCGGCCACCCGAGCTCCAGGCTCCATTGTCGCGAGCCCAGCGAGCTGCGCCGGCTGCCTCAGCACAGGACCAGGGAGACTGAAGAGATTGGAAAGGCCTTGGCCTGCTCCCGCCTTCCTCATCTTTTAGCCTTCCCCGTCCGTCCCTGGCCACTTGGTGGGAAGGCCAGGGTCCCTCCCCTCAGGCAACTGACCGCAGGAGGAGGAGGTGGGGAGAGGGAGGAAAAGCGAGGAGGAAAAGCACGTGGCAGAGGAGGAGGTGCAGGCTGGGAGTTCAGTGAGTTTCAGGGCAGGGGCTGTCTCTCCTCAGCAACCGAAATAGCTTTTCTGGAATGCTTCTGGTTCTTCTGATTTCGTACAGAAACAGAAATCCGTAGCGGGAGGATGGCCCGGGCCTGGCTGTCCCTGATCTGCTGCGCCTGC
The DNA here is from genome assembly GCA_004024745.2 of Catagonus wagneri. NCBI lineage: Eukaryota > Metazoa > Chordata > Mammalia > Artiodactyla > Tayassuidae > Catagonus > Catagonus wagneri. Next base: position 25,896,740 of record PVHT020000175.1, read on the forward strand.
CCCCTGCTCTGTCCCGTTCTTGAGGAGCAAACCACCCCTGCTTGCATTCCGGCTGAGCTTTTCATCCTGGGAGATCGCAAGGAATGTTCCAGGTCAGAGGGCGACTGCCTGCTGCCTAGGGCGCCCCACTCGGGAGATTCTCGACTTCTCCCCCACCTCCGCTCTGAAACAAGAGCAAGGTGACGTGCCATTTAGTCCTTGCTGTTAACTGTTGATCATCCCTCGATGTGACCTGAGGCTTCGAAGGCGGTTTCCTCCCTGGATAAAGATAGAAAAGAAGAGTCCCTGTGTAGAGGAGGAAGATTAAGTTCTCTTAACCATGTTACTTATGCAACACACAGATGATATATATGTACACACACACACACACACCCACACTTGTGTAAAATACATCATATATGTATATATTATACATATACGTATACACACATAAATGTACATATATCTATTTCAAATGAGATATTTATACAATCTTTAAAATATTTCTATGACGCTTTATATTTCAAAAGTGTTTCCATAGCTATCATCACCTGTGATATGACTCACAGGGCACCTTGTAGGACACACAGCACTAGAATCCCCGTTTCAGGGAGGAGACGAAAGCTCAGAGGGGTTGTGACGTGTGTTAGTTAGGTCGCCCAACTACTGGGTGGCATAATTGGAATTCATACCTTCTTTTCTTTGTTTTTAATGCTTATTTTATCTTAAAAATTTTACTATTTTTTTTTTTTTTGGCCATGCCCATGGCAGGTGGAAGTTCCTGGGCCAGAAACTAAACCCATGCTGTAACAGCAACCGGAACTTCTGCAGTGACAATGCTGGGTCCTTAGCCTACTGCGCCACAAGGGAACTCCTCTAATTTTCTTTTTTAACATAATAATGTCTGTTCTTTCCATTGTGGGATTCTGCCTTTCCACGTAGGAGGTGGAAGAATAGGGGTAGGACAAGGTACTGGTAAAAGTACCTTCGTCTTTCCCAAGTAATGCACTGGAGACTGTATTTCATATAAATTAGTTCTTTTTTTTGTCTTTTTATGGCTGCACCCATGGCACATGGAGGTTTCCAGGCTAGGGGTTGAATCAGAGCTGTAACTGCCAGCTATGCCACAGCCACAGCAACTCCGGATCCGAGCCACGTCTTTGACCTACACCATAGCTCTTGGCAATGCCTTAACCCACTGAGTGAGGCCAGGGATCGAACCTACCTCCTCATGGATACTAGTTGGGTTCATTAACCACTGAGCCATGACGGGAACTCCTAATTCAGTTCTTAAAATAGGTATTTAAGAATAAAATTCTTCTTCTTGACAGTATGTAAGTGGTAGAGCCAAATCTGGATGACTCTATAGCCATGTTATTTTCATGACTGCAAAAAATGGATCAGGTGACACTTCCGGTTAGTGAGGCCAGAGCAGTCCAATGGACAGCAGAAGATTTGCCATCATTCAGACCTGGGGTGGAATGTTAGATCTATCATTTATTAGCTCTGGGGACTTGGGCAAGACCTTTCATCCCATTTGGGGCCTCAGTTTCCCCAGCTATGGTAATGGGATTAGCATGACTATTAGCATTACGTAGCCCTACTGTGTGCTGTAAGGATTAAATGAGATAAGGTAGGTCTCTAGTTTCGGGTCTGACACATAGTAGGTACTCAACACTTGACACCCCGTCTATAGCCTATGTCTACTGCTGATGCAGGTGTAATTCCCTAGCCCTCACTTAGACCAAATAACCCGTGCACATGGATAGGTGGGGTCCAAGTAAAAATGAGATGTTAGGATCCAGAAGAGGGAATTTGAGGCTCAAACTAAGACTCTGAGGGAAGAAGAGGAAACCGTGAGGGCAGAGAGGTTCTGAGAAGTGTCATTCTTGGTTCTCCCTTTTCCCCTTTATCCAACTTCCTGCCTGAGTGAGTGGGGTGGGGCAGTGATGAAGAAAGTGGGGCACACAGATGCCCCCAGCACTACTCTGCATCCAGCCAGCCCAGGGAGGAAGTGTCAGTCACACCTTCCCCATGGCGTCCTTCCATGGAAGCTTGTGGTATGTCTTTGGCTTCCCTGTCCTGAGTGACATAAAAGGGAAGAGTAGCTTAAGCAAATATATATGGGGGTGGGGTGGATTTCCACACCAACCTGCCTCCCCTCCTAAGCCAGCAGGAGGGTAAAAGTACCTTCATCTTTCCCAAGTAATGCACTGGAGACTGTATTTCATATAAATTAGTTCTTTTTTTTGTCTTTTTATGGCCGCACCCACGGCACGTGGAGGTTTCCAGGCTGCCTTTCTGCTCACGGACAGAGCTGTGAACAATAATACACACAGCTGAAAGATGATTAATTTACCGGCTAAAAACTGCCCCTACTTTCTCTGCTTTGCAGATGCGCTAGTCCTTGGAAGCTTCAGATTGACAAGGATTTTGCCTCTTTTTGTTCTTTTGCATTTTAAATCAATTTCTGACTTTCTGTCTTAAAAAAATACCACATTTGTCCCCAACTCCTTCTCTCTTCTGACACATGCCGACGCTACATTTTTAGGCCGTCAGTACTGTTTTTATTTTGTTTTTTTCCTCCCCTCTGATGCATGTGACATCTTAATAATTCTAACACCGGGAGTGGAAAAATGAAAAAGGGAACGCATGACAAAATACTTCTGGGCCATTTTGGAATTAGTGATATTTTTCAGTAGTGATCAATTACGTTAGTTAACTGGAGAGCTCGGATTATAAAGAGAAATATAATTAGTGGCAAATGTGGTGAGATATGTAGAGACAGAGAGGCGGGCCAAAGAATGGGAGCTCATCAGTTTTTCCATGGTTCCATCAGAAGGGCAGTTGTTTAATTGCAAGTCTCCATCCAAATAATTGGAAAGCAAAAGCAAGCACACTCTGAGCGTTTCCAGTCCTCAAAGGGAAGCACAGCAGCTGAAAACCAGTGGGTCTGCCTCTGGTCTACCATTGATTACTGAGCAATTCACTTACCTGGCCTGCATCTCAGTTTCCTCTATAAAAGAGGATTAATAATGCCTATCCATCCTGCCTCCCTTGGAGCTGCGGTGAGGCTTAAAAAAACCATATGGATGTGGACCCGCTTTGAAAATTAAAAGCCCTGCAGAACATGCAAAGGAGGATTAGGAATATTATTGCTATTTGAACTGGATCTTGCAGAATAAGTAGTATTTGACTTTCTGGAAATAGATATGAGGAATATCAATTAGAGGATACAGAACAAACAAGGCATCAAACCCATACATTAGTTTGGCTGTAGCATAGAATAATGCAACAGAAGAGGAAAATAGTACATCTAAAATGTGGGCTGGAATAAGAACTCAAAGGCTTAGGGATTGCAGCTTTTTTTTTTCCCTCCCCAAGCAGGGTCAACCACTGACTTGCTCTGGTGGGGAAGAACAGGATCCAGGATCCAGGCAGTTTTTGCAGAAAGATGAAGCAGGGAGTTGGTTAGAAATTTATGGTAAGAAATAAGAGATGCTTACACTAGGGCATTGTGGGAGAATTACTGGGACAGAACGTGCCGGACTGCTTGAAATGCCACAGAGGGAGCTGGGAAACAGGAAAAGGGGAGGAAGCCAAGGTTACTTCAAGGATTGAAGTTGGAGTTCCTGGGAGGACGGCCATGCCCTTGGCAACCCCCGAATGCAGGTTGAGGGGCACTTAGGGTGGGGATGGAGAGCGTGATGAATGTGATAGATTCTGGCAATGCCGATTTTAAGGTGCTGATGAGAACTACAGCTGAAATTGCCACTTTCATGATAAAAATTGCCAGGCTAGAGCTTGGGAGAGAAGTCAAGGCACTTTGAAATCATTAGGAAAGAGGAAAAGCCATTAGAACTGGCAAACTCTAGGAAGACTGTGAGATGAGACAAGGGACGGAGGCAAGATTTCCAGGAAGTTTGTGGGAAGGTGAGGTGGGCATAACCTGCTGGGGAATTTTCTGCTTCTTTTTGAAAGCTTCTTATCTTCTCCCAAGGACAGGCAGAGGGTGGGAACACGGCGTTATCTCCTGTGAGGGAGCAATATATGGTCCACAGAGGTCGTAAAACTATTCTCTCAGATGTGTTCCATCACTGGTGGGGCTTGAGGGGAAGGGCTGCAGCCATACTGGAAACTGCTAAAGCTGAGTCTGGGAGATGACTCTGCAGCTAATTAGGAATCACTCTTGAGGATCGATACTGTGGTTTGATTCCCTGTATCCAGAGCCAGAAAATGAGCTCTTCTCTGAGAATACGGATGGTCTGTGTGGTTGCTTTGTTAATACAAAGCCACATGCCTCTCGACTGGAGTGATTTTCAAACCAGCAGCTTCTAGAAATGGAGGAGCCATCAGCTTGTGGCTTCCTGGAAACACAGTGACAGGCTCAGCATTGCCGTCGAAGGAAGGAAACTAATTGTGCCAACAGATTGGAAACTACAGCCCTACAACTTTCCATGTCATGGCTCAAAACCCCACCCCCACTTTGCAACGCTCCCAAACAGCATCTTGATTTGGTATTCCCCAGTGCCTGTGTATTATTTTCACTGCTCTTTTTATGTATGTGCATGAGCCTGAGTGTTTATTTTTGAAATCTCAGACACACATTTTTCAAGAAGAGGACTGGCATTTCAGAAGTCATTGATGTTTTGGTTTATTGTCTGCCAGGGATGTGGGTCATTGCCGAACAACCTGACAAAACATCATCAGGCTTGCAAACCTGTTTTCCAGTGAGATGTTCTAAAGTAATATTTATAGCAAAATTATGACCTCGAGGCATCTAAATGTAATCCATTTTTAAATCTCATTTTTTTCCCTCTGAATCCTTCAATCTAATTAGGCTCACATCAGTATATTATTACAGAGAGTAATCATTCCTTTCTTCTAATAACATTCATGGATAATTTTATTTCTCATTTCCAGCCTCCTACTCCTGTGGTGTAATTAGTGTCTTTGGCACCTCGTGATGCTCAGAATGAGTTGCAGCTGCTAATTGCTAATTGAAAAATTAGAAACTCAGTTAGAAAAAGGATCTAATTAAAATGAAATTAGATAAAATCCCTTCAAACCAGTTCCTTTCTCTCTCACTCACTTTTCTTTTTCTTTTTTTCCTTATGTCTACGTTCTTCACCACAGAACTAGCAGCACTTGCAAAATATGTGCCACTGCTTAAAGCCAAATACCTTTCCATGTCAAGCTATCCAGTGGCCTTTGGGAGGGAACCAAGGAGGGGTTTTTAACAATTGGTTTCATCTTCAGAGCTTGGGCTTGCTTTCTATTCCTGTTCTGCCCATAAGGATGAGTTCGAACTTATCAATAAGTCTTTCAGGCTCTCTTTGGAGGACAAGGGTGTGGTCAGTCCCAGATGTTCTCCCCATGTGTTGGGAAGAGTCATTGCCGGTCTCCTGTCTGTGAACTCTAGGGATCCACTCACTTCTTGCTGCAAATCCATCCCCACCCTCTTCTCTGTTGCATTGTCCCATCCAACAGATGATGATCTAATAAATGCCCAGTCCTGTAGGAAACAAGGGTAGACGCAGTCCCTTACCTCCAAAAGTGCTTATAATCTGTTGAGTAGTCTAGACAGGCATGGCAATAGAATAAGAGAACATATTACAAAATATTTTTCTGAGCACCTTCTTATTACACACCAGGCACTAGTCATAAAAATATATACCACATAGTTCCTATCATCAAGGAGTTCGTATCTGGACATACATGGAAAAGTGATTTATAATATCACATGATAAAGCAAAAATAACTGACATTAATGCAGAAATATAGGTGATGAATTTTTGTGGGTCAGAGAGGACATCAGGGAATAATTGTTGCAGAAGAAGTGACATGCCCATAGGGTTTTGAAGGATGAGTAGGAGTCCACCAAGAGGACAGGCATTTTAGACAGGAAAACCCATTCCTAAAAACAGACACATAAAACAGTACGGTGACTTCTGGAATTTGTATTTCTGAAGTGTAAATTAGGAAGTGCATAGTAGGAAATGAGGCTGGGAGAGTAGTTAGGTTTTGCATTATGGAGAATCTTGTGTGTTTTGAAATTTAAAGGAGACATGGCCTTGAATATTTGGGGAAAATTTCCTTAGACAACATAGGATTTAAATGGTAATAGGATCCATAAAAATCTTCAGGAGGGGAATTTTGGGGCATGAGAGGAACATTCTAGATTAAACAAAAATACAGTAAAGACTGTGAATAGCTCAGTTTGATTATAACAGAGGGAGTCGTTTAGGAATATAAATAGGGAAAATAAAATGAATTCAGATTATGTTTAAAAATTAGACCAGGAAGTTTATTTTATAAAACAGTAAAAGTAGGCGCTTCTTTTGTAGCTGTGAATGCTGAGACTTGGAAAACTTAAATAATTTATCCATGTCATACAGCTAACTTGTGACTTAAGAGGATTCCAACCCAACGTCTGAAGCTATTCCGTCCACATTTGAGCAGCCTCCTGCTGCAGGTTCCCAACTTGGTTCAGTGTCCATGGCACCACTGCTACCCTCTACGCACTCTGAAAAGAGCAATTTAGACTCTGCACACTTGGCAGATGCCCTCTTCCTCAGTCTCTGACAGGCGTGGGGCATGGATCCTGGCACTCACAGACTTGCCAGCCCCTCCTCGTTCCGCAAAAGAGGCAGTCACTACCAACTGAGCTGGCACTTTGGGGAAGCCATTTTATCCTTTCAGAATTCTCAGTCTACCAAAAGAGAGGAGATGAACGAAAAAGGGTGGTAGACTCATGGGCCAAGGGACTACTCCCTTACTGTGGAAGGAGAAAGCCGGCTGATACCAGGACTTCACTCACCAGTCACTCAATGTGTTTGGAAAGCTTCTACATGAGTAATCTATTTTGTGCTTTAGGAATGAGCCCAAACAACTCTGAAAACATAGGAGTAAATGTTCTCTTCCTCATAGCTTATTCTAATCCTCAGAGATAATGGAATGACAATTTAAAATAAGCCTCACTGTCAAAAAGTCCTTCTTTATAGCTAGTTTACATTTTTCATGCTTCTGTTCAGCTTATTTTCCTTTAGTTTAATAGAAGAAAACCTGCTGCTTTTGACCAATCTGCATCTTCCAGAAAATTAAAGTGCTCTGGTTTGTTCATGACTCAAAACGCTGAACAGATCTACGGTCAATGGGTGGGGCAGATTTAAAGTGATGCTAGTGTGTAAGCATCAGATCAGACCACTTGGATTCAAATCCTAATTCTTCCACCTATTTATGCCAGTTGATTATCCTCTCACTGATCATGATGATGATGATGACAAAAATGACAGCAAATGTTTATACTGTTTGGGAACCATCAAGTGAAATGTATTATACAGCACACATTTTGACACACACTGTGCTCAGTAAATGTTAGTTATTATTGTTATCGGGGCAAGGGAGTAGGAGCGAAAAAAAGGGGAGGCGAGAAGAACAGAGGAAAGTGATGGCTGACCCTGTTATTATACTCAGCTCCGTGCCTGGCAGAGACAAAGCCCTCTGTGCTTAGGCTTGATTAGAGGAAGGATGCCTGGGTAGCACCAATTCTTTGCCTGGTTTGCTACATGTCATTTTGAGTCATCTAAGCTACGTTAGTCCCATGCTATTTTTTTTTTTTTTTTTTTTTTTTTTTTTGGAGACAGATTTTCTAAAGCCTCCTGAGATAGGAAATGACACTCTGACAATCTCGTGTTTGTCCCTTCTGGAAGGAGACTGAACACTTAAGGGGGGAAAAAAAAGGGATTGTGAACTGGTCAAGAGAATCAGCTTAAATTCAATTTTAGGAACTGACACTGGAGGCAGCTGCTTCAGCTGGGGAGGCAGCAGATGCTGGTGCGTATTTGCTCTTCTGCTTCTCCAGGCCGGCTGCTCTCCAGGGTTCTCTCCATCAAGTACCCTGGGACTCTTCTATAAAGTTCCTGAGAAATTTTCTTCAACCTCCTTCAATTACTTTTGGGGAGAAGTTTGCTAACTGGATAAGATGTAACTCAAAACTATGTGAAAGTTAGGTGAATTTATCACTTCCAGGAAAAGAAAGTTAAAGAAGGGTTTTCCGTACATGCCAATTTACTCCCAGGGGCACGTTTTAAAAGCAGACTTCTAAAACTGCTCAAAGGGAGAGCTGATGAATTACAAAGGGTAGTACCCTTGAAATTCAGTTGCAATCAGCTCAAGTCTCATGAAACAGATTGAGTAACTTGCCTCTTTGCTAAACTGTTCCCTTGTATATCACCTCTTTCCATTTTCCTCTTGCACAAAGCATCCCTGCCTATCAATACAAAAGTAATTCAGCAGAGCATACCAGGAGGAGAAGCATTTTTCTCACTTTGACCTAAACTCTCTCTTCCCTCAAATAGGCATCCGGGGAACCTCCAGCTCTAAAGGGGAAGAGCTTAGATTGTCTAAACAGGAAACTGAGAAATTGCACCTAGGAAAGACAGTGTCTGAAGCACATCCACGTTCAAAGCATGCTTCTGTTGGACGGGTCAGTTCTTCTGGGGTTCAACTGACTTCCACCTCCACATACCCTGCAAACTGTAGCCAAGATGGCAAAGCTATTGCTATTCTGCATCATAGCAAAGGGATTTTCAAAGAAAGGTGACTTTGAAAGATTCAAGGTGAAAGTCACTGTCAGCTGGCAGAGCTGGCTGTTTGCAGAAAAGGAATTCACTAGGGGATATGAGAAGGGCTGGGGCTTTAAGTCCTCGATATGGCTAAGCTTCCCTCCCATCTCAGGGAAACAGGTCATCCTGCTAATTATCTGTCATGTCACTCTGGCTCTCCACAGAAACAGATAATTTCCTTCTCTGGGTTTTTCAAATCCATTTATAGTTGTGAAAAACCTTCCTACGCTGTCTTTCAGAGATTCTAGGAGCAAAAGTAAAGGTGATGACCATTGGAAAAATTTTCTTCAAGGACTTTTGAGTATGTTGATATCTTTGCAGGAAGGCAGGTGCTCTAACTCGGTCACCACAATACCTTTAAGGGAATAGATGCAGTTTTAAGGTTTTAAGCTACTTGGGGGCAGATAGATGAAAATAATGCTAAAAAAAAAGCAAGCATACTTGAAGGGAATAATATAGCGTATCGTTGAGACCTGGGTAAATGTACACAGGATTTGGACAGTCTGGACCAAGGAGTGCCAACATCAAATATTCAAATAGTCTAGATTCTGTTAGGTGCAAACACCTCGGATCGTATGCCATGACATGGAATTTATGAGAGAAGTCATAGTAAGAAATGCAGGGGAATGATACCAAGGGAGTCTTGGCTTTTGGAAGCTTATGAAGACTTTGGTGAATTCATCAGGGTTTTTCATCTGTACAGGTTGAGTTTCCTAGAGTTCATCAGGGAGACCGATACCATCAATAATAACACCAGGTGTGCCATACAACTGCACCTTTTGCTTGCCTTTCATGATATTAAGGGCTGGCAGAACCCAGTGCTGGGGAGAGGGTGGCCCCTTGGGAAGGGAATCAGGTATGGTTTACCTTTGTTAGCTTCAGTGTCTAGCCTAGTGCCTGGTTCCTAAATACAATTTGATGGAGAGCAAATGAACACACAGTGAACTAGTGATTGTCTAGCTGATTGAGTAGATGAGCGAGTAGACAGGTATAGATGGGCGGAGAGATGAGAAGGCAGCCAGAAGAGATAATGACTGAGGGAAAGGAACATAGCAAGAGTCCTAGCAGATATTTATTGGACAGCACTATGTACCTGGCAGCCTGTTAAGTGCTTTTACATGTGTTAATCTCTAAACCCTCACTGCAACCCCAGGAGGATGGAAAGGTTGTATTTTCCATTTTATAAATGGGGAAGCTGAGGTTTAGAAGAAGGTAACATGACCCAGGACACCTAGAATAAATTCACAAGATATTAAGGTACAAAAAATAGAATTTTTATTATTGCACCATGAGAATTTCTAAGTTGAGACTGGCATTCTCTGGCAAGCACAGTGTCTCTCTCTCATCAACTTATATAGGAAGCTGACTGTAATTAGAAGTGTTATTGCGGAGGATAGTCTCAGAATGAGGAAGTGTTTATGTGGTTTTAATGTTTAATATTGTCTAGTGTCTCCCTACATGTTCGTATTAGGGGGACACCTGCCAGGTGGATCAACACTCATTTAGCTCTTTGGAGCACCTTCTTTCCTGGACAATGCTCAGATGGGTGACTCTGTGTTCCATGCTTCTATTGTTCATCTTTTAAATTTACTTTATCAGAGACTCTTTAATACCATTTTTGATATTTCTATTCTGACACACTTGTGTGGGAATGTATAATTATAAAGAGCTACTCTTGTTTCTCTCATAATTCACAGTGTGTGACATCTATAGTTGGTGTCATCTATAGCTAGTGCTTGGCTGTTTGCAGATGACATGATGCTACACACAGGAAATCCTAAATACAGCACCAGAAAACTACTAAAATTCATCAATGAATTGATTAAATTTGAGGGGTACAAAATTAATATTTAGAAATCTGTTGCATTTCACTAACAACAAGCTATCAGAAAGAGAAATTAAAGAAATAATCCCATTTCCCATTGCATGAAGAAGAATAGAATGCCTAGGAATAATCCTACTTAAGGAGGTAAAAGACCTGCATTTGGAAAAATATGACACTGAGGAAAGGAATTGAAGATGACACGAAGAGATGACATGGAAAGATACACCGTGTTCCTGGACTGCAAGAAGTAACTTTGTTAAAATGACCACACTACTCAAAACAATCTACAGATTCGGTGTAATCTCTATCAAAATACCAATGACATTTTTCACATAAATAGAATAAATAATTGTAAAATTTGCATGACAACACAAAAGACCCTGAATAGCTAAAACAGCATTGAGAAAGAAGAACAGGGCTGAAGGAATCATGTTCCCTGACTTCAGACTGCACTGCAAAGCTACAGTCATCAAAACAGTACTGGTACTGGCACAAAAAAATAACACGTAGATCAAGGGATACAGACGCACAGGAATATTATTCAGTCATAAACAAGAATGAAATGTCATTTGCAACAATGATAGACCTTGAGGGTATAAGGCTAATTGAATTAAGTCAGGCAGAGAAAGGCAAATACTGTATGATATCTCCTATATGTGGTACATAAAAAAATACAACAAACTAGTGACTATAATAAAAAAAGTCAGACTCACAGATTTACGGAACAAACTAGTGGTCACCAGTTTGGAGCGGGAAGGAGGGAAGGGCAATAATAACTGTAAGTGAAATTTGTGAATCACTATATTATACACGTATAACATATAATATTGTATACATATTGTACATCAGCCTGCCAGATGGGTGAATTAATATCATTCACAGAATCTTATAGCCATCAAATTAAACTTGTTTTTAATGAGATGTGTCATGGCTTTTTAAATGCTCCATGAATTCATTGGAACGTGGTGTTTTCCATAAAGGTTTTAAGTCTCTTTTCTGTGATCTTCCCCAGCCAAAGACCTGCTCCATCTTGGGAGCTCACAACACACAGTGCTGAGCCTGAGTGGTCTTTTTCCTGTGCCTTAGGTACTTTGGAAACTCAACTATAAATTATATAAACGAGTCCTCGTGTGAAACAAGCAGATGCCAAGTACACAGTTCCCTTAAATTCATGTACCTTTCCAATACTCCTATTTTGACAACAAAATGTCAAGATTACCAGGTGTTCTGGACATCTGTCAAACCCACAGTTAATCACAAACGCTTCCTGCTGTAACAAAACTCTTTCCACATGTCCTCCTAAACCTTGTCGGACTTTGAAGGCAAGTCGACGACATCAGAAGGTCTAGGGTGGCTGAGTGTCTTCTGAGATTTTTCCCCCCATGAGGGAGCTGGATGAAAATATGACTTACTGTGGAGGACAACTGATGTGTCTCTTCTACAAAAACAAACTCTTTTTTTTGTTTCTGCTCTTTTTTTTTTTTTTTTTTTTGCTTTTTAGAGCCACACCTGCGTCATATGGACGTTCCCAGGCTAGGGGATGAATTGGAGCTGTAGCCGCCAGCCACAGCCACAGCCACAGCCACACCAACGCCAGATCCGAGCTGCGTCTGCGACCACACCATAGCTCATGGCAATGCCAGATCGTTAACCCACTGAGCAAGACCAGGGATCGAACCTGCAACCTCATGGTTCCTAGTTGGATTCATTAACCGCTGCGCCACGATGGGAACTCCTACAAAAACCAACTCTTAAGTTTCTTCTAAGTCATTTAAAAACATCTCTCCTTCCCTAGTCTTTTCATGCTAGAGTTGGCTTTCTCCTAAATTCATCTCTATGGCAGCAAATTAAGGTCAATATATATTAAATATATCACCAATCAGAGTTTATAATGAGAATCCTTTCATTCATAAATTTTGTTTTCAATTAAGTGGAATGATCCATGGGAGGGACTCTGCGCTTCGAGGGTCAGGGTCTAAGTCCTCCCAGCCAAGAACGGGGCCGAAGGTACTTCACTGAGACCGCTGCCCTTTCAGAATTTCCCATGCAGCCCACTCCGAGGATGTTGGCTTGCGGTGAATAAGCACTGCTGACTATCTGTGGGTTTGGGAAAGCCTGGCTCCTAGCGTTTATAGGACCCCAGGGAGAAGTACCAAAGGAAGGCTCACGTGTTATGTGTCTATGTATCAAAATGTTGTAAGTCCAGGTAACAAGCTAATAAATAAAATACGTTCTAGTAGTTCCCGTTGTGGCCCCATGGGTTAAGAACCCAACTAGTATCTATGAAGATGGGGTGCAATCCCTGGCCTCGCTCAGTGGCTTAAGGATCCACCACTGCCATGAACTATGGTGTAGGTCATAGACAGGTTCAGGTCTGGCGTTGCGTGGCTGTGGTGTAGGCCGGCAACTGCAGCTCTGATTTGATCCTTAGCCTGGGAACTTCCATATGCCATGGGTACGCCCTAAAAAAAAGCAAAATAAATAAGTGAAATGAAATATTTTCTAAATGCCTCCCTTGACCATTATGTCTAAGTAATAACTCGAAGACCAAGTTTTCCTTTAGAATTCTCAGACTCCTCAGAGTATCGAACATGACAGTATTGGGGGCATGGGAAAGGCTGGCCCCTGCCTGCTTGTGGTCCTCTCTCTCTCCCTGTGTTTTTTTTTTTTTTTTTCACTACTGGCTCTGACTTGTACTTCAAGGGCCCTTGTGAGCATTCACATGACAGCATAGCCTGTACACCCAAGCTCTGAACAATATTTACCATCAAATCTCTCTCTTTCCCTCAACCTGAGGTGTGAGAGACCAGAAGACCTGGGTAAGAGGCTGACCTAAGTTCTGGAAGTGAAAACCAAGCTGATGGGGTAGGAGAAATGGGGGGCGAGGTACTCTGAGTGTAGTCTAGATAGAAGGGGTTCAGGGGGCACATACACTGGATAAACATGCCCCTTGGTCCTATGGACTCCTGACTCCCTGGGGTGGGGAGTAATTGGAGGAGTGGGACCAGGAGGGGCACTCCAAAGTAAAAGGTTTATTTCGTGGGGGCAAAGGATGACATTAGAAACTCAGTGGATTTTGAAGGAGTTAATTTGAGAAGAATCAGAGCTGACACCAAATTATTACTTTAGGGATACTTCCATCTTACTTTATTAGATAGTTTCCATTATTATAAGCAATAACCATTTATGAAATTAATAAGCATTTTACACTTTCAAGAATTCTCATAAATCATCTAGACTGCCGTGCCTGGACGTTCCCAGGCTAGGAGTCAAATCAGAGCTGCAGTTGTCAGCCTACACCACAGCCACAGCAACGCCAGATTGGAGCCCGTCTGTGACCTACACCAGAGCTCACGGCGATGCTGGATCCTTAACCCACTGAGCGAGGCCGGGGATTGAGCTGCGTCCTCTGGACTGTCAAGGAGGAACCCCCAGCTCTTTAGCATCTACTCCTCCCGCACCTGTTCAGCCCAGCCTGCATCCTAACATCACGCATACGTGTGCACGCACTTCAACACACACTTATTGTCAGAGGCAAATGGTTGAGCCTAGGGAGTATAACTCATACAGTACACTTCTGAGTTAGAAGAGCCCTGAGAAATCCTGATATCCACCCCTCTCTATCTGTATTCTACAGAGTCTGGTCTAGTGTAGAATCTGAGGTCAAGGCAAGGAAATGATTGGCCTGCGTTATGTTTGCTGACCGTCATTTCTTCAGCACTGACTGTGACTGTGAAAACAGAAATATTGGGGCCACTGACAGGGTCAATTCTGAGGAAAGGAAAGTAGTCAGGTGTCTTTTGACCAGTGGTTGGTAGGAGTGATCCAGTAAGAAATAATTTTTCTTTCTTCCTTTTTTTTTTGCCCATGTTAGAAAACTTTTGTTTTCTCCTAGGGAAGGTTAACTAGAAAGCACAGAAAGGTTTTCACTTGACTCTAGGGAAGGGAGATAAACTATTGTGTTTCTAAGAACTGAACCACTCTTACCCTGAAAGGAGAGCAAAGAGTTTCTTTACAAATCAAGAGTACAGAAGGAAATTTCATGCAATAAAATCCATCAATTTTAAGAGTAAAATTTGATGAAGTTTGTCATATTTTACAGTCACAACTACCAGCACGATCATGACACGGACCATTTCATACCCTCTTAATTCCCTCCTGCGATCAATACCCGCATCTCCCCTCAGCATCCATCAAAATGACCAGCTCTTTAACACTATTGTTCTGCCTTTTCTAAAATTCCATGTAAATGGAATCATACAGTATCTAGATTTTTATGGTTGGTTACTTTCACTTCTGAGATTCCTCTATGTTGCTGCATGTAATAGAAGTTCATTTATTAAATTGTTGGTTGGTATTTAATTATATGGCTATACCACAAGTTGTTTTTTTCAATCACCAGTTGATGAATACTTTTAATTTTTCCCAATTTTTTGATGAGAAAAGAAAAAAAAAAGAGGACCCCTTGACATTTGAAAGCTGGCCTGGCACTCATAGCTAGATCTTGTTTTCTTCCTACAGGATGTAAACAATCTCACAAAATATAAAACTCAGACAAGGTTACCTCGAGACCATGATACGATGAGACAAAGCAAGTCTGCTTCACAATTTTGTTGAAGTACATACAAAAATAATGTCGTCTGCTACCCACAAAACACTAAATATCCTTCCTCTTGGCTAAAATGAATGACTATTACTTCTTTAGTGATTACAGCTCTATGCTTAATTATTTACAGCTCTAAGCTTCTGTACTCCTTACAGATTTATTATTCAGATACTAGTCATTGATTTCACTTTTTTGTTTTTTTGGCTGCGCCCTCAAAATTTCCTGGGCCAGGGATTTAACTTATGCCACAGCAGTAATCAGAACCACAGCAGGGACCACGCTGGATCCTCAACCCTTGAGCCACCAGGGAACTCCTTGACTTCACTTTCTAACAGCTTCAGTCTACAGCCAGCCCCTACTTCATTAAGCTACACCCCAAAGAACCCAACTAGAGTCAAAATCCTATAATAATTTCTCTCTAACGTCCTCTTCCTGAGTAACCCCAGTGCCCTCTCTCACTGCAGTGAGTAATCAACCTAACTTTTTCAACTACAGATTTGTTTCTGGGGACTTGTGGCTGGAAGACTGTTAGTTTAAACATTCAGGTACAAATTTTTGTGTGTACATGTGTTTCTTTGGGATGAGTCTGGGATGTGGGGAATAGTGATTGCGTTGGTAAGTGTATGCCTGACATTTTAAATGTCTATTTTATAATTTTTTTTCTTTTTTGATTCGTCCTTTTTTGTGTGCTAAATTATCTTTGTTTACCTAAGATGATAAATGTATTTTCTCTTATTATTTTTCTAGGTGCTTTTAAAATCCTGTATGTAATTTTAAATCTTATTTGACAACATATTTTATTCCATATTCACTGCATTTTAATTACTCATTAGCCCCATGTGACTGGTGGTAACTTTGCTGGAGTTCAAGACCTGAGGCATATTAGTCTTATTGATTTTTTTCAAAGAATCGGTGTATACTTCTAATTTTCTCTATTGCTGTTTTTTTCAATCTCATTTATTTCTACTCTCATCTTTTGTTTGGGGGGCACACCCACAGCATATGGAGGTTCCCAGGCTAGGGGTTGAATCAGAGCTATAGCTTCTGGCCTACACCACAGCCACAGCAACGCAGGATCCGAGACTTGTCTGTGATCTACACCACAGCTCACAGCAACACCAGATCCTTAACCTGCTGAGCGAGGCCAGGGATAGAACCCGCACCCTCATGGATACTGGTCAGATTCGTTTCCACTGAGCCTCAACAGGAACTCCATCTACTCTCATCTTTAAAAATTTTACTCTTCTACTATTTGGAATTTTACTCTTCCACTGTTTGGCAAAGAAGAATACTTTATATAATTTCCAAAGGTAAAAATTTATATAAGTGATTTGAGATTTTTTTTCTTTTACATAATGCTTTATGTATAGATTCTGTAATATTTCACTTTCATTTACAAACATTTTGAAATATATTCTGATTTTCCTTTTGATTTCCTCTTTCCCCCATGTGTTATTTAGAAGTGAATTTTTTGCTTCCAAATATTTTGAAATTTTCTAGATAACACTTTGTTATTCATTTCCATTTTAATTCAGCCATCAGGAAATGCATGACTTTAATTTTCCTAAATCTATTGATATATGTTTTATGTCTCAAAATATAAGTCTATCTCATGAATGTTCCATGTGTACGTGGAAAAATAATAGGAACACATTTCTATTGGGTAGAGTATTCTATTAATGCTAATTAGGTCATGTTTGTTGATGTTGTTCTAGTGTATATTCTTATTTTTGTGTGTGTTTGACTAGTTCTTTCAATTACCGAGAAAAGAGTGTTGGAATATCCAACAATAACTGTAAGTTTGTATATTCGTTCAGTTCTATAAGTTTTTGCTTTACACGTCTTGTAGTTCTGTTGTTTTGTGAATACACATTTAGAAAAATTATGCCTTATGATTAATTGACCATATATATATATATATAACTTCCCCATCCCTGGTATTATTTCTGGGGATCTGAAGTCTTTCTTTTCATTAATGTTTGTATGGCACATCCTTTATCCTTTTACTTCTAAACCATCTTTCTTTATAAAAGGTAGCTTTCTTATAGACAGCATATAGTTTGGTCTCGGTCTTTAATCCGTTCTTATAATTTCTGCATTTTAATTGTAATGAATAAAGAATTTATATTTAATGTAGTTATCAGTATGGTTGCATTTACATCTGCCGTCTTGCTACTTCTTTTCTATTTTTTACATCTGATCTTTATTCTTTTTCTTCCTCTTCTTGTCTCTTTTCAGATTAAGTGAATTTAGAAAATTAATTTTATTTTATGTTCACCGTGAGTCTTCCATCCGTAACTCATTTCGTTTTTTTAGTGGCTGCTCTAGAGAGCAGTATACAGCTTTAATTTATTATAATCTGTCTTAAGTAATATCAAGTCCCTTCCTGTAGAGCGTAAGAATCCTGCAGTGCTGTGATTCCTTTCTCCTACTTGACTTTTCTACCTTTTTTGTCATTCATTTTTCTTTTGCTTATGATAAAAGCCCCACATCACGTTACTATTATATTTGCTTTAAACTAAAATTATTTTTAAAGATATTAGAAAATAAGGGAGTTCCCTTGTGGTTCAGCAGGTTAAGGATCTGGCATTGTCATTGCTGTGGCTCTGATTACAGCTGTGGTGCAGGTTTTATCCCTGGTTCTGGAACTTCCACATACCACAGGCGTGACAAAAAAAAGAGGAAAAAAAAAAGAATACGTGATTAATGTCTTTTGCCATTAATTCCGTATTTACTGTATGATGGTGATGTTCATTCCACTGTGTAGATCTAAATTTGTTTCTGATATAATTTTCTGTTTGAAAAATATCTTTTACCATTCCTTACAGGTCAGCTGGCAATAAATTATGTCAGCTTGTGTTCGTCTGGAAGAATGTTTATTTCATTTTCATTTTTCTTCCAGTTTTGTTGAGATATAATTGACATACAGCAATGTGTGAGTTTAAGGTGTACAACACATTGATTTGACTTGCATGCGTTACCAAATGATTACCACAAGTTTTGTGAGTGTATATCACCTCATACAGACATCAAATTAAAGAAATAGAAAAAAAAAATATTTTCCTTCTGATGATAATTCAGGATTTATTTTTCTCAACAAATTTCACATATAACATATAGCAGTTATATTTATCATATTTTACATTACATTCCTAGTACTTACAGCTGGAAGTTTGTACCTTTTGACTGCCTTCATCCAATTCCTCCTTGCCCTATACCCCATGCCCCAGGAACAACAAATCTGATCTCTTTTTCTATGAGCTTGTTTGTTCTAAAGTATAATTGACATATGGCACTATGTTACTTCCTGGTATACAACCCAGTAATTCACTATTTCTACACATTTCAAAACGATCACCATGATAAGTGTAGTCCAGCTATGTCATCATACAAAGATATTTCTTAGGAAATGACCATGTTTCCCATACATTTATACCTGTGACCCATTTATTTTGGTATTGGAAATTTGTGTCTCTTAACTTCCCTCACCTCTTGCTTTCCTCCTCCAACCCCATCTTCTCTGGCAACTACTTAATTATTCTCTGTATATGTAACTCTACGTCTATTTCATTATGTTCATTTGTTTTTTAGCTTCACATATAAGTGAAATCATACAGCATTTTTCTTGGTATGTCCAACTTATTTTACTTAGCGTTAATACCCTCCGTGTCCATCCATGTTTTCATAAATAGCAAGATTTCATTCTTTTTTATGGCTGAATAATATTCCATTACCTGTTTGTATTTGTTTTGTTTGCTTGTTTGTTTTTTTGTTTTTTATTTTTTTGTCTTTTCGCCTTTTCTAGGGCCACACTCGCGGCATATGGAGGTTTCCAGGCTAGGGGTCTAATCGGAGCTGTAGCCGCCGGCATTCGCCACAGCCACAGCAAAGCCAGATCCGAGCTGTGTCTGCAACTTTCACCACAGCTCACAGCAATGCCGGATCCTTAACCCACTGAGCAAGGGCAGGGATCGAACCCACAACCTCATGGTTCCTAGTCAGATTCATTAACCACTGAGCCACGACGGGAACTCCCATTATCTGTTTGTATTTGTGTGTGTGTATTTTATGTTTCCTTATCTATTCATCTATTGAAAGGAACTCAGGTTTGCCTTAATATCTTGACTATTGTAAAAAAATCTGCAGTGAACACAGGGATGCATATATGTTTTCTAATTACTGTTTTCATTTTCTTTGGATAAATACTCAGAACTGGAATTGTTGGATTACAGGGTGGCTCAAATTTTAGTTTTTTGAGAAATCTTCCTGCTGTTTTCTATAGTGGCTGCACAAATTTATAGGATGGGCAGTTATGGTATGTAAGGAACCTTCCTTGTCAGAATCCAGACCAGGGCATATGAATCCACCATTATTACAGAAAGAAGTTTGTGTCAGAGTTGAGTTCGGACAGTTCGCCTTTTCATTTTAAAGCACTATGACATAGTCCTTCCTATGTTGCACTGCTGAATGAAAACAGAGGAATAAATTAACGAATGAGGCTCAGGCTTAGGATACTCTTATTTTTAGAATGAAACAAAAGATTGGCTAAGAGTTTCATTATTTCTAACAAGAGGTTAACCAGTTCTTTTGGAAGAAATTTTAAACATTTATCACTTTTAGACTTCAACATTTTCACCTTTCTTTATAATTCTAATTATTTCATGAAAGATTTGAACTTATCTGAGAAGGATATATTTTTGCTCTAACCTATTATTTAGCGAACTGCTTTGTTAGATTAATGTCTATACACACAGGACAGTTTCTTCTCTTTTGTATGTTATGCTATTTGGGGACGTTTAGGTTATAGGAAAAACAAATCTTTGTTATGTCTAATTATTCTAGTTTACAGGATTTTTTAGTCATGTTACTAAGAAAGTTACGAAGACAAGAAATCTTCTCAGGACAACGCAGCTAAATACCACGACAAATGAGAACCTACTTCAACGTAGACCGTAGCTGTGATGACCAGGTACTGTCTTCTCGGTAGCTCTTTGCTCCTGCCCTGCTCCCCGTCCAGCTGCTCTGGGGTGATAGTCGCAGGGTGCCTCAGCGTCTCGCTGTTGTTGCTTCTGCTTTCTACTCTCTGTCAATCCACAGAAGGGTTCTACAAAACCAAGAAGATTGGGTTCTACTTATTTATTTACCGCAACATGGCTTCTACCTCCTGTCTTCCTTCTGCAGGAACCTCCTCTTCAGCCCTTTTTAATTTTCCGTTTAATCCTTCTAGGATCTGAGTGGGTTGCATTCTCCTTCTAGGTTGCATCACAGACTGCTGGCCCGATGGCTGCTTTGAAACAAGTACCTGTCCTCAGTCTAATAGCTTGTTGTGATGCCACATGAATATGTAGTATCATGCTGGTGACGCATGCAAAAGGAATGGCTTGGGAAGGTGCTGAGATTATTGAAGGTGCTGTGATGTGTTTCAGGAGGGGAAAATACCGATGTCCGATAGCTTGCATTGTCTGCACAATGTAAGGATGTTAACTAGTGTTGAACGAGTGAATGAACTAAATAATATTTCTATTCTAACTCAGGTGAATGACGAGCACTTGACTAGAACATCTGACGTGCTTTAAAGGTCCATCTTATTCCGTCTGTCTGCCTCTCCCCACTTTGTAACTCAAAACTGGAATCTAGGAACTCCGGGCAGGGCCGACTCTTCACTGTGGAACGAAGTAAAGATGTTTCATTTTTCTTGGCATCGTATCTCTTGGAAGTTAAGTGCCTCATTCCTTATTTGCTTCGTAGGTCGCCTGTGAGGATAAAATGAGATCCTTTATCTAGATGCACCAAACTCAGTGCGTTCGCCATAAGAAGTGCTTCATAGTGGCTGGTTATTATTTTTCTTGGCTCCTCATTATCAGGTCCCCATTTAGGCATATCCCAAACTCAAAAACCACTTTAAAAAATGTTTCATTTCATCTCAGGAGGTTTTCCTTGTTTCTGTGCCATCCGTGGGTTTGGAGACAGTGAACTGATTAAAATAATCCTACTAAGGGATTGCTAATATATTTTCCCTCTTCGTCAGATTTTTTGTTTTTAAAAGAAGAGTGTTAACTCTAAGGAATTAAACTCAATTTACATGCCCTTAGCAAATATGAGTTGAGTAAAAGCCATCCCTTTCATGAACGTTCAAAGTTAGGAAAATGCAGTGGGGAATACTTATTCTGGTTTGTTTGGTTTTCTCAGTCCCGGACATTGAATAAATCTCATCAGTAAAGTTAGGGTCAGGCTTAACTTGTACAACTCTTAGAATTCAAAGACCAAGTCTATGCACTGTTTCTGTTTTCTTTTCTTTTTTTTTTTACATATAATTGACATATAACATTATTAGTTTCAGGGTACAACATGTTTCAATATATGCGTATATGCGAAATGATCAACACAGCGGCTAGCTATCCTCCATCACCACACATATTAACCATTTGTTTCTGTTGAAAAATACCAAAATCAAATGCTAAGAAAAAGTTTGTGACAAGGGCACAGCCTTGTAGTGAGAGCTAGTTTCCTATTTTAGGGAGGGGTAAATAAAGGCCTGGACAGTCTTGGTCGATAGAATTGGTGAGATAGACGCTTTTGCTGGCCCTAGAGCCCCTCCCTGTTTATGAGGTCGGTTTTATGGCGGACATGCCCCCTTACTTGAAGCTTGATATGAAAGTGGTCCCTGGCGGAGCCGAGTTGCCAGAGGCTGTGTGTCTGGAACATTTGCAGCCTCTCAGAAAGCAGTCACTTTTCTGTTCAATCGCCGGGTGGATAAACCACACTTCTGCTTGGCTCTCGCTTGCAGCTGCTAGCGTTTGGGACGTCTTGCTCACTAGTTATTTTAGCTGCATTTCAGCAGATGGTGCAGCCAAGCAGAAATACCACACATTTTGCAAAAACCCGAGGTCAGCACAATTTCTTCCCTGGGAAATTGTGACCTTTTTGTGCTGAAACTGGGAAGTCTGGGCTAGGGAAGGGGAGAGGAAAGCCAGTTTCAGGGGTCCCCAAAGTGCTTCTCTCTTTCCAGAGCACAAGAGTGAAGCTCACGGGTTCATTCTTGACAGAAGGGCAGTCTCTGGTCTCTTAGGACTGCGAAGAGAATGCAGGCTTTTTGCAAGTCACACTGCCAGGAGCGGTTACATCTAAGTGACATAGGCTTTTGGTTTCCTTGATGGCTTGCTCTGGCCTCTGTGACTTCAGATGTGTTTATTCTTCTGTGTGGAATGCCTTGCCTTTTCTGGACTAATTACCCTCCAACCTCAAAGATTCAGTTCTTCAAAAAAGTGTTTCCTGAACTTCACATGTACCTCTACTTCTCCACCAGTTCTAGGTGATTGGACCTCTTTGTTCTCGCAGCCTCCTGTGCTTGTCTCCAACCTGCAGAACACACAGGACTTTACTGAAGTCTTTCCGTTTACATGTCTGTCTTTCCCACTGGTCCATGGGAGCCAGGGCTATACTTCATCCATCACTGTCTGGAGGGCTCAGGGTTTAGTTTAAAAGCTTTTACATCAGAGACATCTGGATTTAAACCTGTGCTGCCTCTCACAAATTCTATCTCTTCATCTATAAAATGAAGATCATAATGCCTTGAAGGGCGGTGATATGATTAAAATGTATGAGTTCCTTAGCTTGTTTCAGAGGCTTACTTTTTATTGAACAGGCGTTTGCTGAACATCGGGACCCTCTCTGCAGGAGAAAAGATGTCACAAAAGATAGGCAGGTTGAGGGGGATGCAAGAGAGAGGAACTAGACGGTAGAGCAGCCAGATTTTTGGACGGGCAGGGTTGTCAGAATGAGGTCTCAGGAGAAAGAGCCTTTATTATTTAGCTCATAGCAAAGCTAATGCCATACCAGCTGCCCTTTTCTCGGAAGACTTGGGAGATTCTGCTAGTTCCAATCGATTTCATGTGTTCAGAAGCGTGTTACTCCTATAGACTTAGGCTCTGCCTTCCTGGAGGAAAATAAAACAACAAAACTCTGAAGACGTAGTCTGTGAGCACATCAGGGAAAGGATCGGTTTAGGTGGCAAGATTTCCGATGTGGGGAAGGAAGCAATGCCCCTCGGCGCTCTGCTGCTTTAGGCGTGTGTCGAATGAGCGCTCCTTGGAGATGGCAGGCCAACAGGCAACATGAGTGTTTTCACGTGCGCCATTTCCCTTCATTTTCAGACCACGTGAGATGGGCATTAATGTTACCTTTTCGTAGAAATAAAGACAGAGCAGCTCATCCAAAGGCTCACAGAAAATAAGTGGAAGAACCAGAATTTGAACCCAAGTCTGTCTGACTGTCACGTTCTGTTTCTGCCCTGTTACCTCACCTTTCTCCCCAGTGTTGACAAATACTCTGTCCCAAAGAAGTACAGATGCTGAGCTTGAGCACAACCTTCAATTCTGTGACTGTGGGGGCCATGGACTCACTCGTAATATGACAAAAACCTTGCTCCTTCTTCCTAGAAAAAAATATATGTGTGTATCTAATGTTATATTTAATTTCCTAAACTAGCAGATCCTTGAATCTCATCCATGGCCCTGAGGTTAAGAAGATCTAATCCAGTCCATATTGTCACTTTACCTAATGGAAAAGCCAACACCAAGAGGAAGGAGAAGGGAATATCTGTCAGTTATCTGGGGATAGAAGGTGGGCCTTTCAAATCTTAGTCCAGTTTTTTATTTTCCCACCCGACGGGACCTCTCACATTCAACTCCATGAAGAGGAATAAAACTCAGGGAAAAGAATGAAATGCAGGATGGAGGAAGGTAAAGCTTCAATCACAGATCTCCTGATTTCTATCCCCAAACTCCTTTTGGTTGTGAGGGCACTGGCCTGCAGAGCAGAAGCAGACCACGCTGGCGATTCGAATGCCTTCAGATGTTTATTCAGCCGAGGACCCTGAATTCCCAAGGCACCTCACTGACTGAAGAACAGCCTGTACGTAGACTCTGTGGCATCTGTATTCTAGCCTTGCCTCACGCCCTATAGATCCACGGCTTATTCTTATCTGACAGCATCCACTGACATATTTCTGTGGGATCGAAGAAGGAAGAGAAGAAATTGCAGGTAGGATTTGCAGCTGGCTGGCATACCGTGTTTTTATTGAATGGCTTTACTGTCCCACACTGCCTGGATCCTGCCAACCCATGCAGTCAAGAGTCCCAGCTCGCATGAGAAGGCAGAGGAGGGCCCTGACAGTGAGTGTCTGCTATTGCACATTATTTGGCCCCTTGTCCTACTGGAATATCATCTTTGAAGGCTCTGACTTAATATCCTGACAATTCTATAATTTTGTGAGTGAATGAGCAGAGGAAATTCATGCAAGTAAAAATGTAGACCCATATGGAGATTTGCTCACAGCACTTGTAAGGTTGTACCGTATACACTGTTAGCTTTGGGATCCACAAAGGGGAAAATAGTACCTGAAGGTACACTGCAATTGTGGGTAATTGCACAAAAACAGCTCTTAGGTAAAATCAACTCTTATAACTCTTCCTGACTTTGTGCCTGGGACCATGTTAGGTGATGAGGGGGTAAGATGAGTGGGTCAAGGATGCACCATCACTCCACCCATCCGTCCATTCATCTATCCATTTATTCTTTTAGGGGAAAAAGGTCCTGATTTTTCTAGGGTTTCTACAGAAGCCCAGAAGAAGTATATGCAGATCAAATCAAATAATCAGGTGGGACTGCCCCACCCCGCAGCCGGAGGACGTGGCCATTGAGGTGAACTTTGAAAAGGAGGAGCAGGTACCCCGGATAAGCTGGACATTGAGCCAGGATGCTTGGGACCTTTATTTGATGCAGAGGGTATGGTGTGTGTATGTGGGCATGAAGGCATTAGTAGTATAATGGGTTCTGGGAATTGCTTCTACTTCAAAATCATAGGAGTGAAGGATGTATTTGGTAGAGGTAGAGGAGTGGGGTGGTGGTGGGGGGAGAGGCTAGAGAATTATTCAGGCACCAGATCATGAAGAATTTTATGTGCTAAACTAGGAGTTTGAACTTTATCTTGAAAACTAAGGGGAGCTGTTGAAGGGTTTTAATAGGGGTGAATGGAAGTATCAGATTTATGTTTTGGACAGATGACTCTGTCTGCAGGGAGGAGGATGTGTTGGAAAGGGTCCAGGCTGGAGGCTGGAAGACGAGTTAGGTGGTTATTACTGTAATCCAGATGGGATCCAGAATAAAGCAGTAACAATTGCTAAAGAGAGAAAGATTTACGTATTAAAAAGATATTTAAGAGATAGGCTATAAATGACTAGAACTCTTTGCATGTGGGGAGGGAATCAAGGAAAAGACGAGTCAGGATTCTGCTTTGGGTAATTATTTGCATGGTGGTGCCATTCACTGAAATCGTGAATACCATCAGAGCAGCACAAGGCAAAGGTATTAACCAAGGCAAAGTAATTAATTATTTTTAGGATGTTTCGAGTGTGCAGCTGGAAGGCTGTTCATGTGGAGATACTAGGATACCAATTGACTCTATGGGTCTCAGGGAAGAAATTTGAGTTGAAAGTACATTCATCATTCCTAGAAGACAAGACAAGATCACCCAATGAGACCATAAAGTCTGAGAAAAACAAAGGATGAGGATGGACTCCATGAAGGAGGTCAAGGAATGGTCAGAAGGAGAACTGGAGAAAAATGATTTCAACAGAGGCCGAAGAGAAGGAAGTTCTAATAAGGAAGAATTCTACACTATTAAGTACCTTAGAAGACAAAGACAGGAAATTTTGGAGAGTATGGTGATACAAAGGGTTTTAGCATCCTGAAAAGATCAGTTTCATGGGAGAGGTATTGTTGGAAGCCGTATCGTAAGGAGATGAACAGTGAGTGGGAGAAATTATACATGATCAGGAATTTAAAACAACTGATGTAGACAATGCTTTCCAGAAGATAATAAAGAGAAAGAGGTTGATAGGACGGTTGGGCAAGAATAGATGGTCTTAATTTGTATTGTTTTATTATGTCGTCATTTTAATAGGCGAGACCTGAGGGTGCTTCTTTTCCCAGTAGGAAGAACCATCACAAGGGGAGAAGGTGAATAAAGGGTGAAGCGGTACCGATTAGGAAGCAGTAATATTATTAGGAAGTCAAATATTAACAGAGAGATGATTCCTAGATCACAGAAGAAGAGAGAGAGGCAGGCACAGAGATGGAGGTAAAAATGCGGCGGAGGAGAAAGCATAGAGAGCTTAGCCTGATGGCTTGTATTTTCACTGTGATGGCACGGGCAAGCCTTATTTGAGACATGGCTGGGGAGGCACCCCTGAGGATACAGGATAAGTGGAACTGGAATTAACTAGAACCCATCAAAGGGCTCCTGGGCAAGGCGACAGGGCCCAGTGGAGGCAGCAGTCCCCGGCCTTGCAATGACATCGTGTGCTTCAGAATTACCAGCAGGAGAGTTGCCTGAGTGCTAAACACCCATCAGACAACAGTCTGGAACCTGACCCTAGAGTTTCCACAGCGCCAGGCAGAAGACACACTGATCAGGGAGGCAGAATACCCAGGGTCTTAATCTGACTAGACCATGTCCTAGTTACGTGACCTTGAGCTGGAAACTTTATTCTCCGAGCCTCGTTTTTCTTATCTGGAAAAAGGCTAAGAGCACCTCTCTCAAGGGTAGTTACTATGCAGGGGACTTCACCCCGTCAATTATTTAATGATATGTAAATATGATGGATGCTTTTCTGAATATGGAAAATGAATTCAGAGCCTTGGGAGCTCTTACTATTGGACATGAGATAAAAGCAAATGTGAGTTGACGTGGTTGAAAGGTAACGTTGAAAAGGTCTTGAAAGGAGAGGGGAGGTTCTTCTTCCCTTTTTTTTTTAAGCAAAAATTTTTAAGTCACGGAAGAAGGTGGAGGGACTGAGGGGCACAAAACATCAAACGTCTCGTCTGAGAACAGGAGATTTTTCTGGCTGACTGATGGGGAGACACATGAAGAACAAAGGAGGACAGGGATGGCACTGGCCTCTAAGAAACCTCAGGGGACACGCGTCTAGGACACCTTTCGTGTCCCATGTGGAGGAGGAGAAGTGGGGCGAGATCCGCCATTTTGAGGAAACTCTAAGGCTTTTTCTGAGGCGGCTGAGAACTGACCCCCTTTCCTCTGACAGCCAAAGAAGCTGGTCCACCTAGTCCAGACCATCCTCCAGGGCATCGTGTCAGATGCCGAATGTGTGTGTGTTTGTGTGTGTGCACGTGTATACATACCAGGAGCTCCTACGATTAATCTCATAAAAGCGATCCACCCGCCAAAAAACAGCATGTCCTGAAATGCCGTTTTGGGCAGCACATTTTGAGAAGGAAACGCTCATAGGACAATAGAAGGTGGCATGTAACCTGGGATGAAATGGGAGTCACAGATGGCAAGAATTACAGAAATCCATGGGAAGGCATCAGGCATTGTGAGCTGGACGATCAGAGTTGGCAAAAAAACCCAAACTGTAAGAGCCTTGGAAGCAGTGTAGTCCAGTTATTTTCCCCCTTTTCAAATCCAGCTTTGGTTTATGGGTACGGAGACTGGTGTTTAGAGGGGAGAGAGGATTCACGTAGCTGGAATGGCAGCGTAAACGAATGGCCGAGCTGCAGTAGAACAAGGGAAAAATGGCAGAAGCAGCCAAGAGGTGGTTGATCAAAGGCAAGACGGATGGAGGAATCGCAGCAGAACCGTTTCCACGGGTGAAGAGCTTGCTAGGCACCGCCCCTGGGTGAGTCAGTACCACGGATCATTCTGGTTTCATCCATCCAGCAGCCCCGTGAAGTAAGCTGTAGGCTATGGATATTTGCCTGTTTTTAAAATTTGCTCCTGCAGGATTGAAATACCCTTCTCGTGCCGGAAGAAGCTGTTGCCTTTTGAGGTGGACGGGGAACTTTGCTGTAGAAACCACAGGGAAGGAGCTGAGAGATCCCAAAGACGAGAGGCTCCAGAACCCGACAGCTTAGGCTTTAGTCTCAGCGCTGCATGAACCGGCTGGGTACCTTGCCAAACAACCCAGCCTCGCTTTTACTGGAGAGGGCCCCGGTTTCCTCAGCAGTGAAAACGGGGATGACATCACTGACCTCGTAGAAGTCTTGTGAGGGTCAAGGCGATTAATACGTGGCAACACAGAAAAGTGCCTGGCACTTAGTGCTTAATAAAGTACACCCACCATTATTATTATTATTGTTGTTTGATATACCCTTTTTTTTTTTTTTAGGGCTGCATCTGTGGCATATGGAGGTTCCCAGGCCAGGGGTCGAATCAGACCTAAAGCTGCCGGCCTATGCCACAGCCACAGCAACGCGGGTTACGAGCTGTGTCTGTGACCTACATCACAGCTCATGCCAACGCGAGATCCTTAACCCACTGAGAGGGGTCAGGGATGGAACCCACATCCTCATGGATACTAGCTGGACTCGTTTCCACTGCGCCTCAACGGGAGCTCCACGGCTATCGCTATGATACTTACTTTCCAGCCTCCCTAGCAGCTAGAGCCTGGGCTAGGTTCCACCAGTCGGACGCGTTCACTTCACAGGCTAGCAGGAAAAAGCAGGAGCTACCGAGAAATAAAAAATTCCTTTTAGTGAGCATCGAGTGGCTACAACAGGAGCAACTGCGACACGTTTCTAGAGACATCACTAGCAGCAGTGATTACAGGTATTTCTCGTGAACCACCCAGTGTCTTCTAACACATTTCTTTTCTTCTTAAAAATATCAGCCAGTATCAATTTTCTTCCATCCAAGAATGCTGATTCATTAAAGAAACTTTTTTTTTTTTGGCACTTAGAAACTAGGAAATTTGTTCAAGGTCAAGTAGCTCGTGCATAGTGAAACCAGGATGCCTGTCCAGGTTTGTCTCATTCCAAATCGTTGCTCTTAAGCATGATGCTCTCTGCCTCAGAGATGCAGGGGTTCCTAGCATTTCTTCCTCTTCCATCTGCTTCTTCTCTGTATCAGTGTCCAAATACCCCTTTCTTTTCTCTTGCAAAGACACCAGCTGTCAGATGAGCGTCCAACTTACTTCAGTATGATCGCATTTTTAACTTGATGAAAAATGGCAAAGACCTTATTTTCAAATAAGGTTACATGCACAGGTGTGAGGGGACAGAACTTGAATGTATCTTTCTGCGGGGTGAACAAAATCAACCCACAACTGTGATCAACAAAATTAAAATACGAAAATATTTCCATGTAACACCTATGGCAAGAGAAGACACAACTGGCTAAAGGGAGGTAGAGGCAGCTGGTAAAGTGAACAGACAAGGGGCTTGGAGGCAGACCTGTCTGCTGGAGAAGGGCCCTGTCGGCCCCACGGTAGAGGAAAAGTTTCTGGTACCAAGACACATGGAGGTTAAGATATCAACATTCATTTTCCCAGGCCTTCCCTCTCCCAGAACAAACCACTGCTAAAGAGTTTTCTTCAGACCCATGTAAACAATTAATTAAACAATTGATTATATGTATATATAGACTGAGAAAATTCACATGATATATATGTACACATACATATGTATACACACACATATATATAGTTTTTAAAAAATACACAGATTCATGCTACATTACTGTATTTCTTTGCATTGTTTTCCATCTTGCTACTTTCTTGTTTTTTTATTCATATTTTGTTTTATTTTATTATTTTATTTTTGTCTTTTTAGGGTCGCACCCGAGGCATATGGAAGTTCCCAGGTTCGGGGTCAAATTGGAGCTGTAGCTGCTGGCCTGCACCACAGCCACAGCAATTACAGGACCCAAGCCATGTCTGCTACCTACACCACAGCAAACAGCAATGCTAGATTCTTAACCCTCTGAGCAAGGCCAGGGATTGAACCTGGGTCCTCATGGTTACTAGCCAGGTTTGTTGCCTCTTAGCCATGATGGGAGCTCCCTCTTGCTACTGTCTGTTAAATTTACATCTCATATCAGCATATATATATATATACATATATATATATATATATATATATATATATATATATATATATATATATAGGTTTACCTTATTCTTATCCTACTTTTGATCTGCAATAGTGTTTCCAGTTTTTCACCAAGTTAACTTCAGTTAGCAAATTTATACAGAAAGAAATCTTTGTATACAAATGCAAGCATATCTTTAAAACAGATCTAGGCATATGGTGTTACCATATCAAAGGGTATGCATTTTAAAATTTCATTAGCAATTATTGCTTTCTAGAAATTAGTTTATCAGTTTATTTTTTTCACAAACAGCCCATTTTTGTGTGTCCTCACCTACACTAGTATTACATTGCAGTTTTACTAATCTGATAGGAAAAAAAAATCTTTCTTTGCCTCTCATTACTGGTGATGTTGAGCAACTTTTATTGTCTTTATTGGCTACTTAATTTCTTCTGTGAATAGCCTGTTCATATTCTTTACATTTTTATTGGTCTATTTTTCTTTTTCTTATTAATTTGTAGGTATGATTTATATATTTGGGGTGTTACTCTTTTGTTTTATATGATTATTGCAAATATTCTCTCACAGTCTTTGCTGGTGTTTTATCATAACTTACGGTTTATTTGAACATAGAAACTTTAAAGTTTTATGTAGCCAGACCTATACAATTTTTCATGTTTTCACATCTTCTGCATTTTTCTGACATTTTTGTAATCTTCTTGTTTATATTCATTACATTAGATCTTTGATTTAGAGAGATTTTACTTTTGTGCTTGATGTGAGGGTCTAGATTTCTTTTTTTCAAGAAACAGCCACTAATTTCATCACCATTGATTGACTTGTTAGTATAAAATGTCACATTCTGCTTGGCCCCTGTTTTGACAGATAAAATTTTATTGGAACACAGCTCGTGTCTGTGACTGCTTTCATATCCCAGCCTCAGAGCACAGTATTTGTAACTGAGGCCTTAAATCCCATAAAACCTACAATATTTTCAATCTTACTGTTTATGGAAAGAACAAGATTTTTTGAAAGATTTAATTTTATTAAAATGTTTCCTCTTTAGTGAGATAGAATTGACAAAAAAGGTAAGTTATTCGAAATATATATCATGACGATTTGCTTTTTGAAGACATTGTAAAAGGATTCCTACCATCTAGTTAATTAACATATCCAAACCTTACATATTTATCTGTTGTTTTCTCGTCTCTGATGCCCTACTGATTTGAAATACCTTCTTTCACAAACCACATGTCTACTTGCATAATGACCCTTCTTGTGTTCTCTTCCGTGGCATTGATCTGTGTATCTGTTCCTGAGACAAAGTCATACTACATACAGTAGTATAGCTTTTAGGATATTTTGATATCTGATGTAGCCAATGCCCCCTTCTTTTTCTTTCTTCAGAAATGTCTTTTGCTGTTTTGCATGTTGTATTTCCTAGATAAACTTTAGAATCATCTTGTCGAAATTTAAAACAAGCAAATAAATACAAGCTCTTATGCCTCTGCCAAGAATTTCAATGAGTTTCTAGATCTGGAGAAAACTGACATCTTAACAATATTAACACGTCTCTTTGAGAACTGTGTTCCTCACCATTGACTTTAGATTTCTTTTACTTCCTTGAGGAAAGTTTTATAGTTTTCTTGTATAGGTCTTGCACATTTCTTGTTAGATTTGGCACATGTATTTAATGGATTTTTATTGCTATTGCGTATTCACTGTCTTTCCATCCACTTTCCCTTTCTATCTGGGGGAAGCTATGCTAGGAGTAGAGTGGCTTTGGCTCTGCCTGCCACTCACTACAGAAGATAAAATAGAAGAAGGGATATTTTCATCTCCTTACTTCTGGCAGAATGGGCATATTGCTTAATCTTGGTCAATGAAATGGTGCTTCCAGGGACTTTAAACCTTAAGAGAATAAGGCAAAGGACCAGGTAGAGATCTTTTTGATGTGGTAGCTGTTTGGAGCCACAAATTCCATTCAGTGGATTTGTGGTAAGTGTGCTGGGTTGGGAGGATCCAGTGACATGGCAGTGAATATCCAGTGGTGACTCTGCCACGCAAATTGCCTTTGGTATGTTCTCGACTGTACATTGCCTGTTTTGCTTTCTGCTTGAACCTCTCCATCCAATCAATTCAGTGTGCTACCTCATATACTTCCAGTAAACTTTGTTTCTGCCTAAGATAACCAGAATCAGTTTCTGTTATTTATAACCAGGAACCTTGACAAGGGGTTATCTTACCATTACAGTTTATAATTGGTTATTGTTAATGCACAGATGCTAGCAATTTTACCATTAGTCTTAGAAGTCAAGGCAAAATGAATCATTTGATCTTGTCACTCATGTTTAGAGGATTTTGAAACTGTCATAGTCCTAAGAAGTCACGGCTATTGAATACCTGTGACAGGCAAAATGTTCTTTATTGCATTTAATCCCTGTAATTATCTTAGGGAATTGGTATTTTTATTTCTATTTTTTTACAAGTAAGAAAATGGAGCTTTAGAGAGAGAAAATAACAGGCTCATGGTTACATAATTAATCGTGAGGGAAGCCAGACTTTGAATTTGTATTTGTCTTATTACCAAGCCTCTGATCTTTTCGGTCCATCAAGCTGGCTTTCTAGATGAGTGTAGTCTTTTAAATATTTACTTCCCAGATGTGCATATGCAACATTCCTCACTTTTTTTTTTCTCTGAGAACGTAAACGTAGCCCCAGCTTTTCACTTTCCATTTTCAAACTTTGTCCGTGTCCACCCTCCTCACCCCTTGCTGCCCCCACAGTGGAAGTGGACAGTGTTTGCTCCGTTGTTGCAAACACATCACTCTCTGCTCTTCTCCTTTTTACACAGCTGAATTCTCCATGAAAACTTCTGTGAGTCCTCTGGTCCATCAGGTTTCTTCCTCCCATTCTCTGAACTTCTGCAGCAGAGCTCAGCTTCATTCACTTGGAGTCTTACCATAGCTTTGCTTTTTTGTGGCCTCATCACCCATACAAGAGGGCACGGATCTACGCTGTTCATCTTTGAGGTCTCCTATGGGGACACGGGTCCATGTTAAAATGGCCAGCCTGTGGTAATACTCTTAAAAGCATCACAGATCATCAAGGCTCCAAGATCTTAAAAAACAGATGACCCTTGTATGAGACGGTCCGAACTGAGAATGATATGAGAGTTTATGTATTTCGGTGGAGGTGGTTTTCTCGTTCCATCATTTTTTTTTTTTTTTAATCTTTTTAGGGCCACACTCACAGCATATAGAGATTCTCAGGCTGGGGTCAAACTGGAGCTGTAACAGCTGGCCTACGCCACAGCCACAGCAGCGCAGGATCCAAGTCACGTGTGCAACCTACACCAGAGTTCATGGCAAGGCCAGATCCTAAACCCACTGAGTGAGGCCAGGGATCGAACCTGCATCTTCATGGATGCTAGTCAGATTCGTTTCCGCTGAGCCACAATGGAAACTCCTCTCATTCTATCTTTAAATTACTTCAGATTTGGGTTATTTTCTTACAAATGCCTAAGGCATGGATTGCGAGCATTTGCTCGTCCCCTCAGCCCCGAGGCCAGTACAGAAGGCTGTGTGTGGACAGAGCTGCAGCACGTCGCCCCACAAGGGCACTGCCAGGCATTTCTGGCAAACAGCTTGCCTTCCCGCCCTCCCCAGCCCGGTTCTGGCCTGAGGCTGCACCATGGGGAGGGAGAGACACCTTTTTCTAATTTGCACAAAGCCTCCCTATAGCCTCTCAGAGGCCATGGGGCTGGGTTAAAGTAAGACGGTTGCCAAAGGCACTAAACACTTTCTCACTCAGAAATCAAGACACTGAAATCACTGGTGGCTTTTCCTCCAATAGAAATTTTAACAAACAAAAATGACTCTGTCCTCAGAAAAGTTAATTTTTTGGGGGGGATGGGTCTTTTCAGGGCTGCACCTGAGGCATATGGAGGTTCCCAGGCTAGGGGTCGAATTGGAGCCGCACCTGCCAGCCTACACCACAGCCACAGCAACGCTGGATCCGAGTCTTGTCTGCGACCTACACCACAGCTCATGGCGACACCGGATCCTTAACCCAATGAGCGAGGCCAGGGATCAAACCTGAGTCCTCGTGGATACAAGACGGGTTCGTGAACCACTGAGCTACGATGGGAACTCCAGAAAAGTTTAGTTTTATATTTATGTAAAGACAAGTGGACTAATAGTGTCCAAGGACTGGTGATTTTCGTAAACTGCTTATCTTCACCACGATTTGAAAGGGTTTTGAGATTCATTGCTCAGCGAACTATGTAGGAGAGCAGAGGTGTGGGTTAACATACGAAAGCTACCTCTGACTGAAACTGAAAGGGGACAGTGTTGACGTCCCCAGTGCCCTTGACCCTTTCCACATGAACTTCTGTGTGCCTCCCACCAACCTGCATGGAAGACACACACACGCAGGCGCACACACACACACACAGTTGCTTGCATCCCCCAGCCCCCTGGGCTTATCAAACTCACTGCCACACCACAAACTTTCTTTTATACCCAAGCCCTTTTTCTGTTCTATCCAAGGAGAAGAAAAATGTTGTCTCCCCTTTGTCAGCCAAAATGAGGTTTGATATTTGAAAAAGGAACATCAGTTAGAAACAGAAAAACAAAACCAGACTCCACAAACACGTATAAGGTACTCCGTAGAACACAAACATCGGAGCATAATTGTATTCATTGCTGAGCCACAGAGCGGTAGCGTATTCCTCGGAATGCTTAGGAACAAGTGTCTTTATTTCTATTCACCCCTCTCTCTGGGATGGACATTAAATCGTCATGTGCAGATTGCTAGCCTGTAGTAGATTTCAGCTGGTCCAGCTCTGTGTTCTGCTGGAGTCCTAGTCTCCCTCCCAAAACCCGTGTCTAAGGGTCAGTTGCCCTACCCCACCCTTCAGCTCATCCCCTCTGGCCCAGCAGGGTGGAGTTTCCAGTCCAGGGGTTGCCCACACTCATGCTCTGAGACTCCGTCCCTCAGAGATTCTTCTAAACCGTCTACCAGGAAGGGGAGCCCACCCTATCTGACTTTACAGATGCCTCTCGGGGCAGCAGAAACTCTTACACTGATTTAAAATCATTACTTCCCTCTTGTCAGAGATCTCTAATGGCTTCAATTTATATACTCTCATTTTAAAAGGTTTTTTTTTTTTTAAAAAGCCATATTCATTAATATTATTAAGACTGGTTTTATCCCCTAAGTGAGTATGTTGATCTAGTGTCTGAAAGATTTGGTGGCCACATTTTCCAAAGGCAAAATTGGGACACGTGGTCTGACAAGGTGAAAGGATATTTGGAATTGAGTCTGACCTAGAAAATTCAGGCTATGCGGCTGTCATACATAATGGCCCAGCTGCCTAGATAAAACACATCGCTTTCCCAGAAGCCTGTCTGCATCATGACAGCTTCATCTGATGGTCCGAAGATAGGCTGTCTCTTTCTGTTTGGGGTCACCCAGTTGGTAAATCCCCATTTCTTCTCCGAGGCATCGATCCTGCTTGCGGCTGGTTTCCTGGGATGACTGACAGGCTGTGTGCCCTGCCCCACCCGCCTCTCCAGGTCGGCTGGGCTGTATCTCAAGGGGAACATTCCTCCAGAATTTCCTGGGGCGGAGGGAACCAGCCTAGTCACACTGAAACTCAGGCCACAGTAGACTAATGATCTTTCTTCCAATCTGTTTGGATGAGATAAGATGCATAGGTTGGGAAAGAGACTCTGTTTGGGGAATAAAAGGAAAGAAGGCATTTTCCCCTGGGGAAGGGTAGGGGGCAAATGAGAATTAAAGGGGAAGAATGCTTGCTCTTCTCAAGCTCAAGTGAGGTGAGGTGCTGAAACTGATCTTGAGAAAGACAGGGCCACAGGACCGGTTTTCTTGGGCAACTTTGTGAAATTCTAGTCATGAGTCTTGTTGCTTAGGATCCAGGGGATAAAGGAGAGTTAGGAGAGGGGCTCTCTTATAGTTTCTGTAGCTTAGGCACCACTAGGATTTATGGTTTGAGAGGAACCAGGAGAGAACACCCGCTATGGGCTGGATGCATCCTCCCCAAATTCATATCTTGACGCCTTGACCCTTGGTGTGACTGACTGGGGATAAGGTCCTTACGGAGGTGATTCAGGTTAAATGAGCTCTTAAAGGTGGAGCCCTGATCCCATGGAACTGAGGTCTTGATAAATGAGAGACACCAGAGGTCTTGCTCTCTCTCTCCCTCCACCGTGGAAGGACAGTTGGCCCCACGCAAGCCAAGAAAAGAACTCTCGTCAGGAGCTGAACTCCAGTGGAAAGTCGATCTCGGACTTTCTAGTCTCCACAACTCCGAATAAACACACGTCTGTGGTTGAAGCCGTGCAGTCTATGGTACTTCGTTAGGGCAGCCTGAGCAGAGTAAGACAGCACACTTATCGCAGATATCCTGGCTTCTTTGGGTTATACTAGCAGGGTGGAGGATATAGAGCTTCAGCAGGATGGCTCTGGAGCCAGGCTGGAGGGATTCATATCTTCCATGCCACTCAACTAGCTCTGGGACATGGCACAAACTCCTTCACCTTTTTGTGCCTTGATTTTCTCATCTGGTAAATGGGTCTAAAGTTTGAGGATGAAACTTGTGAGTTATGTAAAGTAATTAGAGTGGTCATTAAAGTGGGGAAGTTCTCAGCAAGTGTGTGCTGTCGTCGGTGTGCTGTTGCTTTTGTTACTGTGAGGGATTCAGAGCAGGGTACCATTTTAATGGAGTTATCTTTGAGCTCATTAAGCACTCTGTTGAAGTTTCCACAAGCAACCTGCATAAGCTTTTAGAGGGGGCATTGAGGATCCGTAGTCAATCAGTTGATACACAGTTCTTTGCACATTTAGACATAAATATTAACGTAATCTTGCTTATGTCCATAGGCCTATGAGGACTGTAAGCAACAGTGTAATGTATAATTAGTTTTACAATGTTTCATGAAGCATAAACCGCTCTTATCTCACCAAGCCTGTGCTTTCCTCTTCTCCCTGGGCAGGCAGATTATGATGCCAGCCTTTCCTGCTGCTGGGTGCATCTCTGTGACAGGGTCCGGCAGTAGAATGTGACCTGGAATAACGCATGCCACACTCAGGCGTGGCCCGCGAAAACTGCCCATGGGCACATCCTGTGCATTTCTTTTTCTGGGTGGTAGGGATACCTCTGAAGAGCAACACCTGATTCTAGAAAGTGCCAGAGCTTCCATGAGTCTGGGTTCTTGAATAATTGCCAACTGTTCACCCAAACAGCAAGGAATGAACTTTTATTGTGTTTGTGCTATACATTTTTGAAGGGTTATTTGCTTCTTCAGTTAGCCTAATTTAACTCAAATGTTGTAAGTCTATCATAAGCATAAAATGCCTCTTTCACTTTTCTTCAAAAGGGTTATTTACTCGTAGCATTATGAATGTGGCTATTACTGGGAATAAGCAGGACTCCTGGGATTTGCTCTGAAAGCACTTTTATATTTATTTCCCACTCTCTTTACACCTGCTCAGTGGTAGGGGTCCTTCTTTCCCCATCAATACAAGCTAGGCTAAGTCTCAAAACTTTTCAAGTCACTTCTAGGAGAGGCAAAGTCCTATGTTTACTTAAAATCACAAACAGAGATTCGATTTAGTGATTAAACATGTCTATCTCCACATGATAATCAAAGCTTCCAAATTCAACTAATGGTCACCTTTTACTCCATACTTCCTACCCGAAAGGGACAGACTGCAGATGAGTTTCCAGCCGTGTGGAAAGATGGTGTGGTTGGTTTGATCCTCTTCGTATATCTGACCCCCCTCAATGCGTGAGGAGAGATTAGGAGGGTGGGAAGCTCTTACCTTACAGGCACTGCTGGACCTGAGATGTAGATGCGTACCATACCCTTTTCCTTTTGTGAGGCCCTTTTTTTAAGTTGTTTGGAGACTTCCCATCACTGGTAGTTTCTCATTTGTAGTTTCTCAATCTGGGTCTGTTTCTCTAGCCCAACTTTATTCCTCCTTAGTCTGTGATCCAACTCAAGATTTTCTCTGTTGAGGTCTCAGCATCCTTTTAGGTGAACTATGTTGAAAGCATTTGGAAAAAACCCTCAATTTTGACTCTCTCTTTGGTATCCTTTGATCTGTCAACATTTGTTCCTTGCTGCGTGGATGAACAATGAAAGAATCTGCTTTTTTCTACCCCCAAAGCTGCTAGCCAGTTTCTTTCTTTTGTTCTTTTGATTTCTAGAGTGAGATTAAGACCTCAGTCCACCGTGGCACCCTTTCTCCGCATCCAACTCTAGGGACATATTTCAGGCTGATTGAGTGTTCTCATTTAATCCCTCTCTCTTAAAGTTAGGTGAATGTCATTCATGGCACCACAATCCCCAAAGAGCTTCTTGTCACAATTCTCTTCATTTCTTTTCTCTTGACCTTTGTACAGCCTTCATGGGGTGAGGAAGTCCAAGAGTCATGACACCAGTTCTTATTGGTTTCTTCTGAAAAGTTGCTTCTTAATTGTGTATCTGCACCTGGTGGCAGATATAATTGTAACTCGTGTAAGACTTCCAATGTAACATCTTGCTACAAAGAAGTTAAGTGATTTCTTTGTTAAACACTAGGGCATGAAGTTCTGAGTCTGGGCAAGTAGGCTGGAGCAGAACAATGCACAGACGCTGGGATTTGTTAATTCATTCAAAGATATTTATCAAGTCTTTTTTCACATAACAGCTTCTGAAAAAAGGCATTAGAAGTAGAGTGAAGTAGAAAACGTACATAGTCACTGCCTTCGTGCAGCTTATGGTCTAGTGTAGGGAGACAGATACTGATTAAATATTCAAACAAAATGATATACAACTTAAACTAGCCATGACTGTATAAAGGAACATTATTGGATGTAGCAAAAGCGAAAAAAAGAAACAACTGATTTAGACTGAGGATTTTTAATGAAAAGTCATTAGGAGGTAGTGGTAGTCAGGTGAAAACTGGGGAGAAAAATGTTCCAGAGAGAGGAAGGTGTGTTTTTGTTTGTTTGTTTGTTTTTTCCTTTCAAAGTCTGTGAGGCTACAAACAGAGCAGTAAATGTGAAGAATTAAAAGAAGACCAGAACCTGTGTTCCCACAGGAGCCTGTCACGCGGCACCTGGGAAGACCTTAATCCATGCTGGAAACTCACTAAAGGACTTTAAGTGGGGAGTTAGAGGGTCAGTTTGTACTTGGAAATAATCATATTAATGCTGTAAAAAGAATGGGTTAAGTTTAGAATGAGCCTAGAAGAAACACCTTTGTGGTGCCCAGAAGAATTGGGCTTTGGTTATAGAGACAGGTGGAAACAGAGGGTTTACTGGGGATAGTTTTGAAGGTATAAAGTAAAGGACTTGAAGTTGAATTGGTTGAGGGAAAGGAAGGTGTTAAGGAAAACTCCCAGATTTTTGACTGGGGCAGAGAGGTGAGTAGAGAAGCCAATTACTGATAAGGGTGAGTAAGAACCAAGTTTGGGTGGGGTGGAGGTAAGGGGTTTAGTTCAAGACACTCTGCATTTGAGAAGTCTGTGGGACACCTAAACAGAGAGTCTAAATAAACAATTAGATCTGGAACTGAAGACAAAAACGTGGGAGTTGGTGCCATACACTTGTCGCTAAGAGGTTGCATTAGAGAAGGAGGATCCAGTGAGGTGAGAAGAAAACCACGAGTGTGTGGATTTCTCAAACTGAGTATAACAAGAAAGAAGAGGTGACCAGCTGCACTGAAAGCTAACTGATACCTAGTAAGAAGAGGAACCGTTGGATTTTGCAGTAGGGAAGCCGTTAGTGATCTCAGTAAAAACATTTAGGGGGAAAGGGTAGTGCCCAGAAGAGAGAAGAAAGAGCTTGGAAGGACAATTATTGAGTGGGTAGCCATCATTCCAAGATCAAATTATAATTCCAAATAATTGGAATTATAGAGTGTATGAGGACATTATCAGAAAGTGAGATTCACAGGAGTTCCCTTCGTGGCTCAGTGGTTAACGAATCCGACTAAGAACCATGAGGTTGCGGGTTCGATCCCTGGCCTCGCTCAGTGGGTTAAGGATCCGGCGTTGCCGTGAGCTGTGGTGTAGGTTGCAGACGCGGCTCGGATCCCGCGTTGCTGTGGCTGTGGCGAAGGCCGGCAGCTACAGCTCCTGTTAGACCCCTAG
>PVHT020000175.1:25936927-25993245 GCA_004024745.2 Catagonus wagneri
TAGATAAAGGCAAAAAGACCAAAAAAAAAAAAAAAAAGAAAGTGAGATTCACAAAGTAGAGAGTAGGCATAAGCCAAGAGTCACGTGTACAAAAGGGAGCCGAGGAAAAACCTCACATCAACAAAGAACAGGGGATCCTTAGCAATTATTTCATCAAACCCAAATTCGCTGGATAAGGAAGCTGAGACTTAGAAATGGTTTTGTCGAGGTCACACAGGGGAAAAAGGGCTGAGTCCTGATTAGAACACTGTGCAGAATCTGAGTCCATTGCTCATTCTGTTTTGCCTCCCACGGTCAGCTTATTCCAGACAGGAGATTCAAGAAGAGGACGGCAGCTGCGTTGTCAGGCAGCCCCTGACACTCCCATCTGGGAGAAACTCATTGGAGTAGACTTAAGTGACCTATAACTCACAGCCAGCAATCCAGGGTCAGAAATAATCAAGCCTCAGCCTCGTAATTTATCAGCACCTGGAAGTGTGTTGCTGAGGCCACCTGTCTCTTCGAGTTGCTCAGCCACGGGCTGCAGGCACAGCTCTCCCTCAGCCCTCCAGTGGCAGGAGGACTTCATAAATGACATTTGATTATGCTCAACACAGCAGCCAGGGGCCGTACACCACCTTCAATAA
Organism: Catagonus wagneri; assembly: GCA_004024745.2. Classification (NCBI taxonomy): domain Eukaryota; kingdom Metazoa; phylum Chordata; class Mammalia; order Artiodactyla; family Tayassuidae; genus Catagonus; species Catagonus wagneri. The sequence goes on from PVHT020000175.1 coordinate 25,937,554, forward strand.
AGACGGCAAACATGAGCGATCTCCATAAAACACGGGAGCCCCGGGGAGGAATGGAATCGAAATCTTAATGTAGAGATCCATGACCACTAAGGCAAATGACAGCAAAATGTGAACAAATTGCAAAACCAATAATAATGAAATTTCTGCTTGTGCCACCCGCCAGGCATCAGCTCTCCAATACCACCCCCAGGGAGCAAAGTCAACTCTCCATGGGGTCAGCGGAGGCTATTAGAAGCCAGCTTGCTGGGCTTCTCAGCTGGAACCCAGGGTTGCTGAAATAGCTTTGTGTTCAATTGAGTTCGACCCCTCTAATCCTTCCTGGCTGCCAGAGGGAATGGTGGGCAAGCTGAGCCTTATTCCCAAGCAGCGAATAGTTTTAGAGATGCAGGAATCTTGATTTTATGTGATTTCTCAATTATGGCCAAGTTGTGAATGAAATTCTTGAATTTTAAGGCTAGAAGGAGTCTTAGAGCAGTCATTTAGTCCTACCCTCACGCTCTACTCACTGAGACTAAGAGCCAGAGAAATAGGAGACTTTGTCCCCAACCACACGGCATGTGACAATGCTTGAATTAGAATCAGGGGCTCTGAATATACAGTCAGAGCTCCCAGGCAGACGCAGTGAATGGGAACATGCACTATTAAATAAGGAACTAAATATAGATGTACTTAATTTTTTTTTTTTCATTCTGAGAGAGTCACAGAATTTACCTCAGGGCAGAATTTATTCTTTTATTTAGAAATACACTTTAATGTATTCGGGTTTTTTCCCCCCTTTCTTTTCTTTTGACCATAAAAGGCACAATCTTGGGTTTTGTCTAAAATGGGGAAGTGAAGTCAACTGCAGAAAACTACACGGTAAAATAAAAGTGCGTCTTCCCCGGGGCTGGAGGGATTGTTCTGACGGGTCCTGACTGGGGATCGCAGAGGGTGGATTCCCTCTGGAGCAGAGCTCTCGTGGGCGCTTTGCTTCCGGAGAGAAGGGAGAGTGGACTGGGCTGAGTGGGAAGTGGCCGGGACTGGGCAGAGCTGGACGAGGAGGGGACCAGTGGCTTCCTTCCCATGGAGGTGGCTCCAGACCTGCACGAGGCCGAATGTGTGCCATCACCTGACGTTATCCGCCTGAGCCTTCCAGAAGAGGTTTGCTTCACAGCAGAGCGTCGTGTTCGTGGTGTTAGGTGCAATGAAAGCTCAGGCACGGGCCTCTGGGCCGGGAGGAGGCGGGTGGCTGTCCTACGCCCCCTCCTTGTCCACTTTGTGGCCCGGAAATAATAGCAGCATTGCAGGAAGAGAGAGTTACGCCCCAGGATCCCAGCAGCTGATAAGCACGTGGAGGCCTCAAGAGACAATGCAGTGTGACCAAGAGTCAGATGACACAGAGGCGTTATAGGAGGCAGCGGGATGCAAGAGGGACAGGCTTGATGCCAGACCAAACTCTCTGGGGAAGGTAAGGCTTGAGGGCGGTGGACAGAAGGTGAAAAATGGCAGACATTTTGATAGCGCTTTAAGAAACTAGAAATTTCAAAGGGAGTAAGAATCAGAGATGACTCTGGCCTTAGGTACAGCGGTTAAACATTTTACTTTGCTGACCTTCAGTGTCTTTGTGCTGAAATGGGTTCAATTACATTTTTCAAAGTTCTTATTTTGATTTAAGATGATGATATGTTAAAATGCCATAGCTAAAATCGTGTTATTATTCAGCACTCTTAGCATTTCTGGTACATAGGCAATCTCAACTGCGAAGCTAGTCTATGTGGGCGTCGATATCATAATTTGTCAACCCCTCTGCCCTGGACCCCTTACGTATCTCAGCTGCAAGGTGATTCCAAAGAGCAGGCGAGCAAGGGGTTGTGGTGCTGAAGGATTCCAGGCTCACTTTCCTTCAAGAAGCCAGCATTTCTCTCCCTCAATCTCTCTGTCTTTTTTATGTGACCATATCTATGGCATTTGGCAGTCCCTAGCCAGGGATCGAAACTGTGCCACAGCAGCGACACAAGCCACAGCACTCCTCAACCTGCCAGGCCACCAGGGAACTCCTAATCTCCCTTTTGATTGGGGTTTCAGAATGAAAGGCTGAGGAGCGGACATCTCTCCTCTGATACATTTTGAGTTAAGATTTCAGAGCTATCCAGGGTGGGGAAAAAGTCATGAAGAAGATGAAAGCTATTCTCATCACCAGATGCTTGCCTATGGCTAAGAGAAGCCAGGAGAGTGAGAAAGATGGAGAGGAAAAATGCCATCAGAACTCCCTCTTTCATTGGGTGTTCTCTGGAGCTTGTGGGAAAACATAATATGTATTTTGAGCTGTGTACATCTCATTTCACTGTTTAAAGGAAAATAGCAGACCGAGGCCACGAGGGGCTCAAACAGAGAGAGGGGGCCTTAAGGTATACATACACTCAATACTGTGACCTTCTCAAATATAAACACTCCAGAGATGAATAGTTTATGACTTCTGCTGGTGCCTGAGATAGCTTCATAAATGAATGAGTTCGATTTGGCCACAGTAAATACCAACTGCTAGAAATGTGCAAAGCCAGCAGAGGAAAAACAAGGGAATGGAAGCTGCTAGTTGTCCTTACAAGAAATGTGATTATTCCTCATTAGTAGCATATGTAACGTATATTAATTTTCATGCTGTAGCTTGAGTTTAAAACAGAATAGGATTTTCCCTCTTTTGGGCTGATAGTGTAGATTCTTTACCCAATACACCCTTCTCCTTTTTTCTTTCTTTTTAAAGTTTTATTGAAGTATAGTTGAACTCCCTTTTTTCTTAATAATTCAGCTCTGCCTTTTTTAAGGGTGGCAGTGACCCTAGTTACTACCAGCCCCTCCTTGCACAGAGGGTTGGCTGAATGGAAGCATTCTGGCCAGTGAGATATAAATGCAAGTCACTGGATGAAACTTCTGGTGACACCCTGGGAGGGGTACAGATTCATGTGTCTCTCACATCCCCCGCCTTGCCTATTGTTCTACTTTCTTCTAGGAATTAAAGCCAGGAGGCTCATGACCCTGAGGATGGCAGGTGACCACTGAGGTGGCTGAGCAGAAGCACAAGGCACCTGGGCTCTGCTGATGCCTTTGGGCCATTGCGTCATTCCTCAACAGTCTACTTCTGGACAAGAAAAATCAGCCCCTTAGCATGTTTATGAATTGGTTGAAGCCAAACACAACTCTAACTCATAGAGTGGTAATGCTTAATTTCAAGATGTAGGTGGAGAGAGAAATGAAGTACCCCTTCTAGCAACTTCACCATGACTTCCGGGGTGGGACGTCCAGGAGGAACTGCACGGGTGGCTAGGATTTTCCCCGGAGCTGAACCCTCAGCCCAAGGTAGCCGTACCAGGGAGGAGGGGCTGCCTCCTCCTGGACATTTCCTGCATGTCTTTCCTGGAGTTAGAGGTAGGTGACTGCAGACTTCTCAGGTCACCTCTGGGGGAGACAGACTATAAGACACAAGGGAGAACCCAAGGTCACATGTGTGGGCAAAGACCCCAGCTGGACCATTGCTCATCATCTGTGGGAAAGTCAGAAAGACAGGCACAGCTGCCTCATGGCAGCTTCACAAGTTTTAGATGGTATTTCATGCTAAGCATGCAGTAGGCACTCGGAAAAACTTTGTGAGATGGAATGGAAATCAGAAGTCTCTTTAGTCGACGGCCATATCACCCTGAACACACCTGATCTCACCAGAAATCTCTTTAGAATTGCCCAGATATATTATCAAATCATGGCGAAAAATTTATGTATGTATGACAGAGACCAGGACACTGAAGGCTCAAGGATACCTAACTGATGAAAAAATGGGAACCAGAATTCCCATGTCATTTTGACATGACCTGTGCCCAGGTTGACCTGAACTGCTCTTCCTGAAGTTCCCATTGTGGCTCAGTGGAAATGAATCTGGCTGGCATCTGTGAGGGCACAGGTTCGATCCCTGGCCTCGCTCAGCGAGTTAAGGATCCGGTGTTGCCATGAGCTGTGGTGTAGGATGCAGACGAGGCTCGGATCTGGTGTGGCTGTGGCTGTGGCCGTGGCCAGAGGCTACAGCTCCAACTCAGCCTCTAGCCTGGGAACCTCCCTATGCTGCAGGTGCTGCCCTAAAAAGACCAAAAAAAAAAAAAAAAAAAAGAACGCTCTTCCTATTGGACAAAGTTGCCGGTGGGTTGGTGAGGTCAGTAATATCTGCATTTGTACAGGACGGGTGAATTGTGTTTAATTTCGTAGGCTGAATCAAAATTGAAAGAGCGTGTCAGATACATGAAGAGTACTTTGCAAGTGAACCAAAGCCCCTTCTCCACTTCAATTCATCTCTGCTCTTCTCCCATCAAGATACCTATGTCTGCTTTTAAGTTTCTGACTGTTACAGCTCAGGTTTCCTGAAAAGGAGCATGTCATGGGAAATTATTTGCAGCCTTGAAAACAGAAGAACGCCCCATGGAATCCCAAGGAAAACACCAGCCGTGGAGGAGTTGAGGGAGGCATTTGTTGGTAAAGGAAGCAAAAGTAATTGTGTAAAAAAGCTTTTATGAGCTTTTGGAAGCAGCCTGGAAAGTGATGATCTTTCTGACTGCTCACTCAGTCTGAATGATGAAGAAAAGGTAAATACACCAACAAACCATTCTCCAAATGTGGCTGCAAGGTGACTTCTTTCAAAGGAAGCGTATTGGAGATAACATGAGGCGACCTTTTAGTGTTCTGCTCCCAGTCAAGTTATTATGAGTTGCTTTATAACACACAATACCAGAGTAGTGGCCCCAGGCTACTTCCCTGATGTTGCCCCCAGAAATCTAATTTGTAGATCTGGTGGGCACCCACCAGAAAGGGCAGCCATCATCTGCACAATTTCTTCTCTCAAAGACCTTTGTGTGTGTGTGTGTGTGCGCGCGCACACACAGATACACACACACACACACACACACACACACACACACGCACACAGGAATTAAAATTGATTTTCAATGTTTTGGCAGCCACAGGGGACTCTAGTGCCTCCAGCGGCATCTCCCGTAGAAGACATTACTTATCAGAGCTGGTCAGCATCAGCAGTCTCTCAGATAAATAATTTATGTGGGGAACTAATAAAATAATGGAGTACTTCAGGGGATCGTAATAAGCAGGAACAACCAGGCCCCCTGGGGACACTCCGGAGAGAAGACTACAGCTGGGGTGCACAGCTTCTCTTTGCTTTCACTCCTCACCGCCCCCATTCCCTCCTCTCGCCCGCCCATGGCTCGTCGTCCCTTGCCTGTATTTCTTGTCCTTTAAACTTGTGTAAATCCTCCCCATAGTCCAACGACGAGCTTAACGCTCTTCTTTCTGATGTAGCCTTTCCTGTCCCTTCAAACCCAGCCTCTCTCTCCTTCAAATGCCCACGGTACTTATGTTTGTTGACTTGTCTAATGTCCTTTTGATACAGCCATGTGTGACTGCCTCCTGTACTGACATCTTATTTTATTTATTATTTTTTTATGGCCACACCCACGGCGTGTGGAAGTTCTCGGGTAAGGGACTGAATCAGAGCCACACCTGTGACTCATGCCGTAGCTGTGACAATGCCAGGTAATTTAACCAACCGTATTGGGCCAGGAATCATACCTGGGCTTCCACGGTGACCTCAGCCTCCACAGTTGGGTCCCTAACCCACCGTGACACAGTGGGAACTCCTGTTTATTTTTGGACTCTAACTCGTTTAGAAGCTCTTCTGAGGCAAGCTGTGTTGAATAGTCCCCGCAGTCCTACTGTACTTAGCACGTTGCTTTCTGATCTGCCACTCGCATGCACAGACCAACTCACCTCCCCGGCAAGGATCCTTTCAAGGAATCATTTCTGACATTGTGTGGGGTCTAACCCTTGAGGAAGGGTCTAAATGCATTGGATTTGGTGGCAAGTTCAAAGGCAAATATAAAGTGTCCTCTGTTTACCAGGTATTAAACTAGACATGGAGGATACAATGAGGAACAGACAGATATGGTCTCTTTCTTCACTGAAAGCCTTAAAATATATATATATATATATATATATATATATCTTATATTAAGTGCTATTAAACCAGTAATAGGTGTTCCAGTTGTGGCTTAGCTTGGGAATTTCCACATGTTGCACCTAAAAAGACAAAAAAACAAAACAAGCAAACAGTAATAGTAAGCAAGGATATGTAAGAGTGGGAAACTGAGAAGGGGCTTCCTTGAGCAGGTGGTCACAGGTGGATCCTCTCTGAAGCTGGCACTTAAGCTGCATCCTAGTGGATGAGAAGAGCCAACCAGCTGAAGGCAGCAGAGTCGCCGGGTGCTTGGCAACACGACTCGGCCTCCCTCTCCCCTCACCACTGGTTCACGCGGGTGTGCATGTGTGTGGGGAGCATTGTCTTCTCTTCCCAAGGAGTCTTCCGGGCTTAGAACCCAGGCGGAGCGTTATGATCAATAATGAGCAGTGACCTGAAAGGATTTTGGGGGGTAGGGGATCCTTGAGAAGGAAGATCTTCAACGATACTGAAAGAAGGTCATCAAAAAAAAAAGACCAAAGGAAAAGTGGGGTGTGCATGCACCGGTCACAATGGCTTAGCCAAGGATTTCCGGCTTTTCAGACTCATGTCCCTCAATCTGTGAATTGAACACATGTATTTTCCTGTGATATGTGTGTGTCTATGATCACTGTGGCCAAGTCAATGCCCACAGGCAGGGCCAGTGGTGATACGTGAGTCTAGAAGGCAGAGGGACTGGACCACGCATACAATCAACTTAAAGGGAGCTTCGCTGCCGGACTTCAGGAGACTCAGGAATATTATCCAGTGTAATAATCTTCTCAAGAAAAGCTGAGGGTATAGATTTCATGGGAAATTTACACATTTCCAAATGTTAACAACTCAGTTTTTTCTGTTTTCAGTTCTCCCCCGCCCCCCACACATTCAAGTTCCCTGGTCAGCAACTGAATCCAAGCTGGGGCTGTGACCTATCTCAGCTCCAGCAAGGCAGCATCCGTAACGCATTGCACCGGGCTGGGGATCAAACCAGCGCCTCCACAAGACAATCTGGATCATTAACCCCTGCGCCGCAGCGGAAACTCCCTACTACTAGTTTATTTATTCAAGCTATTGTAAATGGATTTTTTTTTTTCTTTTTAGGGCTGTACCTGAGGCATATGGAAGTTCCCAGGCTAGGGGTTGAATTGGAGCCGCAGCTGCTGGCCTAAGCCACAGCCACAGCAACACCAGATCTGAGCCACATCTATGACCTACACCAGAGTCTGTGGCAACGATAGATCATTAACCCTCAGAACTAGGCCAGGAATCGAACCTGCATCCTCACAAACTCTGTCGAGTTTTTAGCCTGCTGAGCCACCATAGGAATGCCCCGACCACTAATTTAAAAAATACTTTGTGAGCTAAGAAACCACCTGTTAGTAAATTGTGCAAGTCACCTGTTGCAGTCTAGCTTAGGAGGGAAAAAAATGTGAAAGTGAGAATCTGGTCTATTTTGTATGTTATTTCCCCAGCCCCACATGGTACCTGGGACCTGGTCGTCCGAAGTATGCAGGGATGAACAGGTACCTATGTACTCCATCCTCTACGCCCAAATACATTTAGTCTTCTGTTACCTGAAGCCTTATTAAACATCAGCTGAACAAGAAAGAGTCAGTGTCATTATTACATTTTTTTTTTCTTTTTTGGAGGAGGAAATTCCAGTACTCATTTTTCTCAATCACTAATTCGAGCACTTCTAGACCTCTCTGAGTCAGGTTGAGCTTTCTAATGCATTCTAGCCTTTTCTTTTAAGCAACCATCCTAAAGTAGTTATTTTTTTCCCTGCCTGGCATCTCAAAATGTATTTACCAAACATCCAATTAATTAACCCTAATTATTTGGACTTTAAAATCGCTTTCCAAAGCTACAGTAATGTAAAGCTGCCCTTTCTCACTGGCAGGAAGATTCAGTAGAAGGTCCTGCATTACTGCTAAGAACAGAATGGTCTCAAAAGCATGCCTCTTACGAAGACTATGAAATTGTTCAAAAAGAAAATCAGCAGAAATTTTCTCTATCGAGTGGCACAAAGCTATTTAAATAGAATTACTTTGTCAAGCCAGCTTTGAGCTAAGTTATTCTTTCGTGAGATTTCTTTTTTGCTTTGAGCATTTTTTAACCCCTTTCCCCTCTCCGTGATTCTTGTAAAAATAAGGAAAAAATCAATATTTTCTGGAAGAGCAGAGATGAGAGCCTTTGGAGAACTCCTCCTCCTGTTTGCTGCAAAAACATTAATAAATGTCACCAGCAAAGCCGGGCACCAGGCGAAACTGGATGACCTCATGAATATATTTTCTAAAGAGCTTAAAATGTCCATCTTGTATATTATTCGTTCCTTAAAGAGTCTAAGAGCTATTGATCCCTTTGACTGCTGCAAAAAGCAATTTAAATGCACCAAAACTCTAAGTATGAAGGTATAGACTGAGCAGTGCCTGTTCAAAGTGGCTTTTAAATGTCCCCTTTCTCAATGTGGAGAAAGGCTATGCAGTAAAGGATGCCCCTTGGTAGGATAGCGGGTATCGCTGAGTCTATCACAGCAAAATAAAAGGAAATTAGTGCTGCTTTCACTTAAGATGGTATTATTGGATAGCCCCATTAAAACTTATCTGATAATAAAAAACCGGATTTTTGTATTCATTGGCCATCACTGCAGGGCTATCACCTTGTCTTCTAAAGACGTCTTGTCTATCTACATGCATTCGCCATAGGTACAATAGTCCAGAACAGCACGTGGGATAAAAGTGACACAGATAGGAAGCTGTGGACAAGGATCTAGGTGTTAAGGGATTTTAAGTGATCCGTTCTTGTCTCTGCCCACTGTCTTCTGGTAATGCCGATCATGCGCTTCACCTGTTTGCTGTGGTTTCCCCAAGGACCAAATGTGCTTTCTCTGTCTCTCGGGGGTAATGGGAGGTGGCTAATGAATGTGCCCCGAGGTTAGTTAGTAAAGTGAGGCATCTGTGGGTCTAAGCCTACAATTTCCAGGAGAAAGAAATACTTTTATCCTTCAGGGATTTCGAGGTACTTTGAAGCTGTTGGTTTTGGCTTTGTTCCTGCCACCCGAGAACCTTCGAAGGCCTCCCTTCTACTGTGGTTCCCTCGAAGGCCTCCCTTCTACTGTGGTTCCCTCACTCACACTGAGACATCTTATTAGCAATGTGCAGTGAGGCCTGTCTTTTGGGTACCCAGTAACTTGGGGAATCAGAATTATCTCATGCCACAGTGGTGTAGGGCCGAGCAGAGAGTACAGAGTCAGGTCTCAGAAGACCTACCAGCTCTGCCACTGACTAGCTGTGTAAACTTGGCTGAGCCAGTGACCTCACGGAGTTCCAGGTCTATCTATCTGCAAAATGGGGTCCACGATGAAAAAAATTTGTAAGGATGAAATGAACAATGTGAAAGCATTTCGTTAAGCTCTGCAGAGAAAAGCGCCATTTGCAAGATAGGGTAGTCACACGTATTTTACCTTTGGTGAGAGTTTCCTACTGTTTTCACCTAGATCTCACTCATGGGCTCCATGGTCTATAACTGATTTTGGTTGAGGTTCCTACTCCAAATTTTTCTCATAAACCTTGTCATTTTTTTTTTTTTTGACTTTTTAAGGCCACACCTCTGGCATATGGAGGTTCCTAGGCTAGGGGTCAAATGAGAGCTGTAGCCGCCGGCCTGTGCCACAGTCACAGCCACAGCAACGTGGGATCCGAGCCACATCTGCGACCTACATCACAGCTCACGGCAATGCTGGATCCTTAACCCCCTGAGTGAGGCCAGGGATGCTGGTTGGGTTCCTTAACCTCTGAACTGTGACAGGGGAACTCCAACCCTGTCATTTCTACTACCTCTCCTCCAACCACAATCTGAGTCTAAAAGTGTGAATCTTTACTTCAGCAGTTGAAAATCCATTGGTTTTCTCCAACAACTTCCATTTTTCCCAAGTAGAAGTACCACCCCCACACTGACCCCTGTAAATATCAGCAATAAAAGATCTAGGATTCATCATACCCCATTCTAAATACATAATATGTTCAATATGTTTTTTTAAAGCCTACCTGAGTCAGTAGCCAGATGGTTTCACTCTGTCCCCTTGTGCCAGCCTTTTGTCGTATAGTAGATTCTTTTTTCATGGACCATTACTCGGCTGCCTTTGTATTTGCTGCAGCTTTGACAAATTTGAACAGCAACTGTATACCCATGTGAAATCTCACAGGTCATATTGTCAGGCTGGGCAAAAGCCACTCAGGTTCACAAAGCTTCAATGCCAAATCAAGGGCAATGTTTCTCTTTGTAAAAAGTCTGCTAGATTTCTATTACACTCATGGACACACCCAGCCCAGGCTGGTTTTGTTTTGGCTGATCAAGGTGCAGAAAAGGATGCCTTCATCTCTGCACAGGCCGTAGCTGGTACTTGGCAAGGATAAAGCCGTAATACCTGTTATTCTGCCCTAATGTTCTGCTGAGGTCAACCTTAAAAGATTCGGAGTAAACCATGGATTCTTTGAATTTTATGTTATACATTAATCCATCCAAACTTTCTGAACTTAGATATTTCTTTTCTGGGCTGAATTGCTTTCAGAGAACAACAAATGCTGAGCTGCATTTCTACAACGTGAGTCTGATTGTGTCATTTCTTTACCTAAAAACTGCAGTGGTGAAAAGGGAACCCTCCTGCACTGCTGGTGAGAATGCAAACTGGCGAAGCCACTATGGAGAACAGTATGGCGGGCCCTTAAAAATCTAATACAGAGTTTCCCTATGATCCATCAATCCCACTCCTGGGCATGTATCTGGAAGAGGAGAAAACTCTAGTTTGAAAAGCTGCATGCACCTCAGCGTTCACAGAATCACTATTTACAATAGCCAAGACATGAAAGCAACCTAAATGCCCATCAATAGATGTGGATAAAGAAGATGTGTTAGATCCAGGTGACGGAATATACTCAGCCATAAAAAGGAGTGAGGCAATGATATCTGCAGCAACATGGGTGGACATAGAGATTATACTAAGTGAAGTCGGTGAGAGAAAGATGACTATCATGTGATATCATGTGTAAGTGGAGTCCAAAAAAATAATAGAAATGAATCTATTTACAGAATTGGAACAGAATCACAGACATAGAAAACAAACACATGGCTACCAAAAGAGAAGGGGGGGAGGGAAAAATTAGGAGTTTGGGATGAACAGATTCACACCAATATATGTAAAATAGATAATGAGCAAGGACCTGCTGTGAGCACAGGGTATTTATTCAATATCCTGTAAAACCTATAATGGAAGATAATCTGAAAAAATATGTAATAAATATCTATGTGGATTATATATATGTACGAGTCACTTTGCTATACATCTGAAACTACCACAACACTTTAAATCAACTATACTTCAATTAAAAAAAAACTCCAGTGGCTTTGTCGTTTGTGAACTTCTTGGTAGTGTCCAAAGTCTCTTCCCACCTGGTCTGGAGACCAACTTGCAGGCTTACCATCAGCCCCTCACACGTCCTGTAATAGACCACCTATTTTCATAGCCCCATGTCTTTTCTTTTGCTCTTTTTCTGCATCCGAAATGTTCTTTTCCACCTTGCCTGATGACATAATCTTACTCATTCTTCAAAGCTCAGATCATATGTCACCTCAACTGTGAAATCTGATGACCCTTTTTTATTATTACCACACATTATAATAATGCAATCATGCCAATTTTTCTATAACTCTCTCTCTCTCTTTCGTTAAATTTTCCATCAAGGGCAGAGTCACATTCTACTTATCGGAGTATTCTAAGAGCCTAGTTGAGGGCTCGACACATAGTAGGTGTTCAATAAATCTTTAGGAAAATGACCAATAAAGAATCAAATATTGACAAGCACTTGAACCTTTTAGTGGTTTCTATTTCAATGTTTTTAAGATCCAAGAGTCAGCTTCCGCTTCACATAGACACACAGTACAGTCAATGGATACTTTGTGCGACATGATTTTTTCACACTCTGTAGCCTTTTAAAGGATTCAAAACACATCCCCTCTCAACTTTTTTCTTTCCAGATGGTTCTAATCTTTCTGATTCATTTTCATACATTGCATCCTGTTGGTAATTTTAGTTGTTTTCTCTGGAGCTTTGCAGTTTTGTTTCATCTTTTATAAAATGAGGACAGGTTAGGCAGTTTGAGCTGAATCCAGGCTTCTAAGAGTGGAAGATTTATGGCTTGTACAAAGGTGCAGCAATGTTTTCTGTCTTATTACAATATCTCCTTGCCCCTAAAGGCCAAAGGCTCTCTTCAGGGAATAGTTACAATGTCTCCCGAATCCCCTTATCAGTTCTAATGATCACTCAGAGCCAGTGTCCTTTGAGAATTGATGGATTTTTTTTTTTTCTAACGTCATTGCCTCATTCTTGTTCATGTGGAAATGTACCTCCACCTTTTGACCTCTACTTGGTTTCTCCTGAAGTTTTTCAGAAGTAGCAGGAGTTTTCTTTTTGCCATGTGAAGAAATTATCTGCTCTCTGCAAACTTGGAGATGTCACTAAATAGTTCTTCTATTTCATTAGCTAAACTTTTAAATACAAGAGATCAAGATACTTGTATCTTGGTGATCCTACCATTAACAATTTCATCACAGAATGCTTCTTTATTTTCATCCTTTCTTTCCTGGATCTACGCCAGTGCCTTAGCTAAGAGGAAAAAAGATATGTTTAATTCTGTGCTGTTTTTAGAAGAAAAAAAACGCTTCGTGTATAATTTAGTGAAAGCCTTTTTGAAAGTAGAAATAATTACATCTCTCAGTTCTATTTGACCAAGTTCAATTTATTCTTTTTGAAGCAACACTGGAATCAGATAGCTGGGCCAGCTGAGAGAAGAATAGATCTAGCTGCCACTGGTAGCCAGAAAGACACTGATAGAGAGACCATAAAAAAGAGAACCAGGAGAGGAAAAGCCAAACAGTGAGACCTAGAATTTGTGGAGAATAGAGCAAGGGAGTGAGGCTGGCCAGGATACAACTAAGATGGACTAAACTCTGAGGAAGGCAAAAGCCCATGGCCCCAAGCCTGATAGAAATGAACAAATAAGGAGTTATCATCATGGCTCAGCAGAACCCAACTAGTATCCATGAGGATGTGAGTTCGATCCCTGGCCTCACTCAGTGGGTTGGGTATCTGGCATGGCCGTGAGCTGTGGTGTAGCCCAGCAGCTGCAGCTCTGATTTGACTCCTAGCCTGGGAACTTCCATATGCCATGGGTGTGACCCTAAAAAGACCAAAAAAAAAAAAAGAGAGAGAGAGAACAAATAGCTAAAGGATGAGAAGTAGATACAGAGGGTAGAGAACAGTTTCCTTGGATAGTGGCTATTTGTAAGCAGAAGGACTTCATTTTTTAAGGGTTTGCATCTTCCTTAAGTGCACGAATCTCTGAGCTTGACTTCTGAAAGTACAGATTTCCTAAGAACGGTTTTTTCTCTGCTGATACAGTGCTACTCTGTTTTAAATTTGCTCTTCTCGCTGTTCAATGATTCTATCCTTTATTATTCAGCCAATAGACACTTCATAGATACCTATAATTTTTGGATCCTTGCAGAAAAGAAATGAGATGAAGAGTATAGAGTTCTTTCCTGTCCTTAAGCATATCACAATCTAGTAGAGGGGATGAAACAAATAATCACAAAAGTTGAATTTAAAATAGACTAGAACGTGTGCTGTAAGAAAGGCAAAAACCAAATATTTCAGATGTCAGCCTCTCTGTTTAGAAAGTCCTTACCATGACCAGTCACTGATTGTCAAACAACGAGTTACCTTTCCAAATGTCCCCAAATGCCACCTGTCCTATGAAGTCTTCTCTGATTATCCCCTTCCATAATCTTTTGTTTACATATTCTTTCTGGTACAGCAAGTGCTTGGAGAACTATAGGGATTCTAAATCCCAGTATTAACATAAAGATCGGTTATCCTAGATTTTTCTGGAAAGTCTCAATCTTATGTAATTGCATGTCTTTTTTAACAGAATGAATTTAATATTTGCACGACTTTGTGGACGTTGTCATTTATTAGACCACGTATTCTGCCCTTGAGCACTGGTTTGGACGATGTGGTCACCGTGGCTACAGTCAGAAGCTGAGAGGAGGCTCACCTGAAGTGACTAGTACACTAGCAGTTTGTGTCAGCATCGATGCTGACTGATGGGGAGAAGTCTACTCAGAATGGTTGGAGCCCACGCCTTTTAAGTTGTTTACTGTTTTGAATATCGCTCTGGGTGAGGGCATTCATGGAAATATAGTTGGGTCCAGAAAAGTAAAAACATATACATGCGATTAGGGAAGAGGGGCTTTGAAGGGTGCTGTAGTGTCATCATGTCTCCATAGGTAAAATGAGTCACTGGTGCGCAAACTCAAAAAAATCCTCTTATCAATCTGTCTATTCTTTTGCGTTTATGTGCATTCATTTAATCAGCTCTTCAACAAATGTTTATTGAGCACTTATGTGGCAGCGATTGCTAACTATTTACCAAAATCTGTTTCTTATTCCTGGGCATAGCTAGACATTTCTCTCCCTCCTTTTCAATTAGCTGTCACCATGTGACTAAGATTCTACTATGATATGACAAAGATGGGGAGAAGACCCTAAGTTGACCTTGGAAATTACATGTTCAATAAGCAAAGTGGCCACCCTCGTGGATCATGAGTAACTGTGTGGACCAGTGTACCCCCAACTCCCATCTTACCATTCCGACACAGTCAATGAGCAAAAACTTAACTTCTACTCTATTAAAGCATTAGGTGTTCGGATCTATTTATTATCGTAGCCTAATTACATTAATTAGTATTGGCTGGGTTATAACATGTTTCTTTCAAGACCTCAGTGGTTCAAACCACAAATGTGTATTTCTTACTCATGCTCTCTGATATTGCAGGTGGGCGGTAGGAGGGATTGTCTCTCGAATTGCTCACATGTCACCCTCTGCCTTGGCTCAAGCCTAATGGAGCCTTCCTGGCTCATTGCTGGTGGCAGAGGGAAAAGAGTCTCGGAGAGTCTTTCATCAGCCATTCAACTAACAGCCAAAGAGTCACACACACCACTCTGCCCCACAACTTGTTGGTCAAACTTGGTCAAATTGCCCCAGTCAAGACCGGGAAGTACAGTTCTACCATGTGCCTGGATGATAGACAGTCAGAAGATCAGAGTATTATCAAAAACCACCACATCAGCCCAACTGATCTAAAACAGCCTACCATGTACTAAACAGTGTGCATGGCATTCTATGATAAATATGTCATGGTCCTAAGGTTCACCATGCATTTTCTTCTGAACTTATGGGGGGCACCATGCTTATCTGATGAGTTTCTGTAATTATTTTGAAATAGTATATGCATTATTATCTCACTTATTCATTTGTCCTTTCAATACTATGTATTAAATATTTTTTTTTTGACTACGTATACCTGTCCTGGGAGCTGTGGGGACTACAACTATGAACGTGACATGGATCCTGCTCTCAAAGAACTCTGAGTGTGGGAAACAGGTTTGTTCTCTTTATATTTATGTACAGCATCAAAACTAAGAAACTGACTTTTGTACAATCCAAAAAGATTATTAAGCAGTTACTCATGCAGCATGTGTGTGTGCGTGTGCGTGTGTGTGTGAGTGTGTATGTGTGTGTGGTGCTATACAAGTTTTTTTTTTTTTTTCGTTTTACATTTGCACCTGCAGCGTATGAAATTTCCCAGGCTAGGGTTCGAATCGGAGCTGCATCTACAACCTATGCCACAGCTTGTGGCAATGCCAGATCCTTAACCCACTGAGTGAGGCCAGGGATCAAACCGCTATCCTCACGGAGACTGTGCTGGGTTTTTAACCTGGTGCACCACAATGGGAACTCCAGAAACGGTTTGTTCTTATACCTCCAGATTATCTCCAGTGAATATCTCTGTGAATATTTTCTCCGTACAACTAAGGAAGAGATTAAATTCTGTTGCTTTTCTCTTGTCATGTGGGAGCCGAGCGTTAAGCTGGAAGAACTTTGCTGCTCCAGGCTGAGGGAGCCATCCCTGGTGTCCCTCTACCACTTGGTTCCGGGGACCCTGGCTCATTCTGAGGTTCTGTGAACCTCGGTCTACACACGACTTGGGTCAGGGAGAAGAAGGTAGGCAAACGTACTTTGCTCTAACTCATTCTTCTCTGAAAGTTAATTGAGTAGGAATTTTCACACTGTGCTCTCCGGGACCCGAGGATTAAGAGGAAGGTGCTCTGGGGGTGGGGGCGGTGGGCAGTCCAAGCGGGACGTTGCAGGTCTTTCTGACAAACTCCAATTAGAGCAGCTTTGCTTTTGCCCATTTTATGGATCGGAATCCTGGGTATGCTTCTACTATTAGAAAGGTTTAATTCCTTTAAAAAGATTAAATGATCTAAAGACTGCTATTTCAAAACATTGCTGGGTGCCCAAAAGAATTAACAATGTCACCTCCCTAACAAATCACAGACTATGAAATCTGGAAGGAACTCAGAATCACATGCTTTGGTCTATGGCTCAGTGTGTCATCTGGACAAGGTGAGAAATCTCATCTAATAGGTCCCGCCCCCTGTAGGCCATGGGTCCCCCAAAGGAAGCATGTAGCCCTGAGTCTTGGTCACAGATGATCACAGAGTGTCTGTTGAAGGAATAAAGGAAAGAATCAGGGTTAGCCTTCCATGTAATGGGTTGGAAAAGCAAATTCAGAGTGGTGAAAGTGTTGGTCCAAGGTCACACAGTAAAAACAAAGGCAATATTAGGAGAAAACACTCGTACTTTTTACACTGGATTTTGTCATACTGATGTTTAAAGGGCAATAAAAATGCCCAAACTCAGGCTCTCACTTCCTAGCCTTTGTTTCGCCTCCATTGCCATCCTAATGACTTTAACACGGAGACAGCGCCTGAGTTCCAACGCAGATGATCAATGGCCTTGTCTGTCTGCTACTTCTGCTAGTGTGGGATGTAAGCAAAGCCTGTCTCTTTTGTCCTCCATGATACAGACCGTGCCTCCCCACTCCCCCTTCCCCACAAGGGCAGGGAAGGCTCAGAGGGAGACTGCTCGGATGCAGTAATTCAGGGGTGATTCCGAGAGAGGCCAGGGAAGCAGATGCAGAAGGACAAGCTGTGCTAGGGTTGGACTGTTTCAGTTTCTCCTTCCTTTGTGCCTCTCCTTTCTTTGCATCACCGATGATGTTATTTGTGGAATGCCAGTATGTTTCCTTTTTTAATTAAGAGGAGGAGAAATCCAGTTTTGTATAAGAACAAGACTGATGACTCATCAGGACTGCTCAGAGCCAAATGACTTCCTGTAAGCTGCTCTGCAGCGGTGTTTCTCACAGAAGCAGGCTTTTGGGTGCATGGTGAGGCAGCACCCCAGGATGCCACCTGTCCAAGTGGCTCATTCCTAACACATCCCAGGGTGTCTACATGTCAACAGCCGTGAACTCTGGCCTGGTGAACCCAAGCTGACCAAGTCTGGCTAAACTATGAGCAGGGAGAGGGGAATGATTTATTAGAGATAATGACAATTTTTTTGGTTGAATCTCTTTCTAAAGTAAATATTAGGCTTTTAAGTAAAGGTAAATATTAGGCTTTTTTGGCACTGTAACCCATCAGAGGATCATTATTTTCAATAATGTAAATTACCTTGAAATTTTCCTGTTTTAACTCCTTTCTATGACAAGTAAGGAAACTGAGACCTAAATCAATTTGGCAAGTACTTACTGCCCTTTTACTACGTGTACTCATCCTCTGTGTTCCAAATGGCTCTTGAAGTGTCCCGTAACTTATTGGTGACAGAATTAAAAACCAAATGTCTTCACTCCCATGCAAGGTTTCCTTCCACCATGCAGATCTGGAGGCTGGGTTATTATCATAACTGTCTTGCTGGTCTAGAAATCCTGGTTTGTAAGTGTGTGTGTGTGTGTGTGTGTGTGTGTGTGTGCATTTTAGCTGTGAGATGTAGCCAGGAAAGGTGTGTATCAATCCAAGCTGTTAACAATAAACATTGGTCAGAGTTAGAAAAACACTCCCTTAGGATTTGTACAGATCTAGTTATGAATCTTGATCCTTCAACTTTGAAGTGACCACGGCTCAGTTTCGTAATCATTTTGAGCCTCACTTTCTTCATATACAAGTGTACAGTGAAATAGCTTTAATTTTTACCTTAAAAAAGTATGTGCAGGGAATGTAAATTGGTGCAACCACTGTGGAAAACAGTATGGAGATTCCTCAGAAAACTAAAAACAGAATTACCATTTGATCCAGCAATCCCACTCCTGGGCATCTATCCAGAGAAAACCATGACTCGAAAGGACACATGTGCTCCAGTGTTCATCGCAGCACTCTATACAGTAGCCAACACATGGAAACAACCTCAATGTCCATTGACAGAAGAGTGGATAAGGAAGATGTGGTACATATACACAATGGAATATTACTCAGCCACTAAAAAGAAAGAAATAATGGCATTTGCAGCAACATGAATGGACCTAGAAATTATCAGGCTAAGTGAAGTTAGACAGTGAGGCACCAACATCAAATGCTATATACATTTACATGTGGAATCTAAAAAAAGGACACGATGAACTTCTTTGCAGAACAGATACTTACTCACAGATTTTGAAAAACTTATGGTTTCTAAATGAGACAGATTGGGGGGCAGGGGGATGCACTGAGGGTTTGGGATGGAAATGTTATAAAATTTGGTTGTGATGATCGTTGCATGACTATAAATGTAATAAAATTCATTTAAAAAGATTATGTGCAGAATCTATTAACCATGTCTTTTCTTATCTGATGCTTTGTCATCTTGTGGCTTTGTGGACCCTGGAGGGACTACCCCTTCTAGGGTCAGTTAATTCATAGCATCTTTCCTATGCAAACCAACCAATCCAGAACCCATTCCCCAACCACCTGCTATATGTCTCTCACATTCTAGGCCACTTTCCCCTTGCCCTAATCACTCCAGGGCCAGAGGCTACACAAATAACAACCAGCCTGTGTGTCCTAGAACCTAATGAAATTATTCAAATCCTAAACTTGCTTATCCTGACTTTTCTGTTCTTTGATGCAGAAATCATAATAAAGCCCGTGTTTTATCTTTGCTCCCTCTGCCTTCTGATGGTGGTCCTTCCCCACAGTGTAGGGTGCCCCGTCTATCCCCGACTCCTCATCTATGAGTAACACACTGCTTTCTCAGTGGAAACCATCTCCTGAACTATTGGCCTCAACATACCTGAAAAATAACAAAATCTATATTTTATTTTATGCTTCTTTTATTTTTAATTGAAATATTGTTGATTTATTATAATGTGTTAATTTCAGGTATCAATAAACTGATTGAGTTATATCTATCTAGCTATTCTTTTTCAGACTCTTTTCCTTTGTAAGTTTTTATAAGATACTGAATATAGTTCCCTGTGCTATACAGTAGGTCCTTGTTGTTTACCTATTTTATACATAGTATTTTATATATAGTAGTGTGTAGATGTTACTCTCAAACTCCTAATTTTAATTTCTCCCTCCTCCACTCCTTTTCCCCTTTGGTAATCATACTTTTATTTTATTTATGTCTGTGAATCTGTTTCTGCTTTGTAAATAAGTTCATTTGTATCTTTTTTTTTTTAGATTCCATGTAACATATTTGTGTTTTTTCCTATTTACTTCACTTAACATGATAATCTCTATGTCCTTCCATGATGTTGCAAATGGCATTATTTCATTTTTTTATGCCTGAGTATATTCCATTTTATATATCTAAAACAGCTTTATCCATTCATTTATTGATGGGCACTTACACTGCTTCCAAGTCTTGGCTATTGCATACAGTGCTGTTTTGAACACTGAGGTGTGTATACCTTTTCAAATTAGAATTTTCTTCTTTTTCAGATATAAGCCCAGGAGTAGGATTCCTGGATCATATGGTGCTGGATCATATGGCAGCTCAAGTTTTAGTTTTTAAGGAACCTCCACCAGAGTAAAGTATTCCCTTTTCTCCATCATCTGTAGTATTTATTATTTGTAGACTTTGATAATGGCTATTATGGCTATAATGGCTATTCTGCTTAGTTAGATGGTACCTTATTGTAGTTTTTGATTTTAATTTCTCTAATAATTAGCGGTCTGAGCATCTTTTCATGTGCCTGTTGGCCATCTGTACATCTTCTTCGGATAAATGTCTATTTAGGTCTTCTGCCAATTTTTTGATTGGGTTGTTTGCATGTTTTTGATATTGAGCTGTATGAGCTATTTGTATATTTTGGAAATTAAGCCCTTGTCGGTCACATTGTTTGCAAATATTTTCTCCCAGTCTACAGGTTGTCTTTTGATTTTGTAAAACCTATATTTTAAAACCTATATTTTAAAGACTGCTTATCAAAAACCTTACGCTTAAAGGTTCTCAATAAACTCCTTCATATAACATAAGGTATAAATGGCTTGCCATGTGTAAAATCCCCAGGCGCCCAGGTATGAATAGTACCTAGCTCCCTCTCAAAAGGAACCTAATTAAGAACATGGAAAATAGCAACCTTTCAGAAGTGGGGGTGGATCATGAAAATTTCTCTATGGTGGATGGAGAAGCAGGGGACAGCAGAGACATTAAAAGATTTTGTTTTTTTTTTTGGTTTTTAGTGCCGCACCTGTGGCATATGGAAATTCCCAGGCTAGGGGTTGGATTAGAGCTGCAGCTGCTGGCCCTCGCCACAGCCACAACAGCACAGGATCTGAGCTGCATCTCTGGCCTACACTGCAGCTCACAGGCAATGCTGGATCCTTAACACACTGAGCGAGGCCAGGGATCAAACCTGCATCCTCATGGATACTAGTTGGGTTTGTAACCCACGAAGCCACAGTGGAAACTCCCTAAAGACACATTCTGATGGAGCAAAATAGGACTCAGTTCCAGGTTTTTCTGACCATCAGTGCAGGATGTGGTTTTCAGTGGGACCCATGGCTGCTTAGTGTGAGCGTGACTTTGGAGGTGGAAGAAAGAGAATAATTTCTTGTCCTGAAACCGTCCCATTGGCCTCCTGCTAACATAGGGTTTTTGCTCGTGTGGTACTTAAGACAAAATATTCATTTTCATCTTGGCCTCTATTCTACATCCCATATTCATTTATTTTCAATAAACAGTTTCAGATTTCTTACTTTTCCCCCTAAAGCTTACGTATAAATTTTTCTGTCTTGCCTTTCTTGCTACATTTACATAAAAGCCACACTGAAAAATTTATAGCAGTGATAGAGATCTGCGGGAAAACAAAACACTCCAAGAACAAATGCTGCCTTAACCCTTAACTCGGGAGCAGTGCCGGGCTCACGACAGGGCAATTGCATGGGGAGGAAACCCAGCAGAAGTGACCCATGTCACCTATGAAAGGCTAATAACAACAGCATCAACCTGGGGATCCTCTTACCTTCATCCACCATCTTCTTTAGAATAAAAGTGTTTTTTTTTTTTTTTTTTCTGGTCCAGGAGTCAGATCTGAGCCACAGTGGTGACCTAAGCGGCAGCTGTGGCAACGCCAGATCCCTAACCCACTGTGCAGGGCTGGGGATTGAACCTGCATCCCAGGGCTCCCAAGTCAGCACTGATCCCATTGTACCACAGAGGGAGCTCTAGAATAAAAGTAAACTTAATTACTAAATTTTGAAGCAGTCATGAAAATTCTATGAAAGTTGGTTCTTTGGTTTATTTTCTTTTTATTTTTTAATTATTTTTGTCTTTTTAGGGCCATACCTATGGCATATGGAAGTTCCCAGGCAATGCAAGATCCGAGCCACATCTGTGACCTACACAACAGCTCATGGTAACGCCAGATCCTTAACACACTGAGCGAGGCCAGGGATTGAACCCGTGTCCCATGGATACTAGTTGGGTTCATTACTGCTGAGCCACGATGGGAACACTTTTATTTTGATTTTTATTGGCCATGGCATGTGGAAGTTCCAGGGCCAGGGACCAAAGTCACTGCAGTGACAGTACTGGATCCTTAACCTGCTTCGCCACAAAGGAACTCTGAAAGCTGGCTCTTTGCAAATGCTGAAAGAGTAGAATGCAGTTTGGAGCAAAACATGACCAAAATGAAAAGTCTGAGTAGCAATATTTTATAAGAATTACTCTATGACCACTTTAAAATATTGTACATATAAAGTAAAAGACAAAAATCACTCCTCTTTTCAGTCAATAAATATTTAATGAGCTATGTGCAGGTCCCCTAAGATAAGGAGAATTCAACACATTCCTTGCCCTAAGGAGTAGGCAGCCTAGTTCATTAATAGAAAAATCGGTACTAATAAGCCAATAAGTTATGCTGGTAAAAGCAGATTTTTATTTTATAATGTAGCATAAACATGAAAATACTTGAGCACATGAGAATTAATTTCCGAATGCCTGGAAGTATAAGAAATCTTTAATTATGGCAGGTTCAGTTCATAAAAGTTTCTAATTTTAGGCTGAATCTCCTCTGTGAGTAAGACCCAGAACGTTCAGAGAGAGAGAACTGATTCAAGCCTTTGTAGTCACTCTGATCATATACATGTCGCCTACTGTGATGGAATCATCACCAGGTCCACATTCGGTAAACTGGACTCAGGCTTTGCTGGCAGCCGTGACCCTGGCCTCATCCAGGCCTTGAGAAAGGATATAGGGCATCTTTCTCGTCTGCTTGCTGCAGCCAGTTTCCTTCTTTGGGCAAATGGGAAAGAAGGATGTGAAAATTTTGAGAACCCTGCATCAAGTATGAAATAATGACTTCTAACTCCTTGACCTAAAAGTGATCACGGCTAATATTAAACAAACAAACAAACAAACAAACAAAAACAAAACTACCACTGTTTAGGATTTTACAGCCCACTCACCCCAGTCGTCCATCTTGCACGCTTTTCCCCTTTCCATGTGGCCCCCAAACTTGCACTCTGTGTGCTTCCACACAGTCTGATGAATTATCCAATCTTACTAGAGAGCAAGAGAGTTATTCCGGCCTAGGGCTGCCCTACGTGCACAGGGTAGCGTGAACTTGAACGCTCTCTGTGCTTTTCCACCATTAAATGCGTTCCGATTCTATCTGGAGACCTGGGCTGGGGGTGGCTTCCTCGGCTCCAGTGTGCACTAAGGGGAGGCCAGCTGAGGAGCTACCGAGGCAACGAGTGTATAAGGGGCGTTAAAACCTCTGGGGACTGGCAGAGATTCCTCTGTGGCCGTCGTAACAAGTTACTGTAATCTGAGTAATTTAAGCAAAAAATACTAATTCTCTCACAGTTCTGGAAGCCAAATGCCTAAAGTCAGCACGTCGACAGAGCTGTCCTCCTGCTTGCAGTGGCTCTGGTGGCCCAGCACTCCACAGCTTGCGGCCACGTCTCTGGTTCTGCACTCACATTGCCTCCTCCTCTTCTCTGTGGAGTGTCTCCTCTGGATAACTGTTTTATAAGGATTCACGTGATCGCATTTAACGCCCACTGGGATAGTGTAGGATTAAGCTCCTCTTCTCAAGATCCTTAGCTTACACTCATCTTTTCCCTTATAATTCACTCTTTTGTCTTACAGAGTAATGTTCACAGAAGCGGGTATTTAGGACATGGACGTATCATTCTGAGAACCGCAATTCAACTCCCGTCAAGCAAGTTGTAATGCTTCCCTTTTTTTCATATACAGAAGAGGAGTAAGAACAACAGACTGGAAGTAAGAATTAAGTGAAAGGGCTGAGGAAATGGTTAACTGTTACTGCTAATGGATCCACCGCAACCTTACCTATGGAAGAGCCCACAAACAATGCTAGGGTATAAACTGCGTCCATCCCCAACTGCCCCAGCCCCACTCCAGCTGTATTTCAAGAAATCTGCTACCTGCAGTTCCAGTCTCACTCAGTCCCAGGCCACACATTTAGAAGTGGGGACCAAGAAACAGTCCTCCAGGAACCACTGGCAACTCTAGGCTTGTTTTCTTGTCTGGGGGATGGATTTAGGGTTTTTTTTTGTTAGTCTAATAACGACTGCAAACTTTCTTTTATTTAACTAACGCATTCTTGCCTAAATGGGCTTTGGCCTCAGTCCCTGCCTTAACCTTCAGTGTCTGGAGTGAGTCGTGACCAGAGCTGGTCTCTCCCATCCCCTTTCCTGAGGCATGAGTCTGCTTCTCTGTGTCTTTCAGGGGGAGGCACTCAGCGTCGTTCCCATCCTTGTCTGCCTACTCTTTCTCCAGCTGAGCCATTCTCTGACTCACCTGTCCATTCCCTGTGTAATTCTCTATCCCATCTGCTTCTGTCCCTTTGCACCGGAGTCATCCCATGCCTCACTTGCCTCATTCTCTTTGCACTGAAGCCCTGGCATATATTCCGCTGGCAGCCCCAGCCTCTTTCATGGCTCTCCCTTTGCTTGTGCAATCGTATTATCCCAGAAAACACTTTCCGTCTTATCTGTCTGGCTGCTGCTATTTGTCCTTGACAATTAGGGAGTCTTCTCATATTGGGGGAGGTTTCTTCCCTCTGCCTCCACCATGGCTTTGATATTGTATCATGCTTATAGTTTTAGAAGCTTATCTCCCCTAAGAAGCAGTGAGCTTCTTAAGGCTGAGATAGTGTCTTTTCATACTATTGGCCTCTAACTCAGTGCCTGAAGATATTAAGTACTCAAAGAAGGACTATTGAATGGCACTTATGCCAAGAACTATCATCTCCCTGAAGTCTTGATGCTGAAATCTTTGAATTAGACCCTCTTTTACAGGCAACGGGCCCCAGTTGTACTTTAGAGCGCTAACTGAAGTTGTTTTAGATCTCTAGTATCCTCTTAAAGACCACCTCTGTCACCGCAGTCAGTTTTTGTTCTTAGGCCAATCCAAACACGTTCCCAAATTTATACTCCTCCCTGCTGGAAGCTCTCAGGATATGCTAAAGCCGATCTGTGATGCATAGGACAAATCAAAACCTTTGGAAATGAAACTCACCAGTCTAGCTGAGCACCTTCAGCTAGGAATGAAGACATTCGCTGTGCTCTCCTAGACCCAGAAATGGGTCTTATTTTATCGTTATTACTAACAATAACACAGTGCTTCACAGTTTACAAAAGTGCTTTCTCATATATTAATTAGGTCAGGTAAGACTTGCTAGGTAGGTCTTCCTCCCTCCCCCCTCCCCTCCCTTTTTTTTTTTTTTTTTGGCTTTTTAGGGATGCACCGGAGGCATATGGAAGTTCCCAAGCTAGGAGTCAAATCGGAGCTACAGCTATCGACATATGCCACAGCCACAGCAACGCCAGATCTGAGCTGCATCTGTGACCTACCTACACCACAGCTCATGGCAACACCGGATCTTTATCCCACTGAGAGAGGTCAGGGATCAAACCCACATCCTCATGGATACTAGTCAAGTTCGTTAACCACTGAGCCGCAAAAGGAACTCCATTTCTCCTCCTCCTCCTCCTTCTTCCTCTTCTTCTCCGACCCCTTTCTTTTCTAGAAAGATCACAGTATCAGAATTAACTAGGCTAAAGTCGGTCTCACCTCTGTCAATTACTAGTTGAATGTCTTCGGGAAAATCAGTTAATCTCCTCAAGCCTCAGGATTCTTAAGCAGCAGGATGTTTTAACCATTACCAATTTGAAATTGCCATTCGACTTCATCATTTCAACTCAAGAGGTATTGTAATCTTGCAGTAAAATTGAAACAGAAAAAAAGTAATGCTAATGAAAATGGGAAAATTACAAATGATTAAATCGTGCAATATGGGGCATTGATCGAAGAACTAAATTGGCTTAATGGAGTTCACTGGGAAAATGCTTTCTCCACAAACATTTATTGAAGTTAGTATAATTGTGATTAAAATGTTTGTGTTTTAAATGTACTTGGGGGCCAAAATGGGATTGAGATGGTGAGCACGGGGAGCCTGGGCCCTGATGATCACAATAATAACTGTGACAACTCCTATTGAGCATTATTTCAAGTGCTTTGCATGCATTATCATTTAATCATCATAAAGTCCAGAAGGTATAGGGCAGTTGTATGGCTCAGCTTGATAGAAATGGAACGAGGTCTGGCATGTACATTCATCTCCATGGTCACCATCGTCATCATCGTCCTAACACCTCCAAGCTGACATCTTATGGCTTCCTAAGACCATCAGAATAAAATCTAAGCTCCACCGGGGCCTGCAAGGCCCTGACTCATCTGTTTCCTAGAGTCTTTACCGTTTTTTTTTTCACTCTTTCTCGTGCTCATGCATATTTATTTCTTGCAGCTCCTTATCACACGCTCACTTGTGCTTTATGCCTTTTCTATTCCTACTTATGAAACGCTTGTTCCTAAATAGGTGCATTGTTCCCTCCATCCTCCATTCATTACTCAAGTGCCATCCCGACTAGGACGGATTTTCCTGACAACGCTGTCTCAAGTAACCACACCTGTTTTGTCATCCTCTGCTTACTCAACTTTTTCCCCCTTGTGGGTTAGCTGTGAAGCTGTTTTATAGTTACTTATTGTCTATCTCCTCTATCAGATTATAACTGCCATGTAGGCAGCAGTTATCTCTGTATTGTCTGCTGCTTTATTTCTGATGTCTAGGATAGTGTCTGCCACATAGCAAGTGCTCAACACGTCATATTTGGGTAAGTGCAGAGATAAATGAGGTGAGGTCTTTGAACACAAACGCATTTCTAAGTGCTGGCGCTTTGCTTCCTGTTTCACTGCCTTGTCCGAGAACCCCAAGCAAGAGGTTCGCCATGGGCATATACCTGAAAGCAAGGCTGCCTAACCACCCTGCTTTGCTGCTTCGGTGGCACTGCCCAGGCTCTCTGCTCTCCTTTAAGAGGCTTTTCATCCAGATCTTGACCTCTCTCCAGTCAGTCTTCTTCCCTTTTTCCCTTTGGCTCCAATCTGCCAACAGCTTAGTGTGCAGTGAGAAAATACAAAAATCACTCTTGTGAGAGTTCTTGTCTGGATGGGGCTGTGGTGCTTTATTTACTTAATGATTTTTAATGTTTGGATTATGGAAATCATTTCTGGGGTCTGTAGAACAGGTCTGGAAGGAAGGCTGCAGAAGCAGTAGGCAGGGGCCAGCTTCCCAACAGGCCTCAATCCAAGAGCTGGATGTTTTTGCTACTTTGCAGACTGTCCATCTCCTTCCCACTGACAGATGTTGCTGCCTTGTAGATGTGGTAGGCTCAGTCTCCCAGGCTGCAACTGAACTCAACTGAATGACCAGCAAGTTGGATTTACCTTGCTTACAAAAAACAGCCACCTTTTCTCTTAAGATTAAAAAAGGTGCTAATGAACAGTATATGTCAGCATTCAGCAGGAGGCATGTAGGTGAGTAAGAAGGAAAAAAGTCAAATACTGATTAAAATCAAAGAAAAATATTGAGAATAGACAAAAATCCTTTATTCTTCTGAGCAGGGTAAGAAATAAGAATTTTTGAAAAAAGGATGATTTGGAGGAAAAGCAGCATGGTGTGACTGAATAACAGCCTAGAGACCTTCACATTGCATTTTGAAATGTTTGTTTTTGTAAGTGAAATCATAAAAGAGAGAAGGTAGAAGAGGGAAAAAAAACAAAGATCCGCTAAACCAATACAAGAAATGCAGCCCAGGTCCGGAGTGGGATTTCAGCTTTTAAGTCCATAGTGTCAATAAGTATATTCAAATAGATGCCCTCTTATCTGGCCCAGAAGCTGTATTTTAAAAGTGAACTGGTGTCAGATTAATTGTCCACATCCATTGGAACAACTTTTAGTTTTTCAAGCATCCATCAATACCTGTGTCTCACAAACCAGCCACTGGGTGGAGCAAACTGCAGAAACTTGGAAATCAAAGAGAATGCAGGAAAAGTCTAAGGCAGTACAGCAGACAAGGGTAGATATGAGGAAATGACACCAGAGTTAATTAATAGGTATTAGGAATGAAGGCACTTAGAGATAAGGATGAAGATCAAGAGGAAAAATCTGCAAGAAATAACAAGGTGGCAGCAATAAAAAGACTTGAGGTGTATCTAGAATCTAATATACAGCAAAAATGAACCTTCCCACGGAAAAGAAACTCATAGACTTAGAGACTTGTCGTTGCCAAGGGCGAGGGGAAGGGAGTGGGATGGACTGGGAGGTTGGGGTTAATACATGCAAACTATTGTATTTGGAGTGGATAAGCAATGAGATCCTGCTGTATAGCACAGGGAGCTATACCTCGTCACTTATGATGGAACATGATGGAGGATAATATGAGAAAAAGAATGTATATATGTGCATGACTGAGTCAGTTTGCTGTACAGTGGAAATTAACAGAACACTGTAAACCAAATGTAATGGAAAAAATAAAAATCATTGAAAAAAAGACTCGAGGAGGTGAGGCATAGGTGGTTGAATTGACTAGATACAAACATGCAGAACTGACTAGGTGCAAATCTGCTGATCCTGATTTCAGTGGAATATATCTAATAAGTTTTTAATTTTTTTGGTAGAGCTTCTTTTAGAGGTTTGAGGGATAGCTTACATATCTTCTGTGCACTATACAGTTCATTTTTAAAAGCTGATACAGGAGTTTCCGTTGTGGCTCAGTGGAAATGAATCCGACTAGGAACCATGAGGTTGTGGGTTCGATCCCTGGCCTTGCTCAGTGGGTTAAGGATCCGACGTTGCCATGAGCTGTGGTGTAGGTCGCAGACACGGCTTGGATCCCAGTTGCTGTGGCCCTGGCGTAGGCTGGCAGCCACAGCTCCGATTAGATCCCTAGCTTGGAAACCTCCACATGCTGTGGGTGCGGCCCTAAAATGACAAAAAGGCAAAAAACAAACAAACAAACAAAAACTGATACAACGCAGAACTCTTATCTCAACATAAAAATGTATTATTTATATGTCCCTCCCTTTAAATTAAGATGTGAAAAATCAATGGAGTATCTATCACATATTTCAGTGATTTAACACAAAATAGCTGCTTGGACCACAGTTAGAATCTGACCTAACAGAAGCCAATATCTGGAAGGTGCTGGGTCAGTCCAGTTCACTTCCTCCAGAATTCAAGCTGAGAAATGCTGTGGGGATCCAACAAATTTGGGGTTACAGTCATCACGTGGTACCTAAACTACCAGGGATGGAAATAACACAATTTGAGAAACAATGAGGCAAGAAGAAATATAAATATTTGCATTCAAAAAAATAAGTCGGGAGAAGGAGAATAGAGAAAATTTATAGAAGAAGAATAGATCAGAAGAGAGTGATCTCGGTCATGTGACCCTTGAGGAAGAAAGACAGCAATTGAGTTCAAGAACTTCACAATCTTGGGGTTCCCACTGTGGCTCAGCAGTGATGAACCCAACTAGTATCCATGAGGACACTGGACACCGGTTCGATCCCTGACCCTACTCAGTGCGTTAAAGATCCTGCGTTGGTGTGGCTGTGGTGCGGCTCCGATTAGACCCCTAGCCTGGGAACTTCCATATGCCACCACAGGTGTGGCCCTAAAAAGACAAAAAAATACCCAAAACATCTGACATTGCCACAGCTGCAGCGTAGGTCTCAGCTGCTTCTTGGATTCAATCCTTGGCTTGGGAATTTCCATATGCCATGGGTATAGCCATAAAAAAAGAAGAAAAAAGAGAACTTCATTATCTTAATGTTTTGAGTGAATTTTTCTTATACAAGTCTAAAAACAAAAACAAAGACAAACCAAAAAAATCCAAACAAACCCAGTAACCTTAAAACAAAGTTAACACGGGCAGAAGTTATATACGCTGTCACCTGTAAAGCAGGAAACTTAGGTCCCAGATTTCAAGCATGCTTGTGCTAGGGAAACAGTGGCTTCCAGGGCAGTGGATCTGAGTCATGATCAGTTTGGAGTTGAACTATCCAAAGAAATAAGCATCATCCAGGCAGGAAAGTAGCAACCAGTGCAGGTATTTCTGAATGTTATTTAGGGACTTGGCTACAAAGTTACCAGAAGGATTGAAGAAACAAAGGGTTAAAAGAGACTACTTGAAAATGAGTAACTGTGCAGAGCCTTTATTGCACCTTGAGCTAAATGAGTAGGTTAGAAGAGGTGTCATCCAGAGCTCAGACGGGCTGGTTGTGGGGGCTGCCTTGGCACCACATCACAGGACCCCTACAGTGTGGGCATTGTCCTGACTCATATTAACTTGAGATTCTTTGCGTAGAACTTGCCCTTCATGACATCCCTTCCAACAGAAAAATCAGTGCCTGATACCCCAATGCTGATAAGCTCTTCCAGATAGAGCACCCAAAGTCCTCTCTTTCTGTTTAAACTGACTTGACTTGTTGGATTTTTTTTGTTACTTGCAGATATCCCACAATAGATATAAATACATTCGAGGTTATGCCTATGATAATGCCATTTTCCCCCCGTTCCAATAGACTTTCGTAGTGTGCAATAAAGGGATTGAGTTGTATCTAGGGCATTGGCGATTGAATGGAACATGGGGCACACTCATACGACTGTGATCCAGTATGTATACTGCAGTGATGAGAAAAATGTAAGTATCGTTCTAATTATTAAGACATTAAGAGAGGATGCAAAATCATACACAGCTGAGAGACTCTTTAACCAAGAGATGAACAGGTTTGTGGAGTAGTTTTCTTTCAGCTCTGATACGGGAGAAAGGGTCTTGCATATGGCTCTAGAGACTAAAGTGACATGATGGCAAGTTTCGAAGTGCCAAAAAGTGTTATTGTGCATTCAGCACTGCCCAGAGATGGGTGTGGCTTCTTGTAGCCTAGGAAGAGAATCGCTTGTCCTCAGAGATAAAGAAGCAGAGACTGAATGGACCACTCTGAGAGTGTTAGAGAAGAGAGTCATGTTGTGAGAAGGGGTTAAAGAAGACGGCATCTGAGTTCTTTCCAACTCTAAGACTGAATGATGTAACTGCAGCTGTTTTTATCTATCACAGAGTCACTGCAAGGGCACCGCACTTAGTCTCCTAAAGATGAAGTGCCAACAGACAGCTCTCCTTTTTCATGTTTTCAAGTTTAGACTCCATTGTGTACTTTGGAAACAATTATTTGTCTTTGGGAGAGAGTTGAACTCATTGAATAAAATGGGATTTTTAGATTTCCATGGGCTTCCCTTATATTTAACAACAGCAATCTATCCCAGGCGTGGCTGAAAGATGGCACAAACCACACCACAAACATCAGAGAATATACACAAAGCCTAGGCAAACCAATGACCTATATGAGGCATGCCTGGAAGTCAAAATAAGAGCAACAATTAAATTATCACAGGATGAGCTGTAGACCCCAGTAGGTAGAGCTCCTTTGTCTAATGACCTTTTTCTTAGTGTGATAGCAAATACAATGGGTTGGCCTCATAAATCATACCTCCGCAAAACATCCACGGGGCCAACTTTGACACTGTTTGCATATTCAAATGTCACCCCGTTCATAAGAGGAAAGACAAAACACTTTTTTTTTCTCTCAAAAATGTCAGCATGGCTGGATTAGAAAAGATAATTCGGAAGTACTTCTAGACAATAATTACCTCTGGCACCTATCTGCAGTGTACTTAATGAATGGGAAGAGGATTTTTTTTTAATTTTTAAAAATTATGATTATTACAGTAATTAATCAGCTGCTCAGTGACAGCTTCCTTGAGGGGGGAAAAAGTGCCTCAAAGGCCATCTTGCTTCTGTAGGGCACCTTGTTGATTTCACATCACATATGCAAAACGTACCCTATTATTATTAGCAACAAAAATGCTTGTGGAAGTAGAATTAGCCTCAATTTCCTAAATAGGAAACTCTCACATTTTACAAGCGAGAGAAAAAAAAATTCCTAATCCCAAATGCTAGTTGAAAAAAAATGTTTCTGACTTGCTCAGCTGTGGTTGTTAAACCAATCTCTTACTCTTAATTACATGCAAAAGGTTCCCAGTTCTAATTATGGACCTTGGGGAAATAGCCCATCTCTCCAAACCAATAACGCCTCATGTTAACTTCAGCTCTTTTGTGTTTAATATCCTACTGCTGGATTTCAGCTTCCCTAAATGATCTGTACATTTAGCTTTTTCCACTTCATTTTTCACAGTGCAGCTCAGAGCAGGGGCTGGGAGACCTCACTTTCCTCAGTGATTCTCTTATAACATTTCATGCTACTTGAGTACAAAATCCTCCAACCTAAACTATCTACATCAGAGGAAAATTCTTTCCTGAAATTCTTTCCTCCGCTATGTTCCTTTCTCCCTTCCCATTGCTCACAGCTCTTAAGTTACTACATCAGAGGCCCCCAGAGGGCCGTACATGTAGCATTCTTGTGGGGACCCCCATCGCAGACGTGGAGGTGGAAGGGAGCTCACAAGGTCAGCTAGCTCCAAGTTCCTCCCCATCTTCAGTTCCACTGGACATTCTGATGACCAGGCAGAGGAGAACAGAGCATGAGCTGGTAGGGCTCTTAGAAGCAGAGACTGTTAGTATTCAAGAGGCATACATGACAGTCTAGCCCAAACCCCTCATTTTGAAGATGAAGAAGCTAAGATCTGGGATGGGAAAGAAAGCGGCTTGTTCACATCAGCTGGTTCGTAACCACACCAGTAGGTATGCAGACACCAGGGCTAGTGTTTTGGAATTGCTGTCTAGACTCTACTCTCATCTCAGTTCCACAACCAACTCCTTTCAGTTGGAAAAAAAAAAAAAAAAGGTAAACCAGCATGAGCTAGAAGCTTGCAATGCTCACCCCATACAACTTCTGTCATCTCTTCTGTTAAACATTTTTAGGCTTCACTGATCTTAGTTCCGTTGCCAGTGAAGTAGGGATCACAACGCTCACTAGTTAACGATATTTTTAAGAGGAAAAACAGGGAAGCAGAGGAGGAGACAAATGAGAAAGGGTCTTTTGAAGAGTTAAAAAAAAAGAAAATTGAAAAAAATAATTTTATATAGGTTTTGCAAACACACCAGGTCAGACCATTTCTATTTTGGAGGATATACTTGGGTAAGTCACCTGAATTTTTTTCAGTAAAAAGTACTTTGAAAGTATTAAAACAATGGAGAAATCTTGTGGGTGTGTGTGTGCACTTTCTAAGAAGGAACCCAGGGTCATAGCATTTTTGTATTTTCTATGTAGTGATATTTACCATATTACACATAGTAGGTGCTCAATTCAATATACTTTTTTTGAAATGAGTGATGGAACCTCTTTCTGCTTGTTCTCCTTTTTTTTATTATCTGTCCAAATGCTACCTATTCCTCTAGCTCAAGATCCACCAAATAACTTCAGCCTTCAGTGACTTCTGTCTTTGAAATAATGTCTACTGTAGCTAAAGCCAGCGCTCTGCAGTCTGGCTGTGGGCTCTTGTTTACAGACAAAGCTCTGTTGTGATCTTCTGTCTTGTGAGTTCGCCTTAGCTTTCGGATGAAACTGTGAGTTCCCTAAAGGCAGGGGCTGTATGTTAAAATTATCTTGTAGAACCCACAGCACCCGGCACAGAGTTTTTTTTGTTTT
Organism: Catagonus wagneri; assembly: GCA_004024745.2. Classification (NCBI taxonomy): domain Eukaryota; kingdom Metazoa; phylum Chordata; class Mammalia; order Artiodactyla; family Tayassuidae; genus Catagonus; species Catagonus wagneri. Next base: position 25,970,992 of record PVHT020000175.1, read on the forward strand.
TCCTTTTTCTTTCTTTCTTTTTTTCCTGTCTTTATAGGGCCACACTTGAGGCATATGGAGGTTCCCGGCTAGAGGTCTAATCAGAGCTGTGGCTGCCGGCCTACACCACATCTGCGTCAATGTGGAATCCGAGCCGTGTCTGTGACCTACACTGCAACCCATGGCAATGCTGGATCCTTACCCCACTGAGTAAGGCCAGGGATCGAACCCTGTGTCCCCATGGATACTAGTCAGATTCGCTTCTGCTGAGCCACAGCGGGAACTTCCCAGAGCTAATCTTTCAAGCAGGCAGTCAGTCACACTGAAATTCATTGATTGTTGCTGACACCATGGCCTTCTGTAAAATATGTGCATATATGGAATCCATTGGCTATTACCTGTGTTAAATATTTGTTTTGCCAACTCTTAGGCAGATAGTAGATGGTTAACTTCTAAGAGATGCCTTTTCTTCCAGGAGACAGAATGTCCCTGAGTCACAGGTAAAACCACATATTAAATGGAGCCAAGAAATCTATCTGAGCAGAAATTAAAGGTTAGTTAGCAAATGAGAAATGGTTGGGTAGCAGTTAGCAAATAAATGAATCTTCTAGCCCAGAATAATTCTATTTTATTTCTAGACAATGTGGGAAAAGGGCTCCAAGAACTAAATATAGACTATTTTATTCTTGGATGGTTAAGAGTGTTTAGTGTGAAAATTTAGCTTGGATTGGGAAAAGAGGCATAAATTAAGCCAATACACATGTTTTGAGTGACTAAAATTCCAGAGGTAACAAAAGGAAAGATTGATTAGTTTGACTACATAAGCTTTTTTTTTTTAATCATAAAAAATATCATAAAGAAACTGACACCCTGGGCCAAAAATATTCACAAAATATAACACAGACAAGGAACTAACATCTCCTGTAATTAAAGAACTTTTAAAATCGAAAAGTGCTAGAGTTCCCTTGAGGTGCAGTGAGTAAGAATCTGGCATTGTCATTGCAGCAGCTCAGGTCACTGCTATGGCATGGGCTTGATCCCTGGCCTAGGAACTTCCATGTGCCACAGGCTTCACAAAAAAAAAAAAAAAAAAAAAAAAAAAAAAAAAAAAAAAAAAAAAAAATTTAAAAAAAAAAAAAAAAAAAAAAAAAAAAAAAAAAAAAAAAAAAAAAAAAAAAAAAAAAAAAAAAAAAAAAAAAAATTGAAAAGGACTAAAAATTTGATAGAGAAATGTAAAAAAGACATGAAAAAAGTTCTCTGATCATGAAATAATGTTCAAGCTTACTCATAACAAGTGATAAATAAAAAAACCCTATGAGATATTATTTCTCACCAGACACACTGGTAAAATTAAAAATACAACAACACATTCTGCTAGTGAAGCTGCAGGAAAACACTCTCATTGCCTCCGGAGGAAAATTTGTCAATACCTTAACAAAGGTACATATGCACTTGTCTTTTGACCCACAATCTCAGCTAGGAATTTACTTGCAATAATAGGAAAAACATATACAAAGGTATACATTGCAGCATTGCTTGCAATTACAAAATATTGAAAGCAACCCACATGTCCATTTATAGAAGAGTGGTTGTGTAAACTACAGTGAAACTACACAGAGAAGAGCTACACGCCCATAAAAATAAAAATGAAAAGAATGAGGAGCGTCTCTATGAAGTGATATGGAATGACTTCCAGAACATGCTGACAAGTGGAGAAACAAAATGCAAAAGCGTGTATATAGCGTGATACCTTCCTGTGTAAAAGAAGGGAGTATAAGAAAATGCATAGGAAGTCACTCTTTTGCACAAAAGAAACAAAGGAAGGGTAAATTACAAATGAAGGAAACTGGCTACCTACTGAAGAAGGGAGACAATGGGAAATGGGTGAAAAGAAGAGGAATTCAAAAAAGGTGGGAATGGGGTAGTAGGAGTGAAAAAGGAGTTACTTATCTGAGTGTAACTTCTGCACTCAAAATCATATTAATGTTTCACATGACCTTCAAACTCCAACAAAATAAACAAACCAACTGGGAAGGGAGTGGGGAACCTAAGGAATGGAAAGTGTAACACATGAACTTAACTCTATAAACACCAGAGTAAATGAATAACATAACCACACTAAAGAGGGTAGAGAAGAAAAGAACTTTGGTGTACAGTATCTTGACTGGCCGCTTATAAGACCACAGGCAGAAAGAATTGTGCAATGAGTTTCCTCAGCTAATTTGTTTCTTATAGGGATGTGGGTTGACAATTTTAAAACAATTTTATGTGTACACCAGAATCAATCAAGTGAATATATTGTATAAATGAGAGCCAGCTTTATTGTTATTGGAGAAAGAGGTTAGAGATAAAGAAAAGGGAAAACTAAAATAAACTCTGTGGAGATGAATTTAAGTCAGAGTTATCAGTATTAGCCTGTGGCTTATATGTATATGTGTGTGTATATGTGTGTGTGTGCATATATATAAAGCCATTGAACAATGTGTGTTTGAACAAAATGGGTCCACTCATACAAGGACATTTTTCAATAGTAAGTATTTTAGCACTACATGGTCTTTGCCTGGCCTGAATATGCACGTGTGGAGGACTGATTATAAGTTATCAGCAGATTCACTTTATTCAAGGCTCAACTATAAAAATATACATATTCCAACCCACAAACACACACACACACACACACACACACACACACACACACACAAAGATAGAAAAATACGTGTGGGGGTTAATATACATATGTATTTCCCAGCTCTGTCCACTGAGAGGCTCTAAAAGCAAGGACACTCCAACCACGATGAGCACACCGGTTTCCAGATCTTGGTTTCTAAACACCATATTCTTAGAAATGATTGATACCAAATCTATGACTTTCATGAATGATGCATCACTCTCAGGGTTTTCCTTTTCCCACTTGGTCTTTTCTTCTGTCTCTTCTGTAAATTTACCTTCACCTATCGAGACATAAAGTGGATATCCCAAGGTTAGAATTCCTTAAACTTTGATTCTTTTTTATCTCCCTCTGTTTTTTTTTCTTAAGCAAGCCCATCCGTGCATAAAGACATAAATCAGGAACACTTGCAATTTTAAGTTTCCAGCTTTGGTTTCTTATTAGAGCTCCATATCTACCTATACTTGAGATATGAGTTTCTTGCTTTCTCCTTAAACTTATTATGTCAAAAATTAAGCTCACAATCTAGCATACCCATGATGGCTTAAAATATGTCCAAAAATTATTTGATCTGCTCTTCAAAATTAGGGCCTAATTCTACCTTGAGCATGCCCTGAACTTAGTGACTCACTCATAATGAGTAGAATAAAACCAGAAATGACAGTGTTGTGGCCTCAGAGACTAGGTCACCATAAAGCACTTCAGATACCTGCTTCTTCCTTTCTTGGGTCACTCATGCAGGGGAAGCCGATTGCAGTGCCCTCATGTAAAAGCCCATGTGGTAATAAAGTGAGGCCTCGGCCAAAATGAAAGTGTTTGGAAGTAGAATCTCCAGCCCCAGGAAAGTCCTCAGACAGATGTGGTTCTGACCAACACATTGGCTGCAGTGTCCCAAGCCAAAATGACATAGCCATTTCTAACTCCTGATCCTCAGAACTGAGATGAAAAATATTCAATATTTTAAGCCACTAAGTTTGAGACACTCTATCATGCAACAATAGGTAGTTAATATATTCTATCCTCCTACCCTCATAAGAAATCATCAGGTCATATTCTAGTACTTCTTTTGGTGAAGAACTTACTGTGCAACCATTGCACAAAAAGAGGCATCACTCTTTTTTAGTTTCTGGGCCACAGCAGTAACCTGAACCACAGCAGTGACCTGAGCCACAGCAGTGAAAATGGCCAAGTCCTTAACTGCTAGGCCAAGAGGGAACTCCCGAGGCATCACTCTTGGCAACTAATTCTCTTACGCATTTCCCCAATTTGAAATCCATTATTAAGACCTATTGATTTAAGATGCTGAATAAGTCTCGAATGTGTCCATTTCTCTCTCATCTTCATTGCCTCCACACTTGTCCAAACCACAATTGTTTCTTGCCTGTGTAGCCTTATAATCATCTGACTCTCGCACCGCTCTGTTACACTCTTCGCATTGCTGTTAGGATAATCTTTTCGAAAACACTCACGAATCACCAAGTCTAAGCTAGAAATACTGGCATGGATCCCCAGACAGCCAGAACTCTCCCCAAAGTGAGAACAACAAAGAAAATGCACTGATAAGACAGTTTCTTTCCCTGAACTGCTCATTGCTTCCTTCCTGAACAATTTCAAAGGCTATCATTTGGGGCTGGGAAAGTGGCCTTTGATCAACTTGATTGTTATTGCTGATTTGGAGGGTTTTGTTTTTGTTTTTGTTTTAATTTGCATACTCTTGCATTACTTTTAAATATAATACATGCTCATGTTTTAAAAATTTAGAAACTGCATACATTTTTTAAAGAGCTGGTAAAATCATCTTTAATTCTGCCATCCTGAAATTTTGGCTTACTACTTTCAAATTTTCCCCCATGCTTTTAAAACCTTATTGGGAACATTCTGTGTATTGATGTAATTTTCTATTCCGTTTTTGTGCTTAAGGTTATAAGATTCTTTCCATATCATTAAAAACTCTATGTAAATATCATTTTAATAGCTGCTTAACATTCTATGATATTAGAAATTTCATTTTTGAAATTTGTCTTCTTGCCTAATATTAAAACTAATTATTTTACTTTGGGGGAGGGTAATTGTGGTGGTGGTAAGGGCCTGTCTCCATGGCTTGATGACACTTGGAGGTTACTGTTTGAATATGTAACATAATTGCATTTCTCTCTTTAGCTATGGCCTCAGTCCAAAAGGCAGCAGCCATTATGTCTGGTGATTCTAACACTTCTTAACAATATACACTCCTTGAGGCTTCTAAGGCTAAGGCACTCTTAGTTTTCTAGTGGATAAGCCAATAATGCCTCTAGGATGTCACTTAAGTCAAGACACCCCGAGAGGGGAAGAGGAGAAAGGCGAGAAGCCCCAGGAGAGGCTGTGTTAAAGGATGCAAGCACACATTGTGGTCCCCCCAAAACCAAACCTAGCTGCATATTTTTTCTTTACAATGCTCAGTGATTAGTAATCCATAATTTATGGCTCTAATTAATTCTTCCCTTTATCATGAAAAGAGACTCACCCAAGCATGCCACTCTGACAAAGCTCAGATACACGACTCCACTCAACCCCTGGATTTCCTTGCCGGGAACTCATTTCACAAAACCCATTAAGCTGGCAAAATATCCAGAGCACAAGAGAGGAGACATCCCTCCCCCTTTCTGCTTTATTTCAGGAAGGAACAGGCAAACAGAGGACAAATCTGACAGGGCCATTTAACTAAGGCCACATCTCCTTCAGGAGGACCCAGTTTGGGCTGAAGAGTGAATAAGGTGTAACCGCAACCAGGGCAGGTTCACCAAGAGCAGATGCCCTGGAGCCCTAAGGTTTTGAGATGGATCCCTAGAAAGAAGAGGGGAGGGCACCAGAAAATCACGTCTCCTCCTAACACATCTCTGCACATTACACACTTTCCTAGCTCATCACTGCGTTGGCAACATGAAACCCCAACAGACACTCTTTCTTGCCTGTGGATCCTGTGGAGCACATCAAAGCATATCCCAGTCTTGTAGAACTCAGCAAGCGGTCTTTCCATCATCTGGCTCTAGCCCTGTGTCATGGCAGACTCAGCATTGCTAGATGACCAGATCCTGGAATGGAGAAGCCTGCTGACTGGTAGCGCCTTTCTATGAGACTTTCAGCCCTGCCAGCTCACATTTACTGAGAACTTACTGTATACCAAGGATTCACTAATTCAGTTAATACTCATGGCAAATCATTGAGGTAGGTATCACTATTGTTGACCAGAGGGGACATTGTTGACCAGAGGGCCTTTGTCTTGTTCCATCCTGTATTTCCTTATTATAGAACTTGCCGGGCATATAGTAGGTAATAGGTAGTTGTTGAATTCATGAATACCCATTCTATCCATGAGCACACTGAGGCACAGAGCTAGTAAGAGGCAAAGTAAAATTCAATTCTTGTGCTCTGCTTCCAGAGCTCAAGCTGTTAAGCATCAGTCAGTGGTGTATCCTTGACCTCAGCAGAAATTTGACACTATTTCCTTCTTTGCAGAAGGATAAATGTATCAAAGATCTTCAAAGTATTTTTGAGTTCAAGGTGCAGTGTAGACACCAGGTGTTAATTGCCACCAGCATAGAATTGGGGCATGAGACAGGTGTGCGTCGTGATTAATGAAGTCATGGCCACTACTATTATTATCATGATCACGGCCTGCCTGCAGAGGAGACATTTATTTCTCTCTAGCCTGAGCCCTGAAAGTTCTAAGTCCCTTTCTTATGACAGACTCTGTCAACCTTTGGACACTTTCACCCACAGGCCAAAGAAAATGACCCATCCACACAACCACAAGGACAAACACCCTTTCTTATCACCTTATCTTTGTTTCTTGCCATCTTGGGTTGGATTTAATTTCATTTCTTTCTGATCTACAGATTGATGAAAAGCTCTCATCTTCTCCAAGGCTGCCTGAGCCCCAGACTGTGGCCTGGGTGTGCCACGTGAGAGCAGAGCCTGCAGCCACAGCAAGGAGAGGCATTATTTACATATTTATTAGAAATTTTGTCCTGCTGGCAAGAGACGCTCACTTCTGACTTTAATTCTGATAAGTAAACAACCCCATTGGCAAGGAAGAGGGGGAAAAACAAACCAGAGTAGTTTGCACAAGATAATACAGTAAAGTAGAAAAATATCCGTAATGCAAAACCATTTGCAGTGCAAAGCAAGAGAGAGAGAGAGAGAGAGAGAGAAAGAGAGAGAGAGAAAAATCCATCTCTAAAGCCTAGCTTAGGTTAAATACTCCAAAAAAAAATAATTACAGAGTAATTCAATTATATTTGGTATCAGTTGCCTCACAGGCCAGTGGAATGACAATTAATCCCACGGTGTCTTTTTTTTTTTTTTTTAATACTCTGTGGTTTGTTCAGAATTGCCCTTCAGCAGTTAACTGCACTCTGCAGTCCTCCAACTGACTGTGTCTCTCTTTTTCCCTCATCTATTCTAGCCTGATAACGCCCCTCACCAGGGAACCATGCTGCCAAGTTCAACCTTCTCTGACCCTGCTCTCAAACTGTCCAGCATCCTAACATTTTGCTTAGGTGCCCTCCTCCTTCCCCTTAATTATCTTGTATTGTGAGAATTGCAACAGTGGGAGAGTTTAGCATCCTATGGCTTTCTCCTAATATCCAAAATCGAGCCAACATCATCATCCCTGTGACAACACAATGAATTAAATCCTTCTCAGCATCACATGTCTAGCTATTCTCAGGAAAAAAAAATTACATTTTCGGAACATTGAAATGGACTGACTTTAATCCACAATAGCAACGGAAGCAAAGATATGGCTTAAATCCAGGCTGATGTTCTAACCTGAGCTTACTCTGCAGATAAAATCACATAGAATTCTTTGCATTTCTATAGCTTCTTTCAGACAGAGATTGCAAGGTACTTTACACACAGTAATAAGCTCCACAACCTTTCTTTGATGCTGGTCCCCAGCCCTAGCAAGGGTTCAATGCGTCAGAAAACAGGAATGATGGACAGGGAAAGGGACTGGCCCAGACAACCTCCCCAGCTGGCTGTGGTGGAGAAACAAGAACTCAGGCATCTGGACTGGACTGCAGCACTCAACACTGATGCTCAGGAAAATCATCATACTTCTAAGCTGCAGATGTACTTCTTTTTTTTTTTTTTTTTTTGCCGTATCTAGGGCCGTACCCGTGGCATATGGAGGTTCCCAGGCTAGGGGTCTTACAGGAGCTGTAGCTGCCGGCCTTCGCCACAGTCATAGCAACGTGGGATCCGAGCCGCATCTGCAACCTACACCACAGCTCACGGCAACGCCGGATCGTTAACCCACTGAGCAAGGCCAGGGATCGAACCCGCAACCTCATGGTTCTTAGTCGGATTCGTTAACCACTGAGCCACGACGGGAACTCCTCCTGTAGATGTACTTCTAAAAATAAAAATTAAAAAATTGCTTTAAGACCAGAGTTGTGATTTGTTCTGTAGAGGAAGAGAAAAAAAAAAAACCTTCTAGGTTTTCTGACAAGGGCTCTGCAAATTAGACTGACAAAAGACAATCTAACAAGAGAAAAACAAAGAGGAATTTATTAACACTTGCAGCATGCATACATGCAAGAGAAAATTAGTGATGAGTAAGTCAAAGGAATGGTTAACCCTTGGGGCTTAACAACATCTTAACAAAGAGCAATAAATGTATAGAGAAGGGACAAGACAAAGGAAAGGATTTGAGGCTATTAGGGGTGGTAAATTGTGGAAAGGTAAACCTATGGGGCAAACTCCTGGAAGATAAAGTTGCTTTAGTAAGGTCTGTTACATAGCCGGCTCTGCTGCCTTCTCCGGGTTGATAAGAGTCCAGAGTTGTCTCCAATGATTCCAGAAGCGTCCTGTCCTTCCTAGTAGAAAGTTAGCCCTGCATCTGTTTTCCTCAGTTGCTTTCATCTCAAAATAATCCTTAAGCCATAGTGGCATATTGTGGGGTGACTTACTCTTAACTCCTTCAGTTCCTTAGCAATCCAGTTGACCAAAGTTCATGTGAACACGACTTAGAGTGAAACTTGTTTCTGTTATTAAACACTCGTGTTATTCCTGCAGAGCAGTTCTTATGTTCATGGAAGATATTTGCTCCCAACAAAGTGATGTTTCCAAAATCTTGTTATAAACTAGGGAAGGGGGTTTAGAGGATGGAAAAAAAAATACGATTGAATGCTAACTAAATCTATGTCCAACAGTAATAACTGCAGTGAATCCGTGCCTTTTATGGGGGAAGTGCTGCTCTAAAATTTTACCTGCATTAAGTTAACTTATTTCTCCCCCCAAAATAACACAAATATTGATCCTATTTCTCAGACAAGTAATTGAGGCTCAGAGAGTTCAAGTAACTTTCCCATGTCCATGTGGTAGTGGTAGAGTGGGGATCCCAGTTTAGGTGGTTTGGCTCCAGAATTCATGCTGAGTGTCTACTAACAAGACAGTGAGCTTAAATAGATGTCCAGGGGTACACAAGGGGGGAGAGGGGAACGGGCTCAGATGGGAGTCAGATGGGAAAGCGGGGGAGAAGTCTTTCTTAACCTTAGACACAGAATGCCTCCAGCTCTTAGAATCAGTCTTTGTTGGACCTGCAGGCTCTCTTACCTCTCACAGAAGTGAGCTAGTGTCTTAAAACAGTTAAGAGTCTAGGTGCTGGAGTTCCCAGTGGTTAAGGATCCAGCATAGTCCCCACTGTGGCTTGGGTCACTGCTGTGGCATGGGTTTGATCCCTGGTCACGGAACTTGAGCATGCCACAAGCATGGTCAGAAAAAAAAAAGGGAGTAGGGGTGCTAAATGGGACTGAATACCTGGTCTGCTGCTTTCTAGTTATGGGACCTTGAGTTCCATGTGCCACCATCCCCCTGCAAAATGTGACAGTTAATGTCTCAAAAGACTGTGGTGAGCATTGAGATGATGCATGGGACCCACTAGAACAGTGGTGAATACGCGGTATGTTTTAGCTAATGTGGTTCATAGTTATTTTACTGTGAACTGGAGATGGCCACTTGCCACCTGAGTTTACACAGATTGACTCGTGAGCCCCTGTGGCTGCTGACTCTCAGTACCTCCCGAGGGGAGCTCAGGGTGGAGAGCAGCATGAGGAACTCTGAGCCTTAGGAAAACGGGCAGAACAGGTCTTCAGATAGATATTTTCGAGAAAATATTTTATGAACCCAATTCTTGCATCTCCTCGTATCTAGTAAAGCACTAAAATCCTTCATGGTGACGTCTGCTCCTTGTGACTAGCAGTAACCTTCACAGGACTAGAAGTAACCTTCTGTAAAAATGTCCACTTGGCTGTATGTGCCTCCCCCTTCACCAAAATCGCATCATACTGACCTTCCTCCCTACCTCTTTGGAGCAGTATCTCAGAGCTCTCTGAAGTGCTGTCTCCTGGGCCGTAGTCTTCATTTAGCTCCCAATAAAACTTAACTCTCAACTTTTAGGTTTGCGAATATTTTCTTTTTAAAATCAACATTACGAAGGCCTCTAGAGTAGGTTCATCTTCTGGTCTTCATGGCTTCTTTTGTGTTCCCTAGAATTAGAGAAGCAAGAACCTTAGGGTTAGGGCAGGGCATGACAGGTCCAGCTCTTATAGCTTCTTTCCTTCCTGGGGACTCTAAACGGGCTTAATCAAATTTACCTTCATATCACACATTCTGGTCCTTAAATGCCCTTCCTGCCAGCAACTTACAGGTTAACTCCTATAATTAAGAACCGAACCTTTTATCATACAACTGGAGAATATATTGGAGAGGCAAACTTCTGTGATTGAAAGTCAGCCATTCTTTCATGAGTGCTGGTGAGCAAAACCAGGTCACTTTCTTCTCTTACAGTTTTTTTGTCCAGTGGCACACGGACTAAGAAATGATGACCACACAAATAAGAACAAAGCACCAACCATGATGAATATTACAAGATAACATTACAGGAGATGGGGGAAATGCCGTTCCTGGCAAAAAGAGCAGCGTGTGCAAAATGATGGGAGGGAATGGGGCAAATCAGTGGAAGATGGTCTGCACGGGTAGCATGCAAGCTGAAAGGGAGGGGGAGATGTTTGAAAAAGCTGAGATGTGATAGATATAGGTAGAGCCCAGCCCACAAAGATTTCCAGCCTTTTCTTGTGAGCAAGGGTTGAAGCAAGGATATATATCATATTTTTTGAAAGAAATCCTACTGCCTCTTTTAATCCCATATCCATACTACCCGTAGATGGCCTTTTAAATAACCGATTAAAAATAGTAATATCTCCCAGTGCCTGAAGTTCTTTCACAAGTTCCTTTGTTTATTTATTCATTCTTTCATCAGCTATTACTGAGCACCTGCTCTGTGTAAGAATATTTTGTTAGAGAGAGAGCCTCTGAAGATGCTTAAATATACATTTTCCAGTGGGGAAGGCAGGTTAAAAGGAGAAATTATGATAAGACGTGATGGGTGCTAAAAGAGAGGGACAACCCAAAAGGATGGGATAATGGAAGGCTGTTTCCTCCATGGAAGAGGGAGAGGTTCACGGGAGGTAATAGTTGGGCTGGTCCTTGAATGATAAAGGTGAATTTATCAGGGAAAAAACGGGAGGTGTTTGTTGCAGAAATTTGGGAAAAGCGCAGAAAAATACAAAAAGGACATCAAATCTCACATAATTCTTCAGTTTAGATTCTATGAAGATGAATGAAAATATCAATTAATTTTTTAAAAAAGAGTTAAGTATAGAAAGTCCTCAAAAAACCAGTGCATTGTTTTTCAATATTTCAAGAAAGTTTGTAAAATTCAAAGCACACCTGCATACTTTCCCATAGGAACAACATTATTGCATAATTCCAGGTCAGCCTGTAGTAGTTGGTTATATATACGTACACATACACACTTATTTATGTTACATAGATAATATAGATTATACTATAAAATTATATATGTAATATAATATATATAATATGCACATATATACGTAGTTATATTACATATACAATATGAATTTATATGATTTACATTTACATATAAATTTCACATGATCTACAGGTTATTGTATTATCTTACTATGTAACAAATTACCCTAAAACTTAGTAACTTAAAAGAAGCATTTAATGTTCCAGTTTCCGTGGGTCAGGAATCTGCGAACAGCTTAGCCTAAAGTCTCTTATAAGTTTTTTTTTTTTTTTGTCTTTTGTCATTTTAGGACCACACCCGTGGCATGTGGAGGTTTTCAGGCTAGGGGTCTAATCGGAGCTACAGCTGCCAGCCTACGCCACAGCCACAGCAACATGGATCTGAGCTGGGTCTGCAACCTACACCATAGCTCACAGCAAAGCCGGCTGGTTAGCCCACTGAACAAGACCAGGGATTGAACCCACAACCTCATGGTTCCTAGTCAGATTCCTTTCTGCTGAGCCACAAAGGGAACTCCTTTTATAAGTTTTCGATCAAGGTGTCAGCTGGGTGATAGTATCAGCCATGGGCTTGACTGGGGAGGGATTTTGCTTTCGAGCTCACTTACTTGGTTGTTGGTGAGATTCAGTTCTTCATGGGCTGTTCCACTGAGGGCCTCAGTTCCTTGATGGCTGCTGGCTGGAGGCCACCCTCAGTTCCTTACCATGTGGGCCTCTCCACTGGATATCTCCCAGCCTGGCAGTTGGTTTCATCAGAGTGAGCAAGTGAGAAGAGCCATAGAGAGAGTACAAGGAGGATGAAACCTGGAGAGTGATAGTTCATCAATTTTTCAATTTTATTATATGAACATATATACATATATATATTTTAAGGCTGAAAACTATGTTTAGTTCACATACACAGGAGGGAAATATCTAAGCATGAATAGCAGGGAAGAAAGATCACTAGAATTTTTTTTTTTTTTTGTCTTTTTAGGATTGCACCCGGGGCATATGGAAATTCCCAACTGAGGAGTCGAATCAGAGCTGTAGCCACCAGCCTATGCCCCAGCAATGCCAGATCCGAGCCACGTCTGTGACCTGTACCATGACTCGTGGCAATGCTAGATCTTTAACCCACTGAGCGAGGCCAGGGATCAAACCCATGTCCTCATGGGGTTCATTACCGCTGAGTCATGGCAGGAACTCCCACTAGAAGTATTTTGGGAACACCCTTTCTCTCTCTCTCCTTCTTTCTAGATATCTGTCTACATTTACACATCTATTTGCATGTCTCTAGATACTTATCTCTATCGATAGATACAGAAATACTTGTTTCCAGTAGAACTGTGTTTTTATAATTTTTTTAAGCAAAAGGTTTTGCAGAAGCTTATTGTCTAGAGCAGACGCAGCAACAGTGATGGGCAGACATGGAGGCAAAAGCCTGGCTGGTAAGGGTCTGCAGGTAGAGTCTACAAATTCCCAAGCATTTTAACTACCAGTAATTCCCTGAAAACAGTAGGAGAATAAGGGGTCTTACTCTAAAACAAAGACAGTAAAGACAGCATCCAGTCCATGTTTGTTGGAGCTCAGAGTAGGTCCAAGTTACAACTTTGAAAAAGGTACAATTAATCGTGGCGTTTTCTGGATGGACAATTTTCTTTCCAGTTCCTGCTGCTTTGGCTCTAGACCAGTCTTGTGTTTCTGCCACTTTATCTCCATCTCAGCTCTATTCTTAACATCCTGAAGCTTGAAGCTCCAGAATTACTTCCCTTTTCCTGTTCAATGAAACCCTTGCCCAGTTTTCAACCAGCCCTTCAAACGCTACGTCCAGTGCTTGAGCACAAGGGGAACCTGGGTACAGAATGTGCTGGAGCAACGTACTAATCAAAGGTACACTGAAGGAAGGATGACTAAATGCTGCTCTACATGGTTTATAAACGGATGTCTACTTTCTGGAATTTCAGTTAGCACAACTAGTGGAAACAAAGCTTTCCAGGATGCAGAGTTGAATTTTTGCTGGGTTTAGTACCACATTGAGAGCTTATATAAGAGGATCATTTTCTTTAAGTTGCTATTATTGGGACTTGACTTCGAACCTGAAAATTATTTAAGACATTGTGCTTTAACCACACTTCCGCCTTCAAAGTCCGGGGAGAGCAACGCCAGGGACGTCGGCTATTACATCAAGAAGAACAAGCAATGGCTGCCTTCTAATCCCCATTTCCTACCCCTCGGAACATCTCATGTGAGAAAATACACTCTAGTACTTCTTTTCTTCTACTAAGAATGAACCACATGCCAAAGTTTTGAAAAAGGTGATTTTGGAGTTCCCTTCGTGGCTCAGTGGTTAACGAATCCGACTAAGAACAATGAGGTTACGGGTTCGATCCCTGGCCTTGCTCAGTGGATTAAGGATCCGGCGTTGCCGTGAGCTGTGGTGTAGGTTGCAGACACGCCTTGGATCCCGCGTTGCTGTGGCTGTGGCGAAGGCTGGCGGCTACAGCTCCTGTTAGACCCCTAGCCTGGGAACCTCCATATGCCGCGGGTGCGGCTCTACATAAAAACACAAAAAGACAAAAGAAAAAAGAAAAAGGTGAATTTGAACCTTTTGCTGGGCAGTTTCCAAGGGAGAGCTGTCTGGGTGACTTGAAAAATCCATAGGAATGGGTTTTTTTTCTTATGTTCTCAAAGGCAAGGGGTTAATGTTAGAAGCAGAAAATAAATAAACTGTGTATAACTGGTGGCTACTGGGTGGCAGATGTGGGTCAGTGTTGTTCAAGGGACAAATAACACTATTTTGCTTCAATGTAATTTAAAGCACAATCTCACTTAGGCAGGGGTGTTTGTAAATTATGTTGTTTTTAGGAAAAGAGTACCCAGTGGACAGAGTGAATGTTCTCTTTCATGGAGTTAATCTAGATTTAGGAATTGTATTGTGATGAATGATTCGGGTCTAAAGAGTTAATGAAATGGATCCGTGCTTCTGATCCATTACAGTGGGCTTGATCCTTGAAGAAACCGGGAGGGGGTTATACTGTGGATAATTGAAGAAGGAGGCATTTTTGAAAGAAAGGCAGACTTGAGGATAAGAGAAGGAAGCCTGTCAACGGGATTGGAAGTTGTGTAGTTGTTTTATTAATTGCTCCTGGGCTTTTCCCTCAGGCTATGAAAATAACTTTTTTTTACTTCCTCTCTCTTATATTGCAGCTCATTTTAGTTGCTCCCTACCTCAAGCTGTTTCTGAAGTTGGATGCAATACCATGGTCTTAACCTCCATTGTGGGGAATAAAGAGAAACTCAGAGGAGGGACCGTCCCCACATCCAGCCTCCTGCTGGTCGCTGTGCGGGCCCGGGGCATGACTGCTCCCACAGCCCAGGAGCAGCAGTCAGAGAGGTGCTTGGTTAAACCAAGTGAGGAGGGACGGACGAGTGATACGGAGAAGCACCTGCCAAACGGACCACGTGGCAACAGCTCTATTTTTACCTGTTTTACTAGAGTTCATCCAGCAAAGCAGGACCAACAGCACACACGTACGGTCAGTTTTCCTACAAATATCCTATCTCTGTTGCAGGAGGCAATCTAAGATACAGTTTTGCACTAAGGTATTAGTCTCTTCCACTGGTGATAGTCCCTCTCTCTCCTCGTCTTTTATGGCCTTGAAATGTTTGAAGAGCACTGGTAAGTGATTCTGTAAAAAGGCCCTCGACATGGTTGCTTGTTTTCTCCTGATTTAGCTGAAATTCTGCGTTATTGGGAAGTTGTAACAGAGACGATGGATCTTTCCTAGCATATTATATCAGGGGTACGTGATCCCACAGGCCTTATTACTAGTGAGGTTAACCTTGATCACTTGGCTAAGAGGATCTTGTCTACCAATATGATCCACTGCAAACTTCCCTTTGTAATATACTAAAAATTTGTGGGATGATAATTTGACGCTATGAAAATACCCTATTGCATCCTAAGCTTTTGCCTGCTGATTTTAGCATCTAAATGGTTCTTGCCTGCAGCGATGATACTTTGGTACTCCAGTGGTGATTTTCCCTGCCCCTCATCTTTTCTTTCCCTTCTTTCTATCTTTAAAGCACTTCCTTTCTCTGTGGCATCCCAGGAATGTTATATGTTTATCTTGCATTTTCCCTGCTCCCTACTTGAAAATGTCCAGTTCTCCAAAGAACCCCAATTCCGTTTATGAATTCCATCTAATTCTAAAAACACACGGGTTTATATTGATAACTTTGACTCCAATCCAGAACCATAGGGTTCGTTTTTGCTTGTTTCCTTGTTTGTAACTTCTTTCTTGACTGTAAGAAACCTAGCTCGAATTAGATAAAATATATTTACTTATTTGTTCATCTCAATTTTTTTTTTTTTTGTCTTTTTGTCTTCTTAGGACCACACCCACGGCTTATGGAGGTTCCCAGCTGGGATCCAAATGGAGCTGCAGCCTCCAGCCTACACCACAGACACAGCAATGGGGGATCCGAGCCGTGCCTGACCCACACCACAGCCTACGGCAATGCTGGATGCTGAACCCACTGGGAGAGGCCCGGGATCAAACCTGCGTCCTCATGGATGCTAGTCGGGTTTGTTAATGCCTGAGCCACGATGGGAACTCCTCATCTCAAGTATTTTAATAAAGTATTTTCAGTATTAACCCATACCCCTCTGAGAAACAAATGTACCCATTGGAGTATGTTTCTGCATAGGTCTTTTGTCTTTAACCTTTAGTATCCAGTGAAGATAAGATTTTCTAAGTTACTTAAGTCATCTTCTTTCCTTTCCCTCCCTCTGCTGAGGTCATGTGACTTGTTTGAAATGATTTAAGTTCATCCCTCAGTCTGTCATGACCAGGAATCCATCCTCCCTTTCCATCCCAACAACTTGAAAGATTAAAAGCAAAATAAGGGAGTTTCCGCCGTGGAGCAGCACGATGGGCAGTGCTCTGCAGTACCAGGATGCGAGTTTGATCCACAGCCTGGTCCAGTGGGTTAGAGGACCCAGTATTGCCCCAGCCATGGTGTAGGTCACAACTGCGGCTTGGATCTGATCCCTGGCCTGGGAACTCCACATGCTGCAGGGTGGTCAACGAAACAAAAATCATACAGTAAAAGTCATTCTTTTTGGTGAAAAGCTGTACGGATTTTGGCAAAGGCATAGATGCATGTATCCCCACATTTATGTACAGAATAGGTTCCATCGGATTCCGAATTTCCTTGTGTTGCCTCTAACAGACAATTGCTTCTATTACCATACAACCCCTGAAAACCACTGTTCTGTCTTCCTTCCTTAAAGTTTTCCTGTTCCCAGAGGAATCAATGGAATTCACAGAGCAGGTAACATTTGGAACTTATCTTTTTCCACTTAGCAAATTCATCCATGTGTTGTTTATGAATCACTAGTCTGTTCCTACTTATTGCTGTAGAGTATTCTGCTGTACAAATGGGCCATAGCTTGTTTATCCATTTGATGGTTGATGGGCCTCTGGATTGCTTCCAATGTTTGATGAATATGAATAAAGCTGCTACAAATTTTCATATACATGTTTTTGCAGGAACGTAAGTTTTAATTTCTTTTGGGGTGATACCTAGGAGTAGAATTGATATATCTTTAACTTTGTAAGAATTGCCAACCTGTTTCCCAGAGAGGCCATAATAGTTTGCATTCCCACCAATTATGTAATAAAGTTCCAGTTGTTTTGCATCCATGTAGGCACTTGGTGCTGCCATTAAAAAAAAAAAAAGGCATTTTAGTACAAGTTTAGTGTTATCTCATGGTAATTTAAATTTGTATTTTCTTATGCTTAATGACATTGAACATCTTTTTGTAGGCTTATTTGCCACCCTCGTATCTTTGGTGAAGGGTCTATTTGGTTCTCATATCCATTTTTTAAAATTGGTTTGCTTAATTTCTAATTGTTCAGTTTTTAGAGTTCTTTATATACACTTGTCAGAAATTATTCAGCAGAAATGTGATTTGCAAATATTTTCTAGACTATGACTTTTTTGTAAAGCAAATGTTTTTCATTTTGGTGAAGTACAGTTTATCAAGTTTTTAAATTTATGGATCTTGCTTTTTGGTGACATAACTAAAATAATTTATTCACACATTTCCCCCCATTTCTTTCTAAATGTTTTATATATTTATATTTTATATTTATATCTACAATTTATTTAAAGTTAATATTTGAAGTATGCCTCAGATTCTTTTTTGTTTGCCTTTTTTTCTTTTCTTTCTTTTTTTTTGGCCTATGGACATGCAGCTGTTCCATTCCTATTTGTTGAAGACACTGTTTTCTTCATTGAAATGTATTTGTACATTTCAGATGACTTTTTATTCACATGGTTCTATTTCCGGTCTCTCTTTATCTGCTCTGTTGACTAGTGTGTTTCTCCTTTTACTGCTACCACTGTCTTGGCTACTTTGTTATATTTTGCAACAGAGAGGAAAGTGAGTCCTCTGACCTTGTTCTCTTTCAAAGCCGTTTGGGCTATTCTAGTTCCCTTTGCCTTTCCACATACATTTTAGAATCCCTTTGTTGATATTTACAGAAGAGCTCACTGGGGTTTTATCTGGGGTTTTGTTGAACGTATAGATTGAACTGGGGATAAGTGACAGCAATATTGAATCTTAAAGCCATTTATGTGTTGTGACTCTAAATTTATTGAGGATTTCTTTAATTTTTGTCACAGTGCTTTGCAGTTTTTTAGCATACAGGTCCTACATAAAATTTTTTAGAGTCACTTCTAAGTGACATTTAAAAAAATGGCATTTTTTTTAAGCTTGGAATTCCAATTGTCCACCTGCTATCCTGTGACTCTGTTAACCTCTTTCTTTAGTTAGAAAGATTTTTGAGACTTCTTTGAGCATTTTCTACATAGACGGTCATGTCATTTGTAAACACAGTTTTATTTCTTCCTTTTTTAAATGTGCAAGTCTTTTAATATCTTCTGCTTGCTTTATTGCACTGGTTATAACCTCCAGTCTGAGGCAGAGAGAGAAGACAGCTTTATTTTTTTATACTAGGCGAAAACAATTTAGTCTTTCATCATTAGTATAATACAGCTATAGTTTGCTGAATTCCATGTACACTTTGTTGGGTAAAAAAGTTCTCTTTTACTTCTAGTTTTTCTTTTTTAGCTTAAATGGAGATGTGATTTTTGTTATGATTTTTCTGCATTTGTTGATGATAGGATGTTCTTTCCAATTTCATTGATTTCTGATATTATTTTTTATTCTTTAATTTGTCTGCTGGATTGGGGTTTAGTTTGCCTGTGTTTTTCTAGTTTCTTAAGGTAAAACTTAGATTATTCATTTGAGATCATTTTTCTTTTTGTGGAACCATTTTATGCTATATGTTATATTAAAACTATTTTGTGTTATAGCTGTTTTCTGCTATACATTTCCATATAATCCCTGTTTTAGTTACATCCCAAGCATTTTGAGCTGTTGTGTGTCCTCCTCCACTTATCTCAGAATACTTTTAAGCTTTTATTGATACTTCCTCTTCAACCTACAGACTATTTAGGGTTGTATTGTTTAATTTCTAAATATTTAGAGATTTTCAAAATACTTCCTTTTCTCTAGTTTAATTCTTTTATGACTTGAGAACATACTTTGTATGACTCTCTATTTATTTCAGTTTGTTGAGGTATATTTTGTGAGCCACATGGTCTTTCTTGGTGTCCTGTGTACTTGAAAAAGGAAATATATTTTGCTGTTGTTGAATGGAGTGTTTCATAAATGTCGATTAAGTCTATTTTGGTGGATAATGTTGCGTAGGGCTCCTACATTCCTACTAATTTTCTCTTGATATGTTTTTTTTTTCTATCAGTTTGAAAGAGAAATGATAAAGTCTTCAATTATAATTGTGGCTTTGTCTATATTTCCTTTCAGTTCTATTTGTTTTTGTTTCACATATTTTGAACCTCAGATGTTACGGGCATACATGTTTAGGATTGCTATTTCTTCTTGGAAAACTGATTCCCTTATTACTATGTAGTATCTCTCTTTATCCCTGATAATATTTCTTTTTTGGAAGTCTACTTTGTTTGATATCAAAATAGCTATTTCAGACTTTCTTTTTGGCTGGTGTTTACATGATAGATTTTTCTCTTTTACTTTTAACTTACATTTATAGTTATATGACACATATTTAAATTTATATTTAAAATTAGCTTCTTGGGGAAAGCACATACTTGGTGCCTGCTTTTTGATCTAATCTGAGTCATTTTTAACTGGTGCATTCGGGCATTCATTTTAATGTGATTATTGACATGGTTGGATTAAAATCTACCATCCTGCTAGCTATTTTCTATTTCTTCCATCTGTTCTTTATTTCTTTTTTCATCTTTATCTGCCTTCCCTTGGGTTAATTGAGCATTATCATGATTCAATTGTGTTTCCTCAGTTGACTTATTGTTTGCACCATTTTAACATAATTTTAGTGGTTGCCCTAGTTTTTACAATATACAACTCTAATTGTACGAACATTTTTGATGGAAAGTAGCCCATATCTGAAGTAAAAAATGTGGAAAACCACTGAGCTTCACCATAATAGGTGATATAATTTATATTTGTCGAATGTTTATCATGTGCTAGTCATTCTTTTAAACCCTTGCATGTATTAACTAATTTATTGCTTTTTTTTTTGGCTGCATCTGTAGTATATGGAAGTTTCCAGGGCTGAAGATCAAAACTGCAACAGCAGTGACCCCTGCCATTGCAGTGACAATGCCAGATTCTTGGCCCACCATGCCACAAAGAAACTCTTAATTTATTGCTCTTAATAACACTAATATAACCAATTGTTATTCCATTTTACAGATAAAGAAGCACAAAAGGTTAAGTTATTTCTCCATGTCACAAGCATAGTCGGTTTCCTGAGCTTGTGCTTCAAAGCATTATGTTATACTTATATGGGCTAAACTAAGACACTGCAACTCAAAATTTTAAGGCCCAAACCTTCAAAACAGCTTTTGAGAGCATTTCCTCCAAATATACTAAAGAAAGTTGACTTTCAGAGGGAGTAGGGGTTGAGAAGAAATTGATGCTTAACTTGCCTTTCTCTCTTTCTTTCTCTCTCTCTCTCTCTCCCTTCCTCCCTTCCTCCCTTTCTCTCTCTCTTTCTTTCCTTGTTCTTTCCTTCCTTCCCCCCCCCCTTTTTTTTTGACTGCACCTGCAGCATGTGCAAGTTCCCAGGCCAGGGACTGAAACCTTGTGGCAGCCGTGGCCTGCACCACAGCTATGGCAATGCAAGATCCTTAACCCACTGCACCATGAGGGAACTTATATTAGCTTACATTTTTATGTGCTAAATTTTTATAAATCAAGTATTTTTGAGTCATTAGAATCATAAAATGATTGCATTTTTTAATCATTTAAATTTATAACTGAGAGCTTACTTGGCTCTCATCCAATGTTCTTGTTTCGCTGATAGGGACAAGGCCCTAAGAAATTAAATTTCTTACCTAAGATCATAGAGCTAATAATTAGTGATGAAGTCAGAACTTGAACCCATTTTCGCCCACTCCTGGAAGTCTGCTATATCCCTTCTCTGTATTCCTATACTATTCATGCTTACTTCTTATCGTTGATATGATTTTATTTTATTTATTTATTTATTTTTTTTGCCTTTTGTCATTTTATGGCCGCACCTGCGGCATGTGGAGGTTCCCAGGCTAGGGGTCTAATCGGAGCTGTGGCCACTGGCCTGCGCCGCAGCCACAGCAACGCAGGATCTGAGCCGCGTCTGCAAACTACACCACAGCTCACGGCAACGCCGGATCGTTAACCCACTGAGCAAGGGCAGGGATCGAACCCGCAACCTCATGGTTCCTAGTCGGATTCGTTAACCACTGCGCCACAACGGGAACTCCGTTGATATGATTTTAATCTTAGATTTGTTAATACTTGCTTTGTGATCTAATATATGATATACCCTGGGGACTGTTCCTTGTGCACTTGAGAAAATATGTGTTCTCTGCTGCTGGGTAGGTTGTTCTGTATATGTGTGTTAGGTTCATTTAATCTAAAGTGTAGATGAAGTCCACTATTTCGTTATTGACTTTCCGTCTGAATAATCTATCCATTATAGAAAGTAAGGTATTGAGCTCATCCACTATTATTGCATTGACATCTATTTCTGCCTTCATATTTGTTAATGGTTCTTTAGCATATTTAAGCTCCAAATTGGGTGCTTATCTATAACTGCTATAAATGTTTATATACCCTTGATGAAGTGAGCCTTTTATCATGATATAATGACTTACTTGTCTCTTGCTGTGGCTTTTGATGTAAAGCCTATTTTGTGTGATATAAATGCAGTCAAGTCTGCTTACTGCTGGTATCCATTTGCATGGAATATTTTTTCCATCCTTTAACTTTCAGTCTGTTAGTGTCCTTAAATTTTAAGTGAGTCTCTTGTAGGCAGAATACATGTGAGTCTTGTTTCCTTAATCCATTCAGCGCTTTGTCTTTTAATTGAATAATTTAAACCATTTACATTTAGAATATTTATTTATAGATAAGAACTTACTATCACCATTTTGTTAATTGCTTTCTGATTGCTTTGTAGTTCCTTGTTTCTTTCTTCCTCTCTTGCTTTCTTTGTAAATGAATCATTTTTGTTATGGTTTAATTCTTTTCTTTTTATCATTCTTGAACTTATTATAGGTTTGGCCTTGTGATTATCATGAGGCTTTCATAACACATCTTATGTTATAGGAGTCAATTTTAAGCTGATAAT
>PVHT020000175.1:25994245-26113774 GCA_004024745.2 Catagonus wagneri
TGTTAATTGCTTTCTGATTGCTTTGTAGTTCCTTGTTTCTTTCTTCCTCTCTTGCTTTCTTTGTAAATGAATCATTTTTGTTATGGTTTAATTCTTTTCTTTTTATCATTCTTGAACTTATTATAGGTTTGGCCTTGTGATTATCATGAGGCTTTCATAACACATCTTATGTTATAGGAGTCAATTTTAAGCTGATAATAGCTTCAATTGAATAAAAAAAAAACTTCCACACATTCACTTGCCCTCTTAACATTTTATGTGGTTGAGGTCACAATTTACATAGTTACATCTTTTTATATTTGTATCCATTAACAAAATATTGTAGCTATAGTTATTTAACAAATTTTTCTTTTAAATTATATGCTAGAGCTCAAACTAATTTATACACCAACACTGCAGTTATTATTCTGAATTTGGCTATATATGTACCTTTACCAGTGGATTTTATCCTTGCATATGTTTTCATGTTACTAATTAGTGTCCTTTCATTTCAGCTTAAAGAATTCCCTTCAGCATTTCTTGTAAGGCAAGTGCACTAGTGATAAATTCCTTTAGCTTTTGTTTGTCTGGAAAGTCCTTACCTCTTTGCCTGAAGGACAATTTCCTGGCTAAAGTTTTCTTGGTTGGCAGTTTTTTCTTAGAGCACTTGGACTATATTATCCCATTCTTCTTGGGCTGCAATATTTCTGCTGAGGGATCTACTTATAGCCATATCAGGGTTCCCTTGTGAGTGATGAGTCTTTTTTTCTCTTGTTGCTTTCAAAATTTTCTGTTTGTCTTTGACTTTAGAGAGTTATATTTTAAAGTTTCTCCATGAAAATCTCTTTGAATTGAATCTGTTTGGAGTTATTTAAGCTTCATGTAAGCCATAACTCTCCCCTGACTTAGGAAGTTTTCAGCCATTATTTCTTTAAGTAAGTTTTCTGTTTTTTGAGACTTCCAGAATCTGAAGTGTTTCACTTGATAGTATCCCATAATCCATGTAGGCTTTCTTTACTTTTTTTCACCCTTATTTCTTTTTTTCTTCTCTGATTGGTTAATATAAATAGAGATCTGTCTTCCAGTTTACAGATTTATTTCCTCCTCTATTGAACCTGATATTGAAGCTCTCTACTGCATTTTTCCTTTTATTTGTGATATTCTTTAGCTTCAGAATTTCTGTTCATTTTTTTATAATTTATATTTTTGCTGAATGTCTTTTTGTTGGTGCATTGTTTTCCTGGGTTCTTTGCGTCATATTACTGAGCTTCCTTAAAATCATTATTTTGAATTATTTTTCAGGTAATGTACAGATCTTCATTTCTTTGGGGTCAGGTTCTGGAAAACCTATGTATCCCTTCGGTGACGTAATATTTTCTTGTTTCATGTTTCTAACAGCTTTGCATTGATGTCTGTACATTTGAGGAGGCAGTTACTGCCTCACCTTTTCAGGCTGGTGTCAGAGGGGAAAGTCTCATCTGAAGGTGGCTGTAAGGGTGCTTTCTGGGTAGGGTTCAGTGTCTCTAGCTCTTGGGAGGACACAGCAGCATAATCTATGTGTAGTTGCATCAGTTGAAGTTAATGATGAATGCAAAGTTTGTGATGAATGCAAAGTTCTTCAGTGGTAAGACTGAGGTAGCTCCATGAATGGCCATGGCAGTGGCAGTGGCACTTAGGGCTATGGAGGTCCTTTGTGGCAAAGATTACTGAGGTTCTCCTAGTCTCTAGTTTTGCTTGTGGGAGGAAGTCTTAGCTGAAGGAATCTCTTGGTTCCAGGTCTTGCACACTGGTGCTCAGGGCAGCAGCAGAGCTGGGGCTGGGATCAAATGCACACAGAACAACCAGTGTGCCTGCATCTTGGGGGCAGAGGTGCAGTTGCTGTTATGATGGCTTCAGCATCTGTAGAGAGAGCGTGTGCAGATCTTCTGTAGAACTGGAGACTGATTCTCAGGCTGTCTCCAGTGCCCAGGCCCGAGGTGGGTGGAGAAGCTAAATGACACGGGCCCTGGGATGACAGGGTGTAACACTGGCATGGGAATGGAGCCAGAGGACAGCAGTAGCTCACCTTGGGGATGAGCAGTCAAAATCCCAACCTTTGCTTCAGTTGCAGACCAGCAGCAGTGTAGCCTGTGATAGTGGGGCAAAGTTGTGATATAGGATCCAGTGTCAGCCACAGATCAACAGCAGCATGGCCCCAGTAATGGAATCCAGGGGGGCAAGGTACAGAGAAGAAGAGGTGCAGTCATGGTTGTGGTGGATCAAAGCTCCAGATTATGACCTGTGGGCAGGGCACAGAGCAGTAGCTGCTCAACCCCAGTAATGATGACTTGGGATCTGAGGGCAGGTGGCATACTGTGCTATGGACGGCAAGCTGCTGTGGTATCTTTATACTAGACTGTGGGGAACATCAGTGACTAGGGACCCCGGGGGCAGGGCTTACCACTGTGACAACTCTAGCCCCGAGGAGAAGACACAGCAGTGGGAACTCTGGACAGTTCTGCCAGCGAGGTTCAGCAGTGGTGAAGACTGGAGCGGTCCTTGGTAATAAGGGCTGGAAACATCTATGGGGAGTAAGTCTTCCAGGGGTTCTCCTGCTCTCCATTTCCCCAGGGGGCAAAACGCCTCCCAAGGGGCTCTTCTTGGCACTGAGCTACTCTGGACCAGGGCCTTGGGTGACACAGGTTTGCTATGTGGCCATCCTCAGGTTTTCAGCTCCTCAGAATTGCCACTGCATCTTCATTATAATGTAGAGCTTTCCAAGAGCTCTCTTCATTGGTTTGTGGTTGTTTGTTTATTGTTTGTGCTGATTTTCTGGGACAGATGAGCAATGGGGCCCCCTAGCCCTCTGTCTTACTGATATCACAGCCTATTTGATCTCGGATTCTTTCCTTTGATCATCAAGCCTCTCCTGTAGCAGTACTTCGACAACTTCTGCCTGAATAACTCCTAAGACTCAATGGATATATATACACACACACGTACACACACACACACACACACACACACACACACACACACACACACACACACACACACACACACACACACACACACACACACACACACACACGTATACACACACACACACACACACACACACACACACGTATACACACACACACACACACACACACATATATTTTTTTTGAAAACTCCTTGCCAGCAAGGAAGTTGTTTTACTAATTGTGTTGACTTTTGTACTGAGTCTGACCTAAAATTATGTTTGCTGAATGAATATTCAGAAGGTAGTACAGCACAGTGGTCACAAAACCAGGCTCTCTGTTTCAAATTTCAGCTTCCTTACCTACTACCTGTATGACTTTGGATGACTTACCTCTCTCAGCTTCACGGTCTGCATCTTTACAAAGGTGAAATTAGTAGTAATTACATCATAGGACTGTTGTGAGGTTTAACAGCAACAATGCATGTGAAGTACCTTGCCAGTACTAGATACACATGCAGTCAATATTTGGCTATTATTATCCAATAAAATATAATATCCAATATTTAGCTATTATTATAGCATTGTCATCAATCACGACAGGAAAGTAAAGTGTGGAAGGAGCATTAGAATGACTTCATTTTATATTTTTTTAATCTTATTTTCAAGTTCTCATTTCATATTTTTAAACGTATTTTCTTTTTTCAAACGACGTGGCCCAAGGGAATAATTCGCCTGGTAAACCTAAAGCTCTTTAGGACATCTGAGCTGAGGACATTTAAAATAAAGACTTTAATTTTTGAGTCAAAGTCCAGAAGGAAAATTAGATAAGTTTTTCCACCTGCCTTGGGGATAAGAAAGGTCCAATTCAGTCACAAACCTTGATTCTGTAAAAGTAGAAAGAAAATCCTTGTGAAGTAGGAAAGTGTCAGGAGCTCAGGACCCAGGAGGCCCCAGTCACTGGGTCTCTGGGAAGGTGGCAGGAATAGCAGAAAGCTGATGGAAAACAAGCTCTCAGAGGCTGCTTCTACAACCTGCTCAGACCGAGCAGGATTCTAACGTGAAGGGGATGGTACACACCGCCTGGGACCTGACAGGGCGCTTCAGAGAGCCGGGGTGTGCGGTGATGGCGGGGGCGGGGTGGGGCTGCCGAGCAGGGGTCTGGTCAAGGTCAGGTGCTCCTGGGGGGTGGTGTGGAGAGAAGAAGACCTGGGAGACTGGCTCTCCTGGTTTTCCTGTTGCTTTTCTGCGCCTCCCAGAAAGGCTTTCGCATGTTACTCAAGACACACCGATTGCCTGCGTGTTCTTCCTCCGTGGCCGAAGACCCCTGGGGGAGAGAGACAGACAAATACCGTGAACAATGAGAAAAATGAAATGAAAATGAAGCAGCACCCGAGCCGACTTCATACCCGTTCAGGTGCAGATCGCCGAGGAGGACGGGGCCACGCCAGGGCCACAGAGGGGAGGCTTTTCAGACCGAGCCTGGTAACTGGTCTTCACACGGACCATCCCGAGCCCTGAGCGTCTCACCACTGCCGGCTCCTGGCCCTTTCTCTGTCCCCCAGGACTCCCCCTGAGAACGAGAACCCTGCTGAAGGTCCTGATGGGGCACTAGAGAGTGGCGGGCAGGACAGGTAGGTGAAAAGTGAGCTGGAGTTTCCTGGCTGAGATGAATTTTCAATTTCTCGGTGAATCTCAATTACACAGACTTTCCCTGAGGCCCTGTTCACCTCAGAGAATCAAAAATCAAAACTTGGCTGCCAATTCTAACAGAGTGGAATTTTTTTTTGGTCTTTTTTTTGGTTTTTAGGGCCACACTCGTGGCCTATGGAGGTGGGGATGAATCGGAGCTACAGCTGCCGGCCTACACCACAGCCACAGCAATGTGGGATCCGAGCCCCATCTGGGACCTACACCACAGTACACAGCAATGCCAGGTCATTAAGCCAATGAGTGAGGCCAGATATGGAACCCGCATCCTCATGGATCCTAGCTGGGTTCATTTCTGCTGCCCTGTAATGGGAACTCTCAGATTGGAAATTTTGTTTGTCCCTCTCTCTCCTTTTAGGAGCACATTTGTCCCCAGGAATGTTTAACTGAAAGGGATAATTGCAAGAACCCCCTGGGGGAAAAATAGCCTCTCAACACCCTTTCAGCCGCAGAGTCAACATTTTCCAGACCTGCTGGAGCAAGTGTTCCAACTCCGTGGTTTAGCATCCCTCCTCACTATGTCCTCAATAAATAACAGCGGAATGAATGAATGGATTTGATGATCTGCTGCACGCAGGGTAGCTCTCAAGGACTGAAAAGCAGTTAAGATAAATAAAAAGAAATTTCTAGTCAATATGGTGGTCTAAGCAGAAACGGGGAACTCCAAACACAGAGAAATGCTGAATGAGATAGAACACCAGACTTCCTTTAAAGTATACAGCTGAAATTGAAAACACAAAGTGGGGAGGGGGCGGACACAAAGTGCTAGAAATGAAAAGGAAACTCAAAGCCAGAATGGTAGGACGACATACGGCTGGGGATAAATAAACCAAATATGCACTTAAGGTGGATGAGTTGTGTCAAACCAAAGTAGAACCAAACTGTGATACAGAAATCGTGGATGATGTGAAGGGGAGCTCAGAGGTAAGACACTCTACATGCTTCTCTGTGTAACAGAGATATTGATTAGTCCTAGATTTGGCTAACTTTGTGCATTAAAATTATAAAGGTAAATACCCCCCTCTCAAAAAAAGAAAAGAGGAAATGGAATGTTTAACCTTAAAATCAGTAGAGAGGGAAACAAAAGAAATAAGTGCAGCCGATTCAATAAGAGAAAGCCTTGTTAACAGAGAATGTCAAGTAAGATCATGTACACAGGCACATACATATAGATCTGAGATTATTGTAAATCGGAGTGAATTATAGTCACGTATTGAAAGACACTGGAAATTGGAAATTAAAAAAAAATCTTGCTCTATGTAGGAATTCCTGAAAGAAACAATAAATTTAGATGCATTAGTTAGTTGGGCATGTGAGGTTTGGAAAAATATGGGGGAAATTGTAACTACAAGGAGAAGAGAATTTGGTGGCTATTGCTATGCTCCATTGCCAGCTCTGGAAGAAGGTAACAAAAGCTGGGTGATTACTTAACAGTTAAAAGCAGGAGTGAAATCTAGAGGGCCTCCTTGGCAGTGTGCAAGGAGGTGTTCCTATCCTGCAGGAGGGTGGCAGAGAAGTTTTAGGTCCAGGCCCAGGACTTGGTTGTGGGTGTAGCCAAGCTCTAAAGACGGTTAAACTTCTGACCCAGGTAGGTAGGTCTGCTATGCCAGGGTCATGGATCTAGCTTGATACATCTGAAATTGAATTTTCACACACACCTGGACATGGGGAGCCTTCAGAAGTGACCCTTCCACGTAAAGAGCTAGCACTCCTCCTTACTTAAAGATGATGCAGAGACAACATACATAGCCTCCACTCTGCCCCCAGTTCTGTCCCCATTTCCCCTTCAGGTCAGTAGACCAACAACCAGGATTAAGTCAAAACATAACCTGGTCATACTAGGTCATAGTGTACCTGAGTCTACTGGGGAAGGGAAGGGACTCACCCCCTCAAGAACTTCAGGATGCACTATCAAGTACCAGTAGGTTCTGGAAAGATACATTTGGGACTGCATTCTGAGGCTGCTAGACTGAGAAAAAGCAACATAGATGTGGATCAAAGAGACTTCATCAATATGGGAGCACGTTACAGAAATGCAGGCATTAACACTCTGGCCAAGACCTCAGAGGATGCTGTGAACACACACCCAGAAACGTGGGAAGACTGATGTTCTACAGTAAGTAAAGAATCAAAGCCAGAATGGTCATGGGAGGAGGAGGAGGGAAAAAGAAATTAAATGGCTCAGACAAGTGGACAAGCTAAAATGGACATACCTGAAAACCTATTCCATGACTGTATCTCATAAGCAGGAAGAGAGGGTATATCATTTACCAGAACAATAGGGCACATACTAGTGAGAAAATCACCAGCATCAATAGGAAGCTCAGTCATGGTTCTCTGCTGAAAGTTAGGGCTGATGGTAGGAGAAACCACTGCAGAAGTAGGCTCATTAACACATAGCAAAGGAGATTCTAAAACACTCTGACTGCAAACAGTAGAGGCCAGGTGGCAGTATTTTATACTCAGAAGCCAGGTATGAATAATTATTACAATAAGCGGCGTGGTTGGAAGAACAGCCAGGGAGTGCAAAGTTCGGAAAGTTACGGACGTGGTGAAAAGAGTGGGGCAAAGCGAGGGGCGAAATGTATCGGCATCAATATGAGCAGTACCATTCTATCTGTGAAATACGGAAAGTGACAATGACGGTCAGAAGGCTAAGAGCAATCATTCCAGTAAAATTATGATCTTCTAATATTAAGGTTTTAGCCCCAGACCCATTGACTAAAGAAGGGACTGGTCCTCTTCAGAGAATTGGACTTCTGTCCAATCAGCCCTCACAGCAGAAATTCCCTCAACAGCATCGCGGGCAAGCGCGCTGTACCTCTGCTCGGATGCTCCAGCTATGCGGCGCTCACCAGCTCTCGACACAGCCCAGCCAATTTCTGTTAAGAACGTTCTGTCTTTTATGGAGTCAAAATATACTTCTTACGACATCCATTCATTATTCTGATCCCAGCCCTCTAAAGGGGCCCGAAATAAGTCTAACTGCTCTTCTGGAAACACTTGAAGACAGTTTTACTGTTCAATGAAATCGTGTCTTCTTCAGGATAGACACTTGATTTTTCCACCTCTCCTGGAGGTGACCGGTTTTCCTCTTCTTTGCTACTTGGTCTGCCTGTGGCGCTGCCGCCTTGAATGTGCTCCAGCTCCCCTCCTGGAACGCAACGAGGTGGTTCGAGGTGACCGCCAGCAATGCCCTTCACCCGCTGCCTGAAGTGTGCAGCTATTTACAGCCAGGAGAAGGGCGTGGCTTCACTGCTGCACACTTCGCGGTCTTCCCCCCACTTTTTCCATTTGTTTTCTTATCCTTTCTTCTCCCTTTTACCGTTTGCCTTAGTCACACATCGTTTTCACTCCAACAACAAAATCTACTTGGAGTTCCCTGAACCAGCTATTTTATATCCCTAGTCATTTCACACTGTGTTTGTCTCAACGTGGGATGTTTCATCAATGACTTCGGTGTGAGAACTCCTGTTTATTCTTCAGAACCGAGCTCCAATGTCACTGTCCCCGTGAAGCTCGTCTGTGCCTTCAGCGCCTCTCTTTCCCTCGTTCACACTCCAGCCCAAGTTAATCACCCCCTCCTGCCTGTGCCGCCTCTTCACTTTATACCCACTTTTCTTCTTGCACATCCCTCATTGGATGATAGCCATCTGTCTGCATTTGTATCTCCCTCTTTTATACCATACTCTCTTGAATGCACAGGGCCTTACTCCTTTTTGTAACTGCAACACTAAACATAGGGACTGGCCCATAATAGGTCCTCAATAGATACTCTTTGTTTTTTTTTTTTAATCTTTATTAAAGTTGATTTACAATGTTCGGTCAATTTCTGCTGTACAGCAAAGTGACCCAGTCATATGTATACACACACACACACACACACACACATATATATATTCTTTTTCTCATGTTATCCTCCATCGTGTTCCATCGCAAGTGACTGGATACAGTTCCCTGTGCTATACAGCAGCTACACTTTGAGTTGAGTGCAACTCTGAGACCACTGGATACATTGCACAGATATAGTTTGTCTTAGGGACTGCTTGAGTCTTCTCCAGTTTCCAACTAGAATTGAGTTGCTTGAGAACTGGAATCATGTTTTATTATTCTTGCTCTCCTGGCATCAAACATAACTCCCATCAGTCACTCAGATGATTGTTTAAATGAATAAACATGACTCAGAGATATATATGCTATGAGCATTCACTGAAATAGACTTTTTTGGCTCTTCGTTATAGAGAAGGAAAAATGTATATATGCATAAAGATTAATTTTTTATAATAAAATATCTGTATACAACTGACACTGTATGTATGTATCTGTATGCATATATATATATATATATATATATATATATATATATATGAAACAGTGTTGTATTCACACATCCAGGCATATGTGCATCTTCTGAATTGCAAAGTGCACTCCAGGTTATTTGAAGTCCTGTACAATATGTCCAGCCTCCCAGGCAAAGTTTCTTGTTAATTTCCTCTGCTTCCATGAATGTATGATTTATTTAAAGAAATTTCCATGCAGCAAATTAAACAACATTTGTTCTACCTAGAGGAATAGTTCCCTAGCATTACAGAACTGGAAGGCCCCATTACAAAGGTTTACATAAAAACAGTGGTCCAGCTCAGAATCCCAAGTACAAGAATGTCTGCTGGTCCATTCCCAGAAGATACACTCCAGGGTCTAATTAGCCCGGGGAGGAACGAGGAAAAAATACAAAACAAAACTCTAGACCTAAAAATGCTTGTGGTTGTTGATTTTTTTTTGTTTGTTTTTTTTTTTGGCAGCACCTGCAGCAGGAGGAAGTTACCAGGCGGGGGACTGAACCTGCGCCATAGCAGTAACCAGAGTCACAGCCGTGACAGTGTCAGATCCTTAACCCACTGAGCTACCAGGAAACCCTGATTTTTAAAAATTTTTCTTTTTTCTCCTTTGTCCTAAATCTATCACTTCATAAGGACGTACTCAGAAACTGATGCAGTGCACTCTTCTCTTTCTTTCTTCTCGTCTTTTCTCTCTTTTAAAAAGAAAACCTATTTTTTTTGTTTAATCAGAGAATACCAAACATTTAGCCGTGTTTCAAATTTTTTTAAGTAGGAAAAGACCTTGAGCCATTTCAGTCTGAACCTCTGGGAACCTCTTCAAGGAAGACGGAAGATGTTCTATAGCTGACCTTACACTGCTCCTTGGCAAAGCCGATTCAAATCAAAGAAATGATAAAATAAGCAGCAAATAAGGAGACTATGCACTATTAAATACCAACAATTAGCATTCTTATGCAGCTTGTAAATCCATATCATCCTAAAGCAAGGCCAATTTATGACCAGCAAAAGCTAGCTTTGTTTGATAAATTATTATAGCATTTTAGGTTTTATCCCCATTTTCTCTGGGCTCAGTGTCTTGAGAGATATTCTGTGGTGGGAGGTTCACTCTCGGCACATGACATATCTTAGTTCATGACTGGACCTACATTAGACATATGATTTTTTTTTTTAATTACATGAATTCATTCATATAACCAGCACATATTGCAAAGTTACTTTGAAAATATAAACATGAATGGACTAGTTCCTAGCCTTAGTGATATTTGTTATCCGTTGCTTCATAATGAGCCACTCCAAAGCTTTGTGCTTTAGTCAGTTTTGCTTGCGTAGTCTATGAATCTGGAATTCAGAGGGTACAGTGGGGATAGCTTGACTCGACTCTACAATGTCTGTGGCCTCAGCTGACAAACGCCATGCTGAGGGTGACCAGATGGTCGAAGGGTGAAGTCATCCGAAGATGCATTTAGTTGTCACATGTCTGGCAGTAGATTCTGTCGGTTTGTCTGCAACCTCAGCTGGGGCTGTTGGCCAGTGTTCATGTGGCCTTTTCATGTCCTTGGGCTCTCCCACTATGTGGCAGGCTTGTGGTATTTGGATTTCTAACATGACTCCAAAGGAAAAGATTGTATCTATAAGCAGAAGTTGTGTTGCCTTTTCTGACCTTTTCTTAGGAGTCAGCTTGAGTCGCCCCCATTGCATTCTATTGATTACAAGCAAGGCATAGCCCAAATAAATTCTGGGGAAGTTTATATTAAACTTTTTTTTTGTCTTTTGTCTTTTAGGGCTGCACCCGCGGCACATAGAGGTTCCCAGACTAGGGGTTGATTCGGAGCTACAGCTGCCAGCCTACACCACAGCCACAGCAATGCAGGATCCGAGCCATGTCTGTGACCTGCGCCACAGCTCATGGCAATGCCAGATCCTCGACCCACTGAGCAAGGCTAGGGATTGAACCTGTGTCCTCATGGACACTAGTTGGGTTCCTTAACCACTGAGCCACAACTCCCCATTTCTTGATGAAAGTTTTTTGAGGTCACATTGGATAAGAACATGTATGATGAAAGATATTTTTGTGCCCATCTTAGAAAATGCAACCTGCCACATGTAAGAAAGTGTCATAGCACTCTCCCTTCAGCAGCACATATACTAAAATTGGAGCGATACAGAGAAGATTAGCATGGCCCCTGCACAAGGATGACACGCAAACCTGTGAAGCAGTCCATATTAAAAAAAAAAAAGGAAAAGAAAAAGAAAAGAAAGCATCATAGCACAGTAATAGAAGATTGTCTTCAGTGCAGTAAACACCTGGTAAATCATGTCAGGAGAAAATGTGGAGAGCAGGATAAGTTACAAAAAGGAGGTGAAAAATATTACAGTCATAAAAAAATAATGAAATAATGTCATTTGCAGCAAAGTGGTTGAACCTAGAGATTATCATACTAAGTGAAGTGAATTGGACAGAGAAAGACAAATATCATATGATATCCCTTAAATATGGAATCTTAAAAAAATGGTACAAATGAACTTACTTACAAAATAGAAACAGACTTACAGACCTTGAAAACAGACTATGGTTACCAAAGGGGAAACGTGTTGGAAAGGGGTAATTGGGACTTTGGGACTGACATATACACGCTTCTGTATATAGAATAGTCCACAAGGACCTACTGTATAGCATACAGAACTCTACTCAATATTCTGTAACAACCTACACGGGAAAAGGTCTGAAAAATAATGGATATGTGTATATGTATAATTGGGTCACTTTGCTGTACACCTAAAATTAACACAACATTGTAAATCAACTCTACTCCAATATAAAAAAATAAAGTAAAATAAAATATTTAAAAAAAGAGATGAGTCAAGGTGAGACCTAAAGTGATATACCTTTTAGGGGAAGTTGCTGGACTTTGGGTTTTTGAGGTATAACTTACATAAAATATTCATTGGTAGAGCATGTTTTTAAAACCTAGCTGAGATTTGGGCGTTCCCGTCATGGCTCAGCAGTAAGAAACCTGACTAGGAACCCCATGAGGATGCGGGTTCGATCTCCGGCCCCGCTCCACTCAGTGGGTTAAGGATCCAGCATTGCCTTGAGCTGTGGTATAGGTTTCAGGCGCAGCTTGGATCTGGCATTGCTGTGGCTGTAGCTTAGGTCAGCAGCTACAGCTCTGATTTGACCCCAAGCCTGGGAACTTCCATAGGCCACAGATACAGCCCTAAAAAAGCATATGAATGAATGAATGAATGAATAAATGAATAAGAAAGGTTTTTAAAAAGTAAAACATAGCTTAGATTTAAAAACAAACTAGGAAGCCCCGTACTCTGCAGCGCCTTTGAAAACCTCTTTGCTAGTTAGAGAATGAGCTTGAAATGGGGTGTGGTAACTCCTCTGGGACTGCAGCCAACAAAGCGCAGGATGAGAAGTTACAGTGTGCTGGGCAAGTTGGCACATAATTGTGACAAACTTTGACCTGTGTGAAAGCTCCAGAAGCAGTGAAGGGCCGGCAGGAGAATGCCAGCCAACCAGGAATTATACTGTACAAAGGCACATATCTTTATTCTCACTTAGTAGTTATTACCCAGGCGTCTCAATCCAAGTTACCCTAAGTCGGGGGTGTGGTCGGCCTTCCTCAGGTATTGGGACTAGATGAAACTGTGGACTTACGGAGGCTCCAGGGGTTAGTCTTCAAAAAAAAAAAATTCAACCATTTTATGGCTTTATTTGAGGTCAATCCTTGCAGCTTTGGGGCAGCACAAAGGCAATAAGAGGCGAGCCAATGTTCCTAGATAGGAGAGAGACAGAGCAGGTGTGCTTGAATGTCCTCCAAAGCAAACGGGAAAACCTTTGAGTTTTATTTATTTTGTGTTATTAAAGGAGCGTCACTGTGCCATCCATGCTGAGTCAGAGTTCCTAATTCAGTGGAAATGAAATTCCAACCCAGTGTGGGCTTAACTCACACAGCACAGTAAGTCTGTTTCTCTCTTTGTCTCTGTCTCATCTCCCACTTTGTAGTGAAGAGATCCTCAGGGCTGCGATACAGTCTGAGAGTGGGAAACCGCACTGGCAGTTTCTGAGTGATGTCTAAAGAAACGAATTGAGGGGCTTGCCTGGGGTGGAGACACAAGACAGACCACGATTTTATAGTCACTGCTGGCTTTGCAATTTGCTGTGCACTGCATATCTATGCATATTCTTTTCTGTTCCAACATACAAAGAAAAACATGCCCAGTCGGATGCTCCCCAGCTCATCACTCCATATCGACCCAGGAGGAAGACAGGTTTTCACTTTCTCCATTTGTGAGAGCAATTAAAAGTTGGCAGGGATTTCTGTGTGGGGAGAAAATGAAGAGTCGTGAAGAAAGGCCACTAAAGAGAGAGATGACATCCAGGAGGGGGTGGGGGGTGAGGAATGGATCTGGGGATCCTGCCACCCACAGTTGATGCCTGGGAACTCTGGCCAGTGGATATTAAGCTATACATTCGTGAGCTCAGGCTTGCTCTTATTTGCTTCTGAGCCCGTGACTATGTCAGTTGCCTGTGCTCTGAACGCTTTCTTCTGCTCCCCAGTGGAGGATATTCTATCTCCCTCCACACCTGCTCTTCATCTTTCTGACTCCAGCTTGTCCTTCAATTTTCAGTTTCGATGTTACCTCTTATAGGAAGCCTTCTCTTCCTTTTCACTTATATGTGGAATCTAAAATAAAAAAGGTATACACATGAATTTATTTGCAGAACAGAAACAGACTCACAGCCTTTGAAAACAAACTTACGGTTACCAAAGGTGATCGGTGGCTAGAGAAAGGGATGGACTGGGGGTTTGGGATGGGCACACACACACCGGGGTGTATGGAATGACTGGCCAACAGGGAGCTGCTGTATAAGGAGCTGTACAGGGAGCTCTACCCGGTATTCTTTGATAAACTATGTAGGAAAAGAATCTGAATGAGAATGGATGTTTGTACATGTATAATTGAACCACTTTGGTGTACATCAGAAATTATCACAACATTGTAAATCAACTGTACTTTAAAATAAAACTTTTAAAAATGAAAAAAAAGGCAGAAAGAGAAAAACAAAGAGTCACATACAAAGGAAAGCCCACAAGGCAATCAGCTTATTTTTCTGCAGAAATCAGAACAGAAGAAAGTGGCATGATATAGTAAAAGTGCTGAAAAGGAAAAACCTGAAAACTAAAATACTCTACCCAGCAAGAAGAGGAGAGAGAAAAGACTTCCCAGACAAGCAAAAACTAAAAGTTAATCAATATTGGAGTTCTCTTGTGTGCAGTTGGTTGAGGGTATGGTGTTGTCACTGCAGTAACCTGGGTCACTGCTGTGGCATGGGTTCGATCCCTGGCCTGGGAGGAACTTCAGCATTCCATTGGTGGGCTTTCCCTGCTGCTGGAAAAAAAAAAAAAAAAGCTACAGAGAAAAATATATAAGCTACTACTAAATAAAATCATCAAGCCACAAGAAAAACAACTAAAAGAAGAAAAGACCAGGAAAGAACAATAAAACACTCAGAAAATAAGTGACACAATGGCAATATGTATACCTGTTAATAACCATTTTAAATGTCAATGGATTAGGTAACTCCAACAGACATTTTCCTAAAGAAGATATACAGATTACCAATAGGTGCATGAAAATATTTTCAACATAACTAATCATCAGGGAAATACAAATCAGAGCCACAATGAGATATCACCTCTAACCTGTCACAATGACTATCATCAAAATATTTACAAGTAACAAATCCTGGTGAGGATATGGATCAAAGAGAACCCTTGCAGACTGTTAGTGGGAGAGTAAACTGGTATAGCTCCTACGGAAAACATTACGGATCCCTCAAAAAACTAAAAATAGAACTACCATATTATCAAGCAATTCCACTCTTGGGTATGTATCTGAAGAAAATGAAAACACTTATTATAAAAATATATGCACCTCAATGTTCATAGCAGCATTATTAAATAGCCAGGATATGGAAGCAACCTAAGTGCACACCAACAGAGGAATGAATAAAGAAGATGCGGCGCATATATATACACACACATACAGGTACATATCAGAATATCACTCATCCATAAAAAAGAATGAAATCATATCATTTATGACAATATAGGTTGCAATTTTATAACCTAGCGAAGTAAGTCGAGTAAAACAAATACTATATGTTATCACTTCTACGCAGAATCTAAAAGGTAATCAAATTAGTCAACATCACAAAACAGAAACAGACCACAGATATAGAGGACAAACCAGTAGTTACCAATGGGGAGAGGCACGGGGCAGGGGAAAAGGGAGGGTGGGAGATGAAGAGGTACAAATTACCCACACAAAATAAATAACACCCAGGATACCTTGTGCAGCACAGGCAAACACAGCCATTACTTTTTAATAACTTTAAATGGAGTATGGTCTATGAAAATATGGAATTATTATGTCGTATATCTGGAACGAATATAATATTGTAAATCAGCTATACTTAAATTTAAAATATAAATAAAAATACATGAAAAGCACGTATCAATAATGATGAGACCTTGGCAAAATTGTTGTATGCATTCAAATAACAGCAATGCTACTTCAGTAGGATATTTTTAGAAAGTAATACTTCACTGTAAATCAATAACTCCAAAACACATGCTTCCTACTTCTGGGAATATAACCTATGTAAATAATCTTAATAAATGGAAATGCTATAGACATGAAGATAATCTATTGTAGCATTATTTACATTAGGGAGAAACTGGAAATAATTTAAACAGTATAGGAATGGTTAAATAATGACAATATCATGTAGTATAACACTACATTATGCAGCAATTAAAGTGATAGATATAAGCCTTATTTTTCAGAATAGAAAATATCTATTATATAATTTTACATTAAACAATGAAATTGTACCTGTACCATTCTTTAAATTATATAAAATTATGTTTTTGAAAGGGCAGGCTCTCAGCAGAGATAAAAGAAAATAGCTGTTATTTACTGAAGTGGTAGAATTTTGTGTGTTTTTAGCTTTCTTTTGTGTAAATCTTTAGTGCTGTAATTCTACATGCATGAATTTAAAATAATTCTTTCAAAGAAAGATCTTGGGGAAGCTACTGCGAAGTGAATCATAAGGTTGATAGGTTCTTCTTTCATAGCACCCACCTAGGATGTATGTCAGATGATCTTGGCTAATAGGTGTGAAGTCTCAGTTTTCTCTTCTTCAACTTGGAAAGCTCAAGATTAAAACGGAAAGATCCAGTCTCAGGATGTATGGAGGATTTTGCTCCAAAATTCACCTTCCCCTTAAGCCCACTACCATTTAGGAGTTCTTCCTCTAGTTGCCAAACAACTGTTTGTTCAGTTACACAAGAATCAATATGTTTTCAAAGGCAATTATTACATGACCAGCTGTGGTTTGGATCAGCTCCAGAAACTCACTGCATTACTTCCTGTTTGTCCACAAGCTTTTTTTTTTTTTAGCCTAGACTACTGCCTTTCATAAATCTCCACTAAGAAAAGAAAGTATCAGAGATACTTTTAACTACACTCATTTGGATGTTGGACAATACTTTTAACTACACTCATTTGGATGTTGGACAATCTGACCAAAAGCCTGGGAGGCAACTTAGGATGGCAGAAAGATGGTGTCTTTACAGTAGATAAATTTCAGCTTATTTGGGAATGGGACCGTGGGTAAGTTAGGCATTCTTTCTGGGTCTTGATCTCCTTATCTGAAAAATTTGGATATTAATACCTGTCTTATGCAATCCTTATGAAGATTTGATGAGGTAAGGTGTATAAGGCACTCAGCCCAATACCTGCCACACAGGACCCTCCCCTTCAGTTCAGCAAACATTGATTGAGTACATCAAAGTTAACTGGCAAATGTGTAGCACTGACGCTGGGCCAACCATGTCAGCTGACCAGCTCACACAGATGGCTTTGTGTTCACGACAAAATTGGGACCTCTAATGGCTAACCAGCAGCTCAAAGGCAAGTAGAGACAATCCTGGCCCTCCAAGGGCTATTGTGTAGCAGTGGGTGATGACTATGTGACATACCAGGGAAGAGAGATTCAGAGGCTTTATCCCTTAATCCAGGGAGAAATTCACACTCTGCAAAGGAGGAAACAACAGCATTGATGGAGGCAAAATGTGCAATTAGCAAAATACGGACAATTAAACCCAAGCTTCACTGACCTAGCTCTGCCTTCATTCTGGCACTCTTCTCTTTTTAGCCGCAACACTAGGTCTTGTCAGAATTACTTTGTCCACATAGATACGGACCAAACGACCACTTTCTTCTCCAGATTTCATTTTACTGTGTAGGTAATTAAGATGTTTTGTTAACTACCAAGCCATCTCGTGGAAATAGTGCAAGAAAAGTTCAAGGGCCTCTAGTTATGATTTTCCCTCTAGTTATGATTTTCCCTCTAGTTATGATTTTCCCTGCACAGATTCCCTGTGTGATTTGGGGCAAGTAGTTGAAGTCTTCTGACTATCTGGATATTCTTGTCTTTAAATGATTTTAATAGGAGTGCCCGTTGTGACTCAGTGGGTTAAGAACCCAACTAGTATCTGTGAGGGTGCAGGTTTGATCCCTGGCCTCACTCAGTGGGTTAAAGATCCAGCGTAAGTGGCAGTGTAAGTGGCAGATGCGGTTCGGATCCTGTGTTGCCGTGGCTGTGGTGTTGGCCACCAGCTGCAGCTCTGATTTGACCCCTAGCCTGGGAACCTCCATGTGCTGCAGGTGCAGTGCTAAAAAAGCAAAAAAAGAAAAATGCTTTTAATAACCCGATCAGTTTCTTATTTATAAATAATTATACAAGGAAGAAAAGAGAAAAAAGAGCCACAGGGAGCCTGCTGAGCCTGGAGGGAGAAGGATGCTACTGGCTCTATGATCTAGCAGGTGTTGGAACCACGTGGTCCTCATGCGTGTGCTGTATTCCGTCCTAGCCTCCATACATTCACACTAAACACACTTATGTTGCAAATAAAGTCTGGGGTCTGAGCACCACTTCAGATTCAGCACTGGCATTTTCTAGGCCTCTTTTACCCATGGCAAAGGAATCTGTTCTTTTTCCAACCTCCTCTCTGTTGAGGGCACTTTAATCCCTGGAGCCATTTTCTACTCATTTTGCTTGACAGCCATCCATCTGCCTATGACAACTTGGAAAAATTCATCTTCTCTATTTTATCTGTTAACACCTGCAGTGTTTCTCTGAAGGATCCACCTGGCAGAATATGAAGAAAAAAAAATAATTTTATTCAGCCCAGCTGAACTGAAAGTGACCTTGAAAAGCCAAATTCCCAGGCCTGCAGCTCCGTGACTGAACTTTCTAGATATCAGGATGGCTGTGATGATCCTGATGGCTATTGCAGGAGCAGTGTGAGGAAACGGGAGACGGAGCAAAGATCGCCCCATGGGTCCCCTCTCCCCACAGTGGATTCATGAGCCGATCTATTTCTTCATTCCAAGCCTAACTTCAGGGATTGGAAACATGAAGGACCACGTGGTCATCTTTGCCTCCTCCTTTGTACCCCGTCCCCACGTCCTCTCTCATTTAACGAGGGACATTTATACCTTTGATGAATGTGCAGCATCTTTGACCAGCATTGTTTTTATTTTCTCTCCATCTCCCACCCTTCGGCCCTAAAACAGAAGCCAGAGCTTGATTTTCCAGTCCCGCCCCCATCAAAAGCAGAACCATGGCCTAGGGTCATGACCAGATGCACCACTTACATGAGACCTGAATCTGGAAAGGGTGTGGAGAAGGAGGTGCTTTGCGCCGTGTGTTTCCTGGTGAGCCTGGTGATACCAGCAGATGGACAGTGAGCTCACAGAGGTCTTGGGTGGGCAGCACAGCACCTCTGCTCTGCGGTGGTGGGGTTACGCTCGTGTGCATTCCCGTGGTACACTTTACAAATCGTTCCTAATGGCGCTCCTTCTGAGCTTGGCTCTCTAGCTTTTCTGGAAATTCTACGAACATCTAATACCCTTTAATTATCCTACTTCAAATAGCCAGAACGTATGTACTCTAATATACTAATTAGCACCCTTTCATCCTCACACACACACACTAATCTTCTCGCCTGGGTCACTCATGTACAATTTTGATCTGTGATATATGCTAATGGGCAGCTTATAAATACCTGGTTCTCAATTTTCTGCCTTGTTTATGGACTCGGGTGCCCATCATTTCCTGCCATTATCTCAGAATAGTTTTGGAGGTGGGAGTTTGCCAGGTGAAAACACTTTGAGGAAAATATTAAAATGTATCATTTTGATATTTATAAAAATGTGAATTCATTAATTATGCATTCTGGGAAGTCCATGTTTATCTTTCCTTCCTTGAAGTTCCCGTTTCTGTGGGAATTGCCCAAAGAATTCATTGGCAGAATAAGTCGCATCCTGGAACCTACAGGGCTTTTATATGTCTGAGGAATGCTGGACTGGGAGAAAGCCCTTCCTCTCTGGGGGCATTTCTCAAATCTACCCCTGAACCTTGTTCTTCCTCATCTCCACACTTATGTTTCTGTTGATCCCTCTGCTAGAAAATTCCAGTCAAAGCCCTGATGATGCTTTCTGAAGTGCCTGTCCTTCAGCCTTGTTCCGCGTCCCCGTGCAGTTTCTCTTGGTGGCTTTAATTCTCTGTGCTCCGCTCTCGTTAACATTTAGTGTCACTGTCACACAGGTTAGCACTTAATCATTGCAATACGCACCACAAGCTGGCAGAAATAAATCCTAAGCTGAAGTACTCAAAGAAGCACAGTTTCTCTAGTTTTGCCCAGTCTAGAATTCAGAACCTTGAGCAGTTCCCACTGTGGAGGAGCAGAAACGAATCTGACTGGGCTCCGTGAGGACGCAGGTTCGATCCCTGGCCTTGCTCAGTGGGTTCAGGATCCAGTGTCGCCGTGAGTTGTGGTGTAGGTTGAATATGCAGCTCGGATCCAGCATTACTGTGGCTATGGTTTAGGTCGGCGGCTACATCTGTGATTCGACCCCTAGCCTGGGAATTCCCTATGCCATGAGTGCGGCCCTAAAAAGACAAAAAGATAAAAAAAGAAATTATCATCTTCAGGTCGGTGACAAGAGTGCTATTGAGGTATTCAGCTCCTGGCTCCTCAGTAAGCCAGGAGCTAAGGGCATCAAGGAGTGAGGAGCGCTGATCCGTCCTGGGGTCTGTAGATGAAACTAAGTGTGAGGATGATGTCATCTGTAGACGCGAGTGTCAAAGCTGGAGAGGGACCAGCGAGCTGGGAGCCACATCAGTGGCAGAATCCTCCCTACAGGCAGCGTTACCGCTGATATGAAGACTTGGAGTGTTCTAGAATTTTCTGACTTAAACCATTTGAGAAGTCTGTAGGGAAGGCAGTATCTCGAGGCAAGAGCCAGTTAAAAGCAAAAACTTTCAAAGAAGGGACTGAGTGTGAGGGACTTTTGCTGATGGTTCCAGAAATGTTTCAGAATATATCTAGTGTCTCGGAACCTTTATTAAATTTTGATGGTAGGCATAAGTGGCAATTGATAGAGAAGTAACCATGTTTACTGTTTTATTATTTTGACAGCTCTGGGTCCTTGTCATGTAAAGAACAAGGTAATCGGATCCTCTCTCTACACGTAACAGTGGGAATGGGCTTTGACTTTTCATTCCAGAAGCAGGATCAGACTTTTCCCCAGAGCACCCGGTGCTGGAAACCACGTGTCCTTTTCCCTAGACTGAGTCCTCAAGCCAAGACGAAAAACAATCAACTTTCAATTTTCTGTGCTTGTTTGCTTTCTGCCCAGAATACACAGGAAAGACATTTAAGCAAACTTTGGGGTTAAGTTTTCAAGGACATCTTTCCATTTCTGCCTGCAAAGGATTTGGGAGCCAGTTGGTCCTGAGCCCCCAGAGCCCATTTTTGTTATTTAAATGTGGGTGTCTTCACAGCAAAACAACCTCAAACATTCAACCCTCGCCCCTCAACCCACCACCATTTGCTAAATGAAGCAAAACACCATAATTGTCTTAATGATGTGGATTTATCTCTGAGCTGTTGTTTTGAGATCACAACAAATCATTAAAATCATTAAGTCTTCTAGCTAAATTAGAGCACAGATCTTTCGCAGTGCCTGGCCAGTGTGGTTTCTTCCCTAACACTCTCCCCTCAGGCCCCCTCCACACCCCATAACCTCATCACTATTCTCAGATTTCTTCAGTGCAGAAAAAATTGGCTTAATACTTTCAAAGTCACACTTTTAAACAGCTTTGTTAGCTCCTTCTATGCTCATTCCTGCCCCGTACCCCAGAGCTATTTCCCTAAGAAGTGTAGGTTGCAGACAGCTAAGCTAAGGGGTTTAGATCAGTGCTGACTCTGGGATCCAGCACAACAAAGTGAAATAGGCAAAGGAAAACACCCAGTGGAATTTAGGCTCTCCGGGGGCTCCTGTGTAAACA
The DNA here is from genome assembly GCA_004024745.2 of Catagonus wagneri. Classification (NCBI taxonomy): domain Eukaryota; kingdom Metazoa; phylum Chordata; class Mammalia; order Artiodactyla; family Tayassuidae; genus Catagonus; species Catagonus wagneri. The sequence goes on from PVHT020000175.1 coordinate 26,015,655, forward strand.
GGAATTCTCACCACGCACCTCCTTCCACTAGACCTAGCAAAGGTGGACACGTATCAGCAGATGCCACTCTCAGAAGGAAGGTGGGATACATTCTGTTTCTTTTTAGGACTGTCACTTACTCTCTCCCCAGCCCACTCAGTCCTACAAAGAAGTGGGTAAGGAAGCATGTACTCGATTTCTGGCCCAGAGAGTGTGGGGATACAAAAAACATGGATCGTGTGCATCTTGAAGAAATGGATGGGGTCTCTCAGACCTATCCATGTTGAAGTCCACGCCTATTCTTCTAGAAGATGCTTGTGGAAATAGGACAAAGTGGTATTCAAGGTAGGAGGGGACAACCCTTTACTCATGTCCCCTCTATGTGAGAAGAACCAAGGGGCCTGTATAATTCAGTGAAGGGCTGAATCTAGTGCTTAAAGAGGATTGTGAATTAAAAAGGGGCTTGGGATGATTGGTTAAATCCAGCCGGATAAAGTGACTCAAGCTCACCCTAAACATTAACTGATGAACTGGGTTCCTGCAGCACCTCACTGAGTGCTGTTCTGGTGCCAGGAGATGACCAAGTAATGCTGATGGAATTAAAGCCTCTAACAATCTTTTCGGGGAGCCTGGGGCTTTCCACATTAAACCCACTCGAGAAAGAGGTGAATTTTGTATCTAGTCACCAGTGTGCCCTCTGAAGGGTTGGATCCTGTAGGTCTGTTATAAAGTCGGCTGACCTGACTTTCTCAAAATTCAATAGTTTGAATTCAGATGCAGAGTTTGAAAGCTAAGGGTGTCCTTTGCTCTCAGGCTCGGTGAAGCACTTTTGCTTGGGAGGGCCTGTCCTGGCCAACTCTATAAACCCTGCACTCCTGGTCCTACTCCTCAACCTCTGCTGGGTAAGGATAGCGAATTGGAAGGGGTGGTGAAAAAGGAAAAAAAAAATCAGCCAACCGGAGCAGCGAGAAACTCTCAGCTCACTTCCTGCATTGGCAGCTTTACTTGTTTCTTCTCCGATGGGCTCCAGAAGAATTGGAGCGGGCGCTAAACCTCCCTTGCACTGTAATTATATTCTGTTGAGTCCAAGCGTGTGTGTAAAAGTCCACTTATCTCTAAATGGAAGAACCTACTCCGACCTGATCTTTGGTGCTAGAAAATGAGTCTCTTACCAGGCGGATTCAAGGGCCAGATGAAAAACTGCAGGACATGAAGTCCCTGACCTCTGGTAGAAAGGCAGTCAAGAGGGCGAGAGGTTACGAACTGGGTGAAAGGGCTGTACGCGTGCCCTCTGCTGCCCCTCGCAGCAGAGAAACGCACAGGGCGAAGTCAAGGGCAGAGGGTTCCCGCATCAGGGCGGGTCCACACGCAGCCTCAGAGGCTGGTGTCTGGGTCCAGTATATCTGAGCTCATCTCTCGGGACAACCTGGGAGCTTTCGCTTCAGACCGATCTCTGGGGTCAAGTGTCACACTATGGGCGCTGCAACACCCCTCCAGACCTCTCGTTGTCTTCTTTGTGCTTTTCTCAGCCCAGGAGCTGTGAGAACAGGAAACGAGGAAGGGACTGTCGTATTTAAGGGTAAGACCCCAGAGTGGCTCCTGGGTGCGGCTGCTCCAGGCCTGTTCCTCCACGCCATGCTCACCCGGACTCCAGACCCTTGCCGCTTGCTGAGGGAGCCTGAAGTCTCTGAGGCGTTCACCCCTGTGCGGTGACTCTGAAGGAGCCAGGAGTGACAGCTGGCGGGCCCCGCTTACAGCCCAGTTGGTGCACCCGGGGCTGTTGTCACATGATCCCCGCGTGCGGCTCTTGGGGGGCGGGAGCAGGAATCCCTCAACATCTGTCCTCCTTTGCTCCAGTGCCTCGGCTGTGCCAGCCCGGGATTAGCGCTGCCTCGCCCCCCACCCCAGCCCCACCAACTGCCAAAACATCAGAGGAGCGAGAGGATGCATACGGGATACAGCCACAAGCTAACGCTTGCTTTCTTCTCTCACCAGTTCTGCATTTTACAGCTAAGGAAACTGAGGTAGAAAGAGGTTAAGAGACTCGTGTAGGGTCATAGAGCTGGTAAAATGCAGAGGGGGCATCTAATACCAGACTTGCCCAGCTCCGATCGCAGGATTGTGCCATTACTGCAGGTGGCCTAGGGGAGCCTGATAAGAGGCAGAACAAACCCTCCAGGACACTGTCTGACCTCCAAGGACAAGCTGGACAAGTGATCATGGCAGGTCTCACACGCACGCACGCACGCACGCACCCCTCCCTGTCTGTGCTGTTTCAGTCTAGCCTTTACTGAGAAGATTATTCAACACCAGGCTCACATCTGCATATTCATTGGCCCTCTGTGGTTCTTTCTTTTGAGAAGTGCTGCTGTAATGGACCCAGACAAAGAAGTATTCCCTTGGCAGCTATGACTTTGGATATTACACTTTTTCCCTCTGTTTTGTTTGTTTGTTTGTTTCGGGCAACAAAAGCAGGACAGGCAGTCAGATCTGGTTCAGATTCTCTGTTGTGGATTGCGGTCCCAGCTGGGGTCCCTCTGCCTCCGTTCTAAGGCCATGTTGCAGTGAAGTAATTTGTTTCTGCTTAGCACAGGGCCAGGCAGGTAGCAAGAGCTTATGCAATGCTTCTATCAGAAACATCTTTTCAGAATATCACTTTTGTTATATCATTTTCCTGATAAAAATTTATAGTGACTCCCTGTCTGCTGCCCCAAGGCCATGTACACAAGCCGCCATTCCATCCCTTCTCAAACACAGGCGTGACATTTCACTTACAGCTTCTTGTCTTATTCTGTGGGACTCCTCTGGCTGGAATCCCTCTGTTCTTCCTTCATGACAGGTTGAAGTGCCAGCTCCCCCTGGCAGTTTTACCTCACTGTTCTAGCTCTCTGGAACTTTCTCCTGGAGTTAAAATCCTAGGTACTTACTGTCTGAACAACTCTAGACGTGTAATCACATTCTCTCATTTTGTTACTTAATACCTTCTGCATAATGCCTTAAAAATTGTAAACCCATCAAGTACTAAGATCATATAGTAAATGCTTTCTGAATTACCCAGAGTTTAGCCTGGTGTTAGGAATATAATGAGGATGTTAAACTATTTGAATTAAATTGAATGAATAGAATGAAATTAATTTTAATTAATAGAATGAAAATTCTATTCTAGCCAGAGCTTACACAGTATATTATTTATCACTCTTAAATGTCTGAACCTCTTGCAGAGAAAAAAAATAATTCTCATAAACACCCAATATTTATTTTTATTGCATCACTTAAACATAGAAACATAAAACTAAGTAGAAACTGCTAAGAAAAGCTTAAGGTTCTTAAATCACTATAAAGTCTAAACAAATTTACAGAATTAAATACAAACAGTAGCATAAATGGTTTAAAGTTTAAATTAACAGTATAAATTTATTGTGATATATTTGCCAAGAACAGATCACATCAATGATATGGAATTGCTCTTGACCTGGGTTCTTTGGTGATTTTGAGCTTGGCATGATTCATTCCTTACACCAATCTCCTGTGCTCAGTACACAATATAGCAAAAACTTTATTTCTGCAATGTAGTATCAGGTCACTGGGGACTTATTTAGCCAAATGGCCTCATTGTTTTTAAGCCTGTTCTTTGTTACTCCCCGAGACAAAGTCAGGATGTGCTGAAACCATTTGCAGCATTTAGTTTCATGTGACCATCTAGAGGGTCCAGAAATGATTACGTTAATGTTTTAGGATTATCTTTGAAGTTAGACATTCCAATTAAAATATTTTATAAGAAAGCTTTTGGACCATCAAGGATTTATGACCTGTAGTTGAGTAATACTGTCTAATTGGAGAAGAATTATATAAAGCACACTCTCTTCCATCACGTTCTGTCCCAAGAGGTGGGATACGGTTTTCTGAGCTGTGCAGTAGGACCTCATTGCTTATTCATTCTAGATGTAACAGAATGTGTGTGTGTGTGTGTGTGTGTGTGTGTGTGTGTGTGTATGACTGGGTCACTATGCTGTACAGCTGAAATTGACACAACACTGTAAATCAACTATACTTTAATAGAACTTTAAAAAATTAAAAAAGAATTGTATAAAGCAGAAAAAATGGAACTGCTCTTCTTTCCTTTCCATGGAAGGCTGTCAGCTAGAGAGGAATCATCTTATATTTTCCTGTTAATAAATATTTTTAAAAATTGAGACTAAAATGTTTTACTCACACAAAACAACATATTTATCATAGAAAATGTAAAAGTCGTTTACACATTTCTTCAAGTAAAGAAAGTGAGGACCGCAGAATCCACCTTCCAGAGGTAGCCATCATTTCCCCATTGCTAATATCAACGTCAGCAATGGACACAAATTGAGAGCTACATACCAGAAAATATTCAAAGCGTTTCCCATATATTATTTCATTTCCTCTGCACCATAACATTATGGTATAGGTACTAGTCGTATTCCTATTTTGCAGATAATGAACTGAGGCCTAAAGTGTGTTGACTGAAAAAAAAAAAAAGCACATAACCTTAAAGCTGAGATTTATGTTTTATTCAGTAGACACACTGAGGACTTAAACCCAGGAGTCAGTCTCTCAGAGGGCTCTGAGGTACTGTCCCTAAAAGGTAAGGGAAAATTCGGGATATACAGGAGTTTTTGCAACAAAACCCAGGTAACTGGAACATCCAGAGCTTACTGTTAATTAAAGAAAAAATAGATATCTCAAGTTAATGAATTTAGCATTTTTCTATGTATGGGAAGATGCAAGAGAAATCATTCATTTGATATGCACCTTAACCATCTAGGACCAGGATTCTGTTTTTTCCATCCCGAATCCCCTCGGGTGCATAGTGGGGATGGCTGCAGTGGCGGAAGGCTTGATGGTTGCCATGTCCTTTGTTTACTGACAGAAGTTTAAACAGCTTTCAAAACTGTAGTAAATAATAGAGCAAGATTCTAGTAGAGGCGAAATACAACAATATATAATTAAGGCAAGTTAAATCAAACATAAGATCACTTATTTTCCTTAAAAATGGGTTAAACTTCTTTTCTTTGGGTGGGAGGGCACACGTGATTTGTGGAGGTTCACAGGCCAGGGGTGGAATCCAGGCCACAGCAGTGACCTGGCCAAATCCTTAACCACTGGGCCACAAGGTAACTCCATGTTAAACACCTTTTTGTGTTGATACCAATAATTTTTGTGTGTATTAGATGGATATGTTTCACTATAAAAACCTCACATGTCAACCGATGTTCCATTGACAGCATTCTAGGTACTTTTCAATCTTTATTATAAAAAAGACTGAGATGAATATTCTTAGATTTAAATCTTTGAGCATATCCTTACTAGAAAAATGTTTTTCTTATTTTGCTAAAGAATCTAAGACGAAAAGAGTAAGAAATCTCGGCGTGCTCAGTCGAACGTTGTAACTGTTGATTTTATTCACTGGCAAAGTACTTAGTTCCACATAATGTTCAATTATATGTATTTGTTCAGCATTCAATCAAGCTTTTACGTTTTCCTTAATGCTAATAGGTACCGTTCAGCTTGAAGGACACATGAGAATGTGCTAGTATAAAACAAAGTGCAATACTTTAAAATGTGTGTCCTAAATTTTAGAAATTAGAAGCTTCCATTCAGTTGTTCCAAACCAGAAATTGTTGTTCCTGGTGGGTAGGTGGCACTTTACTAGGCATTTTTGAAGCTCTATTTTAGCTGTTAATTTGGAGGAGGAGGAGGGAATAAAGTTTTTAGTTAACCACAAACCCTGTTGCTCTTTCAAGCCCATCCCTGAATCTCTCCTGTATATGGGCAGAGCGAGCTACACTTATTTTGATGTCCACAGTTAGGAGTAATAATTAACCCCATTCTCTTGCTAGTGCTTGGAATTGTGCTGGCCAGAGATTCAGCCCTGTTTGAGATGGAGCCTGACGCCATGGCCACAGTCTGGTTATCACGCATTTATTTAGCTTTTTCCCTCTGGGGACTGTTGTAATCTGTAAATCAGGAATGTGCATCAGGTCCTGAAAGATTCTGACTCCACTCTCCTAATCCTTAACTATCTGAGCCCACTCTTTTTGTGACTCAGGGAGACCCAAGAGACTTCAGCTTCTCTACAGCGAGAGGCTGGGTACAGGGAGGTGGCTTTGTACCTGTGGGGTGGAGCCCAGGGCTCTGTTGGGTTTCAGCACTGCCCAGTTTTCTGACTTCTGCGGTTGCAGTTGAGATGTCCAGTATCCTTCCGATCCTGTGTACTTTGAATATGATTTTTTTCTCTATCTTTAGAAGTTTATGGGGTCCTTTTCTCCCTGACACTGAAGAATTTTATGATGTTATGACTTGCTGAAATCTTTTTTTGATTAATATGTCTTGATAGAAATCTCAAATAAAAACTCCAATTCTGAGATTTATTATGTCATATATTTCCTAATTTATTTCTTACTATTTCCTCTGTTCTTTCTTTCTAGGATTCTCTGTCAAATGTTAGATGTACCTTATCAATACTAATTTAAAAATTTTATGGCTCCTATTGGCCATACCTTTGTTATTGTCCGTCTTCCTTGTAGATGGTCTCAACTATATCCTCTAATCCTTCTACTTAAGTTTTTATTTCTAATTAACTATTATGTACTTAATATCCAAGAGGCTTTCTTAGTCTAACCTTATAACACCATTTTATCAATACCTTCCTCATAATATCACAATGTTATATTCTTCCCCATGGTAGTGGTATCTTCCTTTATATCTTTGAGAGTATTCTTTATAATTTATTTAAAATGATCCTTCTGTTCACTGCTTTACCTACTGAGTTTCATTTTCCTTGCTTATGTCTTTCATGTTAGCTGATACTTCTCTAATTCTATTTATGATTAAAACGTTAGAAGGTTTAAGATGATAGCATTTTCTAAGATTGCCAAATAATTTTCGGCACAATGATGGTAGGCTCCACTATAGGTAAGCATGTTAAGGAGCACCAAATGTAAGTACCAGGGGGTTTTGTTCTGGGTCTGTCAGTACACTCTAAAGAAGGTTCTTCTAACTTTTGCCATGGTTAAAGAAGTAGTTGCTTGGCTGCGCATAATCAGGATGAGAGCACAGCATGGAAACAGAATTTCAGCCAGTCTCTCAGATTTATACCCCACATCTTATTCAAATTCATTTTATTTGTTGTTTACTGTTCTGAGTTTTTCTGGGCTTCTGTTTCCCCGTCTCTGTTCAACTGAGTTTTACATTAATACTGCTTATTCATTATTATCTATTTCTCACTTTCACATTTTAGGCTAGCTAGTTCCCGGAGCCCTGCAGTCATTAAATGCTCTATTTTATGTATCTGCTTTTCATTTGTGTATGTTGACACATGATACCTTTATCCACTTAAGTCTAAAATGTGCTCCTATTGTAAAGGCTTCTTCAGTAGTAAAAAGAAGCTTATTAGAAGAATTTTCTTGGGTTAGAACTAATGGTCCTTGGCAGTAGGCCTTAGAAAGAATCCAGACAGGTAATAGCATGATTAATAATTTCATGAGATATTTTTGAAAGGTATTCTAAGACATATAATTCTGTGACTTTATTTAAAATTTCCTCCGCAGTGTCTCAGTGGACCCCGTCATTATATGTATGACTTTTACCTATTATTTTAAGTTCAGGTTAAAATACTGTCTCTCTGTGAATCCATCTCCAATCATTATAATTAATAATAATTCTTCCATTCTCCGAAATGCATGGCATTTACTGCATTATTTTCTGGTGGTGATTATTTATTTTTACCTAGAATTATAATTTTGTTTGCATATCTCTAGCAGGGGCATTTGCTGATGAATTTATTATTCCCTCTGTCCTTGAGGATTGGATTTATATCTCTTCATCTTTGACTAGCTCACGACTGCTAACACAGTACTTGGAAAAGAGCATGTATACAATAAGTGCTGGACAAATGTGTGCATGTATTTTGCTCCTGGAAAAAATGGAAGGCACATTTTGAGCTTTTCTATTTTGCTGTTATTTGGAAAGTTCACTAAGAATGAAGCAAGTACATTTCTTATCTGTAAGTTTCTTTCTTTCTTTCCTTCCTTCCTCCCTTCTTTCTTTTTGTCTTTTTAGGGCTGTACCCGTGGCATATGGAGGTTCCCAGGCTAGGGGTCTAATCAGAGCTACACCTGCTGGCCTACACCACAGCAACAGCAACGCCAGATCCAAGCCATGTCTGCGACCTACACCACAGCTCACGGCAGCGCTGGATCCTTAATCCACAGAGGAGGCCAGGGATCGAACCGACATCCTCATAGATACTAGTCAGATTCATTTCCGCTGAGCCACAACAAGAAGTCCATAGCTGTAAGTTTCTGTGTGCTCTGAGATTTGAGCAAGAACTACCACGCTGCATCATAAACATTCCTCTGAAGTTCCTCACTGAGGTCCTTACCTTTTTAGGAACAGTCACATCAAGGAGTTGGGCAGTTTCTGCTGAAACACTGCTGCAGTTACAGCTTGTTTTTATTGCCTTCTCCTGGACCCTCTTCCTTGCCTTTTCCCAGTGATCAAGTACCTGGAGCCCCCCTTAGAAGCTCCAGTTGGATAATGAGAAAAGGTACAACTTCCTGACAGACATGGGTTTGAATGTTGCTTTTATTACTGTGAGCTGGGCGATCTTGGGCAAGTTAGCAAGTCTTTCATCACCTACACATCCACCTCTACGAAATGGAGAAAATGTTATCTCCCCAAGGTTGTCACGGGGTGGAATGAGCAACATATAAAAATTCCTTGGAACAGAAAAGACATGGAATACATAATCTTTGCATTTCTTCTTTAAGATATTTACTGTATTTTTCCAGGAATACTGGTATTTTAAGGTGTTAATACTTTCATTTCCAGAATAATGTAGCTCAGCAAGATGGAAAGACACACAAAGTGATAGAACTCATTAGGGATCAAGAAAAGCATTTGGATTGTTCTTTCCTAATTACACAGACAAACCTCACGTTATCCTTTTTCTCTTTATTGTGCTTCATCAACATTGGGTTTTTTTTTTTTTTTGAACTTGGGGGTTGATAAATCTCTATTTTAAAAATGCTTTTATTTTTAAATTATTTTTAACTTTAAAACTTTTAGACAGTTTGTAAAGGCTACTTCCCATTTACAGTTATTATAAAATATTGACTATATTCCCCTTGTTGCACAATACATCCTTGAGTCCATCTCAATAGCAGGCAGTATGTACCTCCAACCCCGCCCCCCACCCCCGTATAACGCCCCTCCCCCATCCCCACTGGTAACCACTAGTTTGTTTTCTATTTCTGTAAGTCTGCTTCTTTTTTGTTGTATTCACTAGCTCGTTGTCTTTTTTAGATACCGCATGTAAGTGATGTCATACAGTATTGAAGCTTTGGGGCAACCCTGCCGCAAGCAAGTCTACTGGTACCATTTTCCGATATCATTTGCTCACTCTGTGACTCTATGTACCTGTTGCTAATTCTCACAATATATCACACTTTTTCATTATTATATTTCTTATGATGACTTGTGATCAGTAATCTTTTTTTTTTTTCTTGTCTTTTTTAGGGCTGCACCCATGGCACGTGGAGGTTCCCAAATCAGATCTGTAGCTGCCGACCTACACCACAGATCATGGCAACACTGGATCCTTAACCCACTGAGTGAGGCCAGGGATCAAACCTGCTTTCTCAGGAATGCTAGTCAGATTTGTTTTCCCTGAGCCACGAGGGGACCTCCAGTGATCAGTGATCTTTGAAGATACTGCTACAACTCACTGAAGGCTCAGGAGATGGTTAGCCTTTTTTAGCCATAAGGTATTTTTAATTAAGGACTAAACGTTATTTTTTTTTATAGATAGAATTCTTTTGCACTCTTAATAGACTACAGTATAATACAAATATAACTTTCCTATGTACTGGGAAACCAAAAAGTTTGTGTGACTTGCTTTCTTGTGATATTTGCTTTATTGCCATGGTCTGGAACCGATCCTGCAGCATCTCTGAGGTCTGCTGTGTTGTGTTCCTTCCCAGGGTGGAACAGAGATCCAGAGATCCAGAGAGAAAATCTTTAACAAGAATGTAAAGTCAGGTGTGAGCTCTAGCTGTCTATCATCTCTGAAGCTGATTGGCTTCTTGCCATCCTGGAGAATAGGCAGCCTGTCTCCAGCCTCTCCTCCTTCCCGAAAGCTGAATTGCACCCACAGGTCAGTATGGATAGAAGGAGCTTTTCCCTGTCTTCTTTTTCTCTTCTACCTCTGCACAAGAAAAGTATATTTTCTCCTGGAGAGAAAAGACAGCTTTGTTACCACCTGGTCTGATTCCAGAGTCACCATATTGCAGGAATGAAACAATAGAGCTCCCATGGATTCCATTTGTTCTCATGCAGCTCCTATCACTGCAGCTGCAGAGCACCCAAGAGACAAAATCGTCCCTCAGAAAGGGATCTGGGCAGCCTTACTAGGCTTGGCAATGTGCAAACCTTCCCGCTTTGGGGTGACACCCACATGGAGCCACTTCTCTTGTTCTTTCCTTTTTTTTTTAAGCCCATGCCATAGAGGCTGCTGGCCAGATGCACATACAAAATAAGTTCATCACACTGTTCAGCTGCTGGTGGCAGAAATAGACTTTCTCTCCCTCAGCCTTTAGAAAACCCCAAACCCTGGTCACATGTGCCAAGCTGGCAGATGTGGTTCTTCTTGGTCCAAGCTGGGCTCCAGCAATGGAGGCAGAGCATCAACTTCTCTTTTCTGGTTACCTTGAGCCAGGCCTTGGCACAAGGTGGCGTTGCCAGCAAATGGCAATTTTGTGCCATTTGTGAAAATTAACTTCCCTAATTAACTCACCCACACGGACGCACTCAGGATAAAGACATTAGGATGATCACCTAGAAAATTACTACCTTAGGAGAATCCCTCGTGCCCCCTTCTGCCTCTTAAATGTGCCAAAAACAAAATTGCTCTGATGACATTGTTAGATCTCTGAGAGCAAATAACTGATGAGCAAAAGGCTGGTGCCACATGTTGGTTCCTTTAACCCTAATTTTAGCTCATGGATTCTGCTCAGCATGGGGTGGCCAAGAAACGATTTTCGCCTTCCAGAGGGGAGCGCTGGTGAGGATCAGAACGGCTTCTTGGTGCATATTCAAGCACCTTCTTGAGCACCAGGCTACGTAGCAATTATGGCTAAATGAGTTTTGTATCAATTAGGACTGCTCAGAGGGTACTCTGGGGGAGCCAGCAGGAGGCCTACATTTCAGAAACAAGAGGTGATAAAATTTCATTTGTTTACCCAGCCTCCGAATGCAGCTTTATTATTTTATTTTATGAATGTGGATCTCTTCCTGTAGAGCCTCAGCATTATGAGACATTTCCAACCCTGAAGAATTTTACTTCTTCTCTTTGAATCTCCTGGGTACAGATGTTGGTCATTCTCACCAGGATCAAAGATTTCTGTAAAATTTCCATCTTTTTCATGGTTCTACTTCATTTTAATATAACTCTTGCAATAAAATGTACTCTCTCCCCCAATTTTGTTCTATGTTCATTGCTAGGTCAGGCATGGAAGGAAGTCAGAAGATGTGGGGTGTGGTTCAGTGTTATTGCCACACGGAGGTAATGCTGTGTGCCTCCTGCAAAATTTGAGGGTACATTTGTATTCTGAGTTTGAATGAATGATTTTCAGCTCCGCTGAACATTAGATTCATTTAGCGATTTTCCTTTTTTTTTCTTTTTTCTCTTTTTGGCCATGCTCATGGCATGCGGAAGTTCCGGGCCAGGGACTGAACCCACACCACGGCTGTAACCCGAACCACCGCAGTGACACATGGGGTCCTGAACCTGCTGAGCCACAGGAGAACTCCAAGTGAGGTTTTGAAAGTGCCAACATTTGAGCTACATCTCAGACCAGTTAAATTAATGGCTCTGGGAGGTGGAGTCAAGATATCTCAAAAGTTCCCTAGATGATAGTAATGTCAGCCAGAGTCTAGAGCCATTTATTCGTTACTTTTATGAATATATATACTCATCATCTATTGTGAGATAAGCACTGTCCTAGAGGCTGGGGATGAAGCAGTGAACAAATAAGACCAAAATCCTCTGCCTTCAGAGCTTACACGCTAGCAGACTTTGACGGACAACAAATGAATAAATCAGTAGCATTTAGATAAGCTGGTGATAAGTGCTAAGAAGAAAAATAAAGAAGGCAGGAAGATGTCACTTATGAGGGGGGAGGTACTGCAGCACTGCAGGGCATCCAAGGGCCCCTCCTGAGAAAATGATGCTGCACAAAGATCTGAAGGAGATGGGGCAAGAGTCTCCGAGGAGGAAATAGCATCACAAAGGTCTGGAGAATATATCTGCTTCAGGAAAAGCAAGGAGGCTAACGCAGAGCATGGACTACTGCTATAAATGAGCAAAATCCACACTCTAGGTACGAGAGGAGCCATTTGTTGGAGCAGACCAAGGGACTATGTATAAATACGTGACTAATAATTTCGAGAATATGCTAAACCAAACCAAAACAATCCAGCTATCATCTTAAGAAAATAGGCAGGATATGATGACAAGTTAGTAAACCAATGTGGATTATATTCCATTTTAGTCTCTTTGGAGAAAGGAGATAGGAGTATAAAACAGATTAATCTAGAGAAAAAAGGAAGCAAGGATGAGCTGTTCTCTGTGCAATGGAGGTGGGGTGCGAGAACGTCATGGGTTGTGAGAGATCACGGCAAATATGCACTTAACATTTGACTCACATAACACATTCACCATTGTTAGTCAAGGTTCCACAAGCTAACAGAAAAATTGGCCTCACTTTTTACATTTTCTATCCAAAGCTACAACACCCTGTTCAATCTTATCTTGCTGCCTGGCTGTTGTTTTTCCATAGTATAAATCAGAATAATATCTGATATCTCTCTCCTATAGGTAGTAAGAAAATCAGATGTGATAAAATATATTAAACTAATTTTAAATGTTAAAATGGTGTATGAAATAAGGCACTAGTTTTATTAACAATGGTAAGAGTAAGTCTAGGAAAATGGAGGGCTAGAAATCTGATAAAGCCACCTGGTATTTACCATAGCTATAGATTATATTCAATGTCTCTTGTAGATAACTATATTTTTTATTTAAAAACTAACTCTATATAAGAGTTCCCGTTTTGGCTCAGTAGAAATGAATCTGACTAGCATTCATGAGACCGCAGATTCCATCCCTGGCCTTGCTTAGTGGGTAAGGATCCAGCCTTGCCATGAGCTGTGGTGTATGTCACAAATGTGGCTCAGATCTGGCATTGCTGTGGTGTAGGCCAGCAGCTACGGCTCCCTTTCAATCCCTAGCCTGGGAATCTCCATATGCCTCAAGTGCAGCCTTAAAAAGCAAAAAAAAAAAGAAGAAAACAAAACCTAATTCTCTATATATAGTTACAAAAATGTTTAAAAGGTCAATACACCAAAATATAAATAATAGCTAATATCCTAATAGTGAAATTCTGTTATTCTTTTCCTTTTTATATGAATGCTGTTATTTTTAATGCTCATTTCATAAGATATCAACATTAATATCAATATTTTCTAAATATTCAATAGCATATATTATGAAGATGAAACAATAGAAGTTACTTTTAAGAATCCTACCTCAGCTTTTTAAGTAGTTATTGAATAAATGAAGTGTTTGTGTTGCTATCCCTGGTTTTGAGTAGGGTAGTGAGGGTCTGAATCAGAGTTTTCAGATACCAGTCAAAAAAAAAAAAAAAAGGCAGTGTCCCAGAGGTCTAAAAGTAAGGTCCATGTGACCCGACTGCATTTTTTTTTTTTTTTAATAGCTCTATCTGCACTTGTCGAAGTTCCTGAGCCAGGGCTTGAATCAGAGCTGCAGCTGCAGCCTACGCAACAGCAATGGCAACACAGGATCCAAGCGGCATCTATGCCCTACACTGCAGCTTGCAGCAACACTGGATCCTTAACCCAGTGAGCACTGGGGGAGGCCAGGGATCGAACCCACATTCTCACGGACTCTATGTTGGGTTCTTAACCCACTGAGTTACAACTGGAACTCCCCGGCCACTTTTTGAATGCACTACCAAGCTAAGAAAACCGGGGGCTCTCCCAGAGGCTCTGCTCTCCTCAGAGGGAAATGTTCTGTGTAACTTTTCTTTTCTTTTGCAAATATCAACAGTTCCTCCAGAGGAAAAGAAAGGACAGAATTAAAACTGAGGTAAGGGAATGTAAATTAGGTAGGCAGGAAAGCCTTTTTGACTTCCACTAAGGGATCAGAGATAGAAGAACTTTGGTCAAGGAAAATTAGCCGTTTCTGCTTTAGGACCTTCTCCTGCTTGGGCACAGTCCAGCGGTGAAGACAGGCTGAGAGAATGAGAGAGAAGGACTGGGACCTTTCAGCTCTTGTGACGAGCAGCCCTTAAGCCGTGAACAGAGCTGTGCGTCTTCACATCCGTGGCCAGAGCACAGTTCTCTGCTGGAGTCCAAGTTCAACTGACGGTCTTCCTGTAACGAGGGAGAATAGATACGAATGGGAAAACGTGGGGTATCTCAAAGGGGAGCAGTTAGGGAAGGGTTCTCACGGATTATGGGGAAATGCTGGGATACAGAGTCATCATAGGACGGTCTCTGCAGGACTACTTAGAATTCATAAATTCCAATTGCTTGATCAGTGGTTTAACCTTTAGAACACCTGAATCCACGCAGGGTTACTGTGTGATCAGTTTTTCTGTTGCCACGGAGAGCTTATGAGTCAGAATGAGCTAGTACTGAAAGAAAAAAGAGTTTGGACTTAAATAATTTTGGTCCATATTCCAGTTTAGTGGAGTGGATCTGTTTTTAGTCATGGTATTGTTATGCAAATTATGGCTTCTGTTTCAGTTCCCTTGGGTAAACACATTTCAGGGGAGAAATAAGGGATGTTTCCAGGGGTTAAAGCAGGGCTTTCTTCTCATTTACTCGCTGTTTGTAAAGGTCAGATGCTGAACCAACCTCTCCATTTCTTCTCATCTACACAATCAACCACATGGTATTTGGACTTTGGCCTTGTTTCCCATTGATCCTAACAAACGTAATACGGCCATCTTGCAGATGCCCAGTGGGGGCTCGTTACCCAATTGGTCCCAAGACCTTCTGTTGGGGCCATTCCCACCACCAAGAGACACGGCCTTCATGAATAAATCACAGCGTCTCTTGTTAACATCACCATTTCTTTTCTACTATCAAATATTTCACCCATTGGATCAGAAAGCGTGACCCATGACATTGACCCTGCACATATTTTTTTTTTTTTTTTTTTTTTTTTGCCTTTTGTCATTTTAGGGCCGCACCTGCGGCATGTGGAGATTCCCAGGCTAGGGGTCTTATCGGAGCTGTAGCCACTGGCCTACGTCGCAGCCACAGCAACGCAGGATCCGAGCCGCGTCTGCGACCTACACCACAGCTCACGGCAACGCCGGATCGTTAACCCACTGAGTAAGGCCAGGGACCGAACCCGCAACCTCATGGTTCCTAGTCGGATTCGTTAACCACTGCGCCACGACGGGAACTCCATGCACATATTTTTTGCTTGTCTTTTCCAGAGTTGGCACCAGATGTGTCAGGGTCTGCTGGAATATTCCATACTCCTCCAGGCTGTTCATCTGATGCAAAAATGTGAGGATACAATTGGTATTTCTATAGCTTTCTCTCAAATCTTTCTTTAGCTTGAGAAATACCCCGGGGCCACAAAGGGTGGTGTGGAAACCTATTCTGATCTGGGTAAATAGAAGGAAACAGAACTTTCCTGAAGGCTTGGACTAGGAACAAAATTAGGGACCAGAACGCACCATAGCTTTCTGATTCCCATTTCCTCCTCAGACCCTCAATTTAGATGTCATGCTATAATGCTTCCTTTTCTCTCTTCAATACAATCACTGAGAATTATTGCATACTAAGAAATTATTAAGGAGTCACGAGTAGTTATTTTTCTTGCAGATCAAGAAGGAACTAGGGGAAAGATGCAGGAGGAGGAGGAGGCAGAAAGTCAAAACAGGGCTGTGGCCATTAGTTAGGTTTCTTTCACGACTTTATCCAATTTTTTTTCAGTTAGGCATTTTGCAACACATTCATTCTCTGTGGAAAGACAGCAAGTTGCAAGAGGAAATGAGATATATGTCCTTCATTAGATTGCTTTCCTTTTTCACATATATTTCTTCCTGGAAAAAAAAAATAATAGCTCCCTTGTTCAAATCCCTTTCATGTTGGTGATGATTTCAGCATAAGATAGTACAATAAGGAGAAATGAATGAAAAAACTTTGATAACAACCCATATCCTTGGTTTTGAGCAGAATCAGAGCAAGTCATGGACCTTAGAGAGATCAAAGCACTGATGGCCAGTTAGGGGCACAAAGATTAGTTAGTGTAGCGTGATTGATTTGTAAAATAATTTTGAACTCAAAACTTTCATTTAATTTCTTTAAACAGCATCTCCCTGTCACATTGCATTTAACATGAATGGAGAGGGCAGTGTCTTGTATAAGTGGAGCAGGCTGGTACTAAAACATTATCCTGGCACTGAAGAAGTGGCTCTTTGAGACTCGGATTTCCCCCATGGATTTGATGCGTTTACAAAGTTAAGCCCCCTCTGATGCTAACAGCAACCTTGGATGCAGAGGAATTGAGGGGGGGTTGTCACTATCAAATGAAATCACTTATGTGTAGAGTCTAATAAAAAATGATACAAAAGTATTTATTTAAAACACAGGAATGAACTTGCGGATTTTGAAATCAATCTTAGGGTTACCTTAGGTTGAAACCATTGTGGGGAAGAAAGACCTGGGAGAGTGGGAATAACACATGCACACTACGTATAAAATAGATGATTAAAGAAAACCTACTGAACAGCACAGGGAAATCTACTCAATAGTTTGTAATAATCTAAATGGGGAAAGAATGCGTATATTTATATGTGTGACTCATTCACTTTGCTGTACACCTGAAACTAGTACAGTTATTGTAAGTAAACTACACTCCAATAAAAAAGTTTTTTTTTAAAGAATAGAGTCTTTTGAAAAAGATCCAAGCCAGTCATGGACACCAGTTTCATGGGCCTAGGTGAAATGCTGTTTATTTTTTCAGCCCAACTAATGGGTGGGGATTTGTGTCTTTTTATCTCCTAGACAGACTTATTGAAAGAAAATCTGAATGTGACATGAGTGTTGGACACTTTGAATGTTCCTACATGTTGCTTGTATCTGGAATGCCCGTTTTCCCATATCTGTTATGCCAGCTTCTGTTCAAATAAACTTCTTCTCTCATGCCTACTTCCCTGGGCCTCCCAGGTTGAGCCCATCACTCTGTCCTTGAAGATCTGCCTCCTTATGGCTCAATGGACCGTGAGCTGCCTCAGAGATGCTGTGTAGGCTCCTTTTATTCGCAGGCCTTACACAGTCCCTTGTTCAGGGGCGTGAACAAAATTGACTGCCTCTCCATTCCTCTTAGGAATGCTTCCAGGTTGCCATCTGAAAGGGTGATTCTGCCAAGGAGATTTCACATAAAGTCCCTTCTGCCCTGGTTCATTGGCCATAACTGGGAGGTTCTTTCCTTCACAGATGTTCAAGTTTGGAATGTTCACCTTGGAATTTACCCTTCCAAAACCACTTGGAGAAAGGATCATTTCAAGTCATTCTTTCAAGAGAAGATAGGGGTTGGGCTGGATGACTTCTCATTGACATCCCCAACCCCCTCCCCGCCCTCAGGGCACCACGTTTGCGGAGAAAAGCTGTGAGGTAGGTAAGAGGACACCTGCAGTGGGAGCCCGAGGCATGAGCTCCTTTGCCCATCTCTGCCATTAACTAGCTGAGTTACTTGGAGACTCGCTCCTCCCATAGGACTCAGGTTCATCATCTATACAAGAGAGGCTGGGTTCAGCGATGTCCAAATACCACTTCTAACTCCGACAACGGTCTTAAAATGCTAAGAATCTCCATGTCTGAGAAACACCAAAGTCGGCAATCCAATTAATGGCTATTCTTCTAATCTTAATTTAGCAGATGGGTTCCTCGCCCTCCTGTTGTTTAGAAAATCTTCATCATTAAAATAATGGAGTGGGATGTTGTTTTTATTCTTTTGACCTCTCTACTCTCCACTGCTTTAATGAAACTCTGAACTGCTATTTGGTGACTTGACTCCCTGGGAGTTCTCTTATGTGCTGTTGCAACACAGAGGTGAAGCGGAAAGGGCACTGGAATAGAAGTCAGATATTCTGAGGTCCAGCCTGCCTCTGCCACTAACTAGCTCTGTGGGCTTAAGCTTGTCACATCCCCTCTGGGGGTCTCCATTTCCTCACCTGTTAATTGGAGGGGGGTGTGAACTAGATGATCTTTATTGTTTTTTAACTCTTGCATTCTATGAATTCTAAGCAATGATATCTCCCTAGAGAGGGAGGGCTGAATGGAAACTTCCTGTCACACTACTCCAAATGCCAAACGATTAATTATGGAATTCTGGCAATCAACTCCCTCTCCCTGCTCCCTACCCCCTGCCTTGTGCATTAATGGCATTTTCAGAGCCTTCTGTTTAGAACAACATGTCAGTCCCAGACTAATTGGCATCTTTCCGTCAACGTCAAAGGGAGTCAAAGGGGTCTCTTTACTTAGAACTCTCCTAATTTCCCTTTGTGGGGTGGGGGTAAGCTCAGCTTCTGACATTCCTCTAGAATCTGAAAGCCCATCCAAGCTTTATTGTCCTCGGTTCCTGCCTCTTCAGGATTCGGGCTTATTTGGGAAGTCCCACCAAACAAAAGAGCAGTCTATGCCATTTTATTTGTATTTTTTTCTTGTTTTAATGACCACATGTGTGGCATATGGAAGGTCCTGGGCTGCAGGTTGAATTGGAGCTGCAGCTGAAACCTACACCACATCCAGACCAACACTGAGTCTGAGCTGCATCTGCAAACTACACCGCAGCTTACGGCAATGCTGGATCCTTAACCCACTGAGCAAATGCAGGGATTAAACCCACATCCTCAAGGAGGCTATGAGGCTATGTCAGGTTCTTAACCCACAGGGCCACAAAAGGAACTCCAATCTATGTCATTTTGTATTCATGGAATTTACCAGGCCAGCTTGAAAGCAAATGCTAAAAAAGATCTGAGTTCATGATGAAACACAAGGAAGGTTTCCTTTCCTGTGTGTTCCAGTATCACATGGGGTTAAAACACTTGGACTCTTGATTTGAATCTTTACTTGGCGTGGAGTGTGTGGCAGAGGGAAATCTGCTTCCCGTGCCTCTGTTTTCTTATCTGTAAAATGGGGCCAGGAAATAAAATTACCCACCTAACAAGTTTAACGAAATAACATATGTTAATTCGCATAGGGTTTAACACAGGATAACTTTTCATATTAAAATCACAATGTTTAACATTATTTTTGGCTAACAAGCATTTGCAATGGGCCCCTTCTACTGGTGAAACCAGCTGTCTTTCTTAGTTTGGCAGCAGCTCATCTCCACCCACTCCCTTGAGTCCTTATCCCTCTGGGCTCCTTTACCGTGACTCCTACAAGATCTCATTGTCCTTGGATGATTACTTGGTAAAGCGTTTTTCTATTGGAGGAGACCTCCTCCAACACTTGGCACCCATCCAAGATGCTCTAAGCCCTGACCTATGCAATAGGGCAGCTTATAGCTACACTTTGTAGGAGAGAAGATGCTGAACCACGGAAGGGGTTTTAATCATTACTTTTGACGTGAACTCAGCAAGCTTGAGGCACATAATCCGCACCCTTTTAAAGCATCTTGTAGTACTGTTCAAAGAGGGGAAGAACGCCCCTCATTTACTGAACTTGCTGAATAGAGGTCTAGTCTGTGCTAATCTTTCCGTAACCAATTCCATTTTCTTTCACTCCCGATTTCCCTTCTTTTAACACCAACAGCTGGAACTGTGCAGCATGCAGCAAAAGGAATTAAGACTTTCTCATGAAGGGGAGAAAGTAGAAGCAATTCATTTAATGTGTTTTATCGATTGCACAGCACATTTACTCCATGGGTTCAAGGCACAACGTGTCCCTTCTCTGGAAGGCAAGTCCAAATCACTTACAGCATCTTTACAGAAATTCAAAATTAAATGGAAATATGACTGAAGCCATCAGCTAAAAAGCATTGGCTCCTCACGGGGGACTCTGTTTTTCTCTCCCCTTCTCACATCATCTTTCATAGCCTATCCTTGAAGAAAGATCCTTTGGGCCTTCACTACAGATCTTGGAAGGCCAGCTTTGGAAAGATGCAGTAAAAACATCCGGACCTTAGAACGACATTGAGCAAGATACCTGATTTGGACAATGCACCACCATCGGTAAGCAAGCAATCGTTTAAAAACCAAACCAGACCACATATAAAGGCTGGCTGTATAGATAAAAATCAAACTATGAGTTTAACAACCCCCAAATTATGTAAATACTGTGTGTCTGGTTCCCACTGATGTGTGCAGGGTAAGTACTGTGGCGGTGACCTCTGTGAACAGGCCTGCACAGTTCTGCTGCTTACCCAGGAATGGCTATGCAGGTATCTAGAGGAGAAATACAAGTTATAATCCAGGTGAGAAGCCGAGGTAGTATCTAGAAATCTGGAACTGGATGTCAGCACTGAGAATTACACATATGATGCCAAAAATCAGAATTATCGGAAACGGGATGAAATGTGGCTTCGGGAGGGTTAAAGAAGGGGCTCTGGCTTAAGATCGTATCTCGCAACAGGATGACAAAGGTCCACTTTAAAGATCCAGTTACGAGACTGCGAGCAGCCCTGGACACAGACTCTCTCTCTTGTTCCAGACAAGAATTAGCACGTGTGCATAAATGGTGACTATGGATACCTAAAAGAAGTAATTTGTCATGGGTCAGGGATAGATCGAGAGAAAGTAGAGCAAAGGGGGAGAGGAACAGCCAATGGAGGTGACCTGGAAAGACTGTAACCTCTTAGAAGCTTTTTTCGAAAAGCCCTTTTCTGCCTACTCCTGACTCTTCACTGAAAGAGCAACAGCTAGGTCCATGCTGCTGTGAATTCAGACCTCTTCCCAGAAGGAAGAAAACAAAAAGCAATTCATTTGATACCTTTTACTGATTATATAACTCATGCGTACTTCCTGGTTTCCCAATAGCACCTGCCCATTCTCCTGAGGGCAAGTTCAGATCATCTTTTGGTATCGTTATAAGATCTTTCTCTTCCATAGCAGCAGAGTAAAGAAAGGATGGGAAGTTTGTGTGTGTGTGTGTGTGTGTGTGTGTGTGTGCTTAAGGAGGGGGTGTGAGAGGAAGAAAGAGAGAGAGGAGAAGGAAGGAAGAAGAGGGAGGGAAGAAGGAAGGAAGGAAAGAAGGAAGGAAGAAAGAAGAAAGGAAGGAAGGAGGAAAGAAGGAACCTGGGGAAAAATACTTAAGAACTAAAAGGAGTTAGTATTTTAAGGAAAAGGTGAAATATGGAGAAGGACAGACTGCCAGCGTAATGCAATCTTTTGAAAAGTATTTCTAGAGATTGCAGGGTCTGAAATAAGGAGGAATAATCCTTTGAAAGATTTCAAATAGGTTGTGGCTTGGTACCAAAAAAGTCCCCCATGAAAGCTTTTATTTTCCATGAGAAAATATTGTGAGAAAAGCTCTGAGGAAAGAGGGTGCGGCTTGCTCACGGGTGGCTGATAGCACTAAGAAGAGAAAAAGCGCTTTTCAGGAGGAAGGGCAGCGAGGCTGGGAAGGAGCTGCAAGCTTTACACGCAGCATGAACTTGAAACTTGCTGAACTGAGCCTAGCCTGGGCTCCAGAATATTCCTGCTGTGGAGGTGGAACTCCTTCGACTACGAGGGGGAAGATGGAGAAGGTGATGTGGCAGATTTTTTCCTTTCAGTGGGGCAGAGGGCACTGAGGAGGATTAAAATGCGAGGAGCTGGGCCCCGCTGCGTGTCAGCAGATTTGGTCTGCACGGAGGGCGGGGATCGTGGAAGCGGGTCCCTGCTCTTGCGAGCCCGAGTCTCTCTTAAAGCCAGTGTCCTGAGCTTCCTTTTCTAGTCTCCAGACTTCAGCTGCTGGTAATTTACAGGGGCCATGACTTGGACCCTGACTGCCCGGAAGTCTCTGGGTACCTTAAAGCAATTACAGCTCTTCACTCCTGCTACAGACTTGAAAATAGATCTGGGATAATGTCAAACAGCATCGAGAAAAGACTTTGGGCCTCACATAAAATGGTGGTGACCTCCTTACCCTCAATTTTCCTTGGATGTCAGGACACCCCTCCCCAGGATGGAGGAGTGTATAAATTTAATCTGGTTGTTCATAGTGGGGTTGAATGGAGGGACCCATCAGTTGTCACTCGGGGCAGTGACAAGCTTGCAGCCTGTCAGTAATA
Organism: Catagonus wagneri; assembly: GCA_004024745.2. NCBI lineage: Eukaryota > Metazoa > Chordata > Mammalia > Artiodactyla > Tayassuidae > Catagonus > Catagonus wagneri. Next base: position 26,037,985 of record PVHT020000175.1, read on the forward strand.
GGCAGTGAAGCACAAGCTACCATTAGATGCATCCACGCCGCCCTAGGAGGGAGAAAAAGGGTGGAGGAATGATCTCAGCAGTGCCTTCGTGAGGATGGTGTTCACAGACCTTGAGATGGAACGCGTTCTTTAAATAGTAAGTGAGAGGGGGTCCCCCCCACCCGCCCCTCCAGCCCATCAATGGATTCCTATTCAACCATCTTTTTAGGAGACGTCAGAAACCATTTGGCAGCTCTGATTCTGCTCTCTCTCTTCAGCTCTCATGGCACATGTTTGTCTACAAGAAGCCCCAGGGAACTCTTTTTATTCAAAATATGGGCCAAAAAATCAGCAGTCTCAGCAGCGGCACCTGGGAGCTTGTTAGGAAGGCAGAGTCTCAGGCTCCACCCCAGACCTCTTGAATCGGAACCTGCATTTCCACAAGGTTTTCAGAGTTGGATACATATTATTTGCGGTTACATGGAATTTTCCTAAACATCCGGTTTTATCGGAAACAATCCTATAGGTGTTGCAGCTGCTCCTTGGGACCAGCGGCAGTGATTTCCTTCTATATAGTAGGGAGTGCAAACTTTTTCAGCCAGTTTAGCTGAACTGGATTGGGTAGGAAGAGAACACAGGTTCCCTCCAGCACTCATTTGTAGCTTTCTGTGCAAGCCAAACACACAGTGAAGAGAAAGGAAATGCAAAGAACTGTTTGATTTCTTTTAGGCTTGAGATCAGATTTCTTCCAGGCTCAAGGTCAGTGTTATTTTCATGGCACCATTGAATTCTTCATCTGTCTAAGCCTATGAGTGTGTGTGTATGTGTGTGTGTGTGTGTGTGTATGTTGCCCACATAAACCTAAGCATTCTCCTTGGGAATTAAGTAGTTTCGAGATCAGGAAATGTGCCTTATCTCTTTGCAGCATCTCTTTCCTTTCATTTCTTGAAAAAAATTGGTGGTGCCTTTTGCTACAGTCACATGCTCTATGGGAAGACAGAGCAAATAATGAATTAGAGGAAATAATCGAAATGGTCCTGCTTACGCTGCCTTACCCCGTCTGTGCTCCTCACCACCAGCTCCTGCCCGTCCTCACCACCTGTGCGTTCCTGCCCAACTTTCTCTCGGATCGCCTGCGCCAGAGTAGGACTTGCAAGTGTCAAGACGTGAAGAGGGCTGTCCTGCCCCACTCTCTGTCTTTTTATCCACAGAAAGATGCTGGTGCTGAGAGGCTGGTGCGGGGAGGAAGACGCTGAGAAAGCAGAGGCTCACCAGCCCTGGAAAAAAGCACAGAGCTGGGAAGTTCATCTGGAGTTCATCTTTGTACTTCTTACCCTTTTTTCTGCCCCGCTGATCCCCGATCTGCTTAGTAATCAAGATCCCAAGAGCGCAGTAGTCTCTCCCCACTTCTTCCTCTAGTCACACTCCGGCCATTAGCAAAGCCCTGTCTGAGATTCACTGCGTTTAGTCATTCAAATACTAACCGAGCTTTAATGAGGTACTTGTTACTGTTCTAGTTGTTCCGAATACATGAATAAATGAGGCAGAATCCCGACCACTTGCACCTCAGTGTAGGATAATAAAATGAGTTTGAGCTTTGAGGCCAAAATGGACTTGACCTGAATTCTGACTTTGATTCTGACTCTGGCCTTAAAAATATATTGTCAAATTTAAATTCCGCAAGCCTCATTGCTTCTGTTAGCCAGTCTTCTGTTGAAAATGACATTGTAAATATCTTAAATATAATGGCATGACACAGACTTCTTTTATATCCAATTAGGCACATATTAGCAGTTTAATATAAATGCTAAACTAAATCAAATTTTGAATGCAGTTTAAAAATCAACGTGATATAGGAAAACCTACATCCCAGCTGTCTACCGAGTAATTGAAAGTGTTTGGATAAATCATTTAACTTCAGAGTATGTTATATGTAAAAAGAAGAAATTGGAACATTTCAAAGATGCTTCTAGAAGCTCTCACATATGATTCTTCCACAAAATTCCAAACTTTTGTGAAATCGTACACTATTCTATAACTCATATCATGTTCAGGGGCTTAGTTCACTAAGACTGGTAGATACAGCATATATGTGTGTACGTATACACTTATAAAATACATTTTGTATCAAAAATAAATCAAGCTATTTTTAGTTACTCTCTGTATGATGTTGAAGGTTCATAAGATATTTCAGAAGATTAAAGACACAAGATAGCTTGGAGTAAAGAAGACTTAGACTTGTTTAATACAGACTGTCTCAAGCTTATCTTCATCCCTCCCTCTTTGTATAATGACACTGCTTTCCTTAGCATATTTAACTCAAAGTGCAACAGACGCTTGGCTTTCTACATTTTAATATGTAGGATTGGATTATTTGTAAATATCTCCAAGTTCCGCCTCCTGTAGTAATATTTAATTTTGCTAAGTCACCAATGTGCATCATGCTACGATTAGTGAAGAGGATGGAGTCTCTAAAGTTCATGACCAAGCCCAGCTGACTCTGTGTCCTTCACACCACTCCCTGTTACTACTACTACCAGCTCCTGATATTGGCATATCGGCTAGGTTGTGGGTTTGCAATGACCTTCTACTAGAATCCGGAAGGACACTGGGAGTTAAACGCGAGTATGTCTGCCTTTGGATGCAGGCTCTTGTTTCAGGCCACTGGTACTAAAGATGGCTAATCGGAGTTCCTGTCGTGGCTCAGTGGTTAACGAATCTGACTCGGAACCATGAGGTTGCGGGTTCGATCCCTGGCCTTGCTCAGTGGGTTAAGGATCTGGCGTTGCCGTGAGCTGTGGTGTGGGTTGCAGACGCAGCTTGGATCCCACGTTGCTGTGGCTGTGGTGTCGGCCGGCGGCTACAGCTCCTATTAGACCCCTAGCCTGGGAACCTCCATATGCCGCAGGTGCGGCCCTAGGAAAAAGGCAAAAAGACCAAAAAAAAAAAAAAGATGGATAATCATTCTTCTCCTCAGAGCTTTGGTACTCTGTTAGAGAAATGTGGCAGATAATCAACAGGACCTTTCAATCTCATTGGCAACATTTCAAATTTTATGAAATGTGAGACATATACCAGTGAAATATGTAGTGACTTAAAAAAAATCCCGACATTTGCTCAGCAAAGCCAAACATTTTTCCTTTTAGAAATGACCTAAACACATATTACTAGTGCCAAAACCCATCCTGGCACCTTTGTTAATGTAAGCTTTTTACAGTATGACCGAATAATTTCTTAAATGTTCCTGGTCTCAGGACTGATGTCGTGAGAGAGAGAAAGTTAAAAGACGTTTTTTGAAAGCAGAGCCAGTTTCAGAGACTGGAGTGAGACTACCAGTTTGTATCTCCAAATGACATCTTTTCAGCTCTTCTCTGGTCATTGTCTTGACATATTGGACCCTGGGAATGATTCCTATTGATGATTAGGAAGAATCACAGAATAAAGAAACTGTTTCTCAATTCAAATGTTATGGGTTGGAGACAAAACTGTTTGCTGGCCTCCACTATTCAGCAACTTTTTATTTTTTATTTTATGGCCATACTGGTGGCATATGGAGTTTCCCAAGTTCCTAGGCCAGGGATTGAATCTGAGCTACAACTGCAACCTAGGCCAGAGCTGTGGCAATGCTGGATCCTTGACCCATTTTGCTGGGCTGGGGATCGACCCTGCACATCCGCAGTGACCCAAGCTGCTGCAGTTGGATTCTTAACCCACTACGCCACAGCAGGAACTCCAGTTTTTTAAGAAGAGTTACAAGTGAAATACTGTAGTCCCTATTCAGTGTCCTGGCTCTGCAGCATATTAAATGAACCTTATTTAGGTCTATGGACTTCCCCCAAGAAATTGTTCTTGGAGAAGCTAGAGGAGATGATGCCAAGATAAACACCTCTCACAGAAATTCTGCAGTATCATGTCTTGAGTTATTTCATTGTCTTCGTATTATAGCCAAGAACATGTAACCAGCGGTCTGCAATAAACCATCTTATTTTCAATATAGCAAATGATAATTCTTGAATTTGAGCGCCATGTGAAATTGGGATTGAAGGACAGAATTCATTGCAAGTCAATTACTGATCTTTCAATGAAGAAAGAAAGTCACGGCCATCAGGACCCTCCAAGTCTTACAAACCCTCCACTAACACTTGAAGCTTCTTTGGTCACAGAAAAATGACAGAAGGCTGACTAATGGTGACTTCAGTTTGCAGAAATTGTTTCATCCATCATACTGGTGATTCTGGTTTCTCTTTATAATATTATTGATGATCAGTTGAGGATATTCTATATGATGGATGAAACTGAAAAGGGCCTGCAGAACATTCTGTGAGCACAAGCAACGTAGAAATGAGAAGCTAGGTAGACAGAGAGTTCCAAAGTCGTCAGGTTTCCTACAGTGAGGTAGGTAAGTCTAGAGTTGTAATGTACAGCGTGCTGACCACAGTTAATAGAACAATATTGAAACTGGAAATTTGCTAAGAGGGTACATTTCAAGTGCTCTTAGCACAAAAAAAGGAAACTCTATAAGGAGAAGATATATTAATTAGCTGGACTATAATAACCACCCCATCACGTACGTACATGTCAAACCAGGATGTTGTACACTTTAAATACATGTAGTTTCTATTTAAAAATTAATAAATCAAGACAAAATAATTATATTTCCATACTTTTCAGATGAAAATAACTGAGCTTGAACTAGTCAGGATTGGACACAGGTAAGGATGTTCTCCTTATGCTTCTTTTCCTGAGCAAGGATGAGATGACACACAGCAATAACAATAGCATTTAAGAACCTCTTATGTGCCTGTTCTTTTCATCTGAATATTAAGCAGTTAACAAAAAAGATAAGATTTTTTTTTTTAAGGAACAGAAGGAGAACAACATGACGGTGGGAAGAGAGACAAAAATGAGAGAAGAAGACAAGTATCAGGCAAGATCACTTCAGTTAGTCATGGGTTCCAAGGAGAACGTAATTCATAGAGAGCAATGATGGAGTCAACTCCCTTAGACTGGATGGCCACGAAAACTACTGCTTCTGGTAGGATGGAGTACTCTGTAGTAGACTGGTGCTCTGGACGAGAAAAGCAAAGCAGCAAGCAAAAATCTCGCCAGACAAAGAGAAATCATCTGAGTAACTGCATCATGGAAATACTGGTACCCTTCAGCGGCTAAATTTCCAGAGAGGAGAAAACTAGAGAAAGTGAGCTGATGATCTGCATCTGATGTTTTTGGGGGAACACAGGCCGAATCTAGATACGGTAGGTAATTGATATTATCCCAGGCATAAAGCCACTGCCCAGGCACAGAAAAACCAGCGGATATTTTGGTAATGTACAAGGATAGGGGTGACTAAATCAGAGATTTGAGGGGTCTAACGCATTCAGCCAGGTTCCTGCTTGGTAACATCTCTCAGATTTTGAAGCCACGCGAGGATTTATGCTAAAAAGCCACACTGAAATATCTCGAAGAGTAGGGCAGGGGAGACAAAGGTTAGACTCCTCCATCAAAAGTGTCCTGGTAGCTCACTGAAAGTCATCTTTAGAAATCCCTGGTCCTCAATGCTTTAGGTTCCTCCCATATAAGGAATAGACTCACTCCCCTTCCAATATCCTCAAAGGCCTTGGGGTTCAGAATCTCACCCTCTAATCAGGCCTAGGTGTTGATGAAGCTGCAGGTCCTTGAGTGAGGTTTCTTTCTCTCTGATGACCTAGAGACTAGAGACCAGTTATCTGCCTTCCCCCTCACATCCAGCTGTGAGACAAGGGGTAGATGGCCACGAGATGCACCCCCATCAAAAAGCAGGGAGAGGCAGGAAGTCCTCGGCAGCTCCTGAGCCACAGCTGGGCACGCGTGCCTGGTCCCTTGATTAGGTCCTGAGCTACAGGAGTGATTTCACGGCGTGTGGCTTTGCATTCTATTACGTTGGCATGACGAGGCAAAGGGCCACCCTTAATCCAGGAGGAGAGGAGACTCCACAAGGGCTTGGATGTCAGGGCGTGTGCCACTGGGGGCATCTTTAGAGAATAACTGCCACAGTGATGTAGGCCATCCTGTACGCCACACTCGGAGATGTGTCAATTGCTGCTTTAAAGAAGAGTGAGAGGGGGTGTCACGTGCAGTCAGACGAGTATAGTTGCTAACACTGTCCTGTGCGTGGGAGAGTTGCCAAACGAGTAGATCTTGAAAGTTCTTATCACAAGAAGAATATCAGTAATTCAAGGTGGTGATGGATGTTACCTAGGGGGATTTGGTGATCACTTTGTAATATACACAAAGACCACATCGTTATGTTATACACTTGAAACCAGTATAATGTATTATATCTCAATATTTTAAAAGGGGGAAAAACAGAATAATAGAGAACAAAGCCTGTTTTTCTATCTGGATACTACACTGGCTGTAAACTTCAAGGTGTTAATTAAGGCTAATTTCAAAAAGTACAGAGATCTCTCAGAATTGTGATCTAGGGCGTAGCTTACCTTCTTTAATTATCCCACACTGACTCGTTCATTCAAACCTAGGCGCTTCTTCAAGAGCCTCCCTTGTTCTTTTCAGATGTCATTTCATAATGTATTAGCTTCTAAGAGTTTCCTGCTTTCCATACCTAAGTACTTCACATCTGTGTAGACTATAGCTTACAAGGAGTTCAATATTGTTGGAGGAAATTAGATTGTAAGATCGTGTCACATTATTTTTAAGTCAGTCCACTGAAGGTAACCCAATATCTCTTCCATAAAATCTATTGTCTTTATGCCTTTTTTTCCGCTGTGTAACCGATAACCCCTTAAGGTGGGACACCTCCCAAAGGCAGCACCGTTTTTAAAGGGGCCTCTTCAAGGTGGAAACATCAGGATTTAAAGGAATGACTCCAGTGGTCAGTTTTCTGGTGAGAGTCCACATAGAAGCCCCCTTCATCCCACTGTATATAATCACTTACATCCTCATTTCCAGCCCCCAGTGCTGTCTGTCCTGTCCTGCTGCATGAATAACAGAGCTGGTTCTCTAACCTCCAATGACAATAAGACCAGGGTGAATTATCTTTGGGGGCAAAGGTAACAGGTGTGGGAGTTGGGAATTTGGATTTAATTGGAGTTGAGGCCACCAGCTTTGCAGACCAATGCATTATTTTTTTTTTTCTGAATCTATTCAGCGATTACAGCCAACATTCATCTACAAAAAATAGTGCCCCTGAGTTCAGGAAGGTAGTGCTAGGATTATTTTTCAACCCAGTTGGTCTAGATCCTTGCCTCACCCTTCTTGGCTTCGGCAAGCAGATGTTGAACATGCCTTGAGCAAAGGGCTCGGGGGTTCCTGCCAAGCAGCTCCAGAGGCATCTACAGACCACGATCACTGAAGACACTTCCCAGAAGGACTTTGGAGCACGGATCTCTTTAATTAAAACGGGAAGAGCCAGAGTACGCGAGGTGAGAGGAGCTTGGTGAGCGGGGAAGAAGGAGGGGGACAAAGGGAAGAAAGGGAGGAGAAAAAGTAATAAATATTTTACAAGTGTTTTCAAACACTGCTCGTCTAACACGCAGTGGAAAATGCCACTCGATGGATTATATTTTGGGTTGGAAAGTGAGGCTAATTCAATGTAATGAGAGGTGAATGGGACTTCAGGCCCTTATCCAACCACAAGAGACCCCTTACAAAAGAGTCTGCTCTTTCAGCCATTAATTTTTTATGAAGTTTAATAGGCCTGAGCCTAGAGACCTTCTGTGGTGTTGATTAGCTTCATATTTCTCTCATTAATGTAGAATCTGATTAACTCTTATAAAAAGTATTTCATCTCAGGCTCCAGTGTGGCAACCGCATTGTCCTGATGTTGGGAACTGCACGTTGGCTTCACCCAAGGAAAGAACCATCCGCAGGGACAAAGGCCCCGGCCTCACGCTGTCGCGGAACAAAGAGGATGGGGGTGGGGGTGGGGAACCCGCAGTCTCTCCCATTTTGCTGGCTGCAATAAGGAACCCTCATCATCTGGACCAGGAGAATCTTATTGGAGGCCAGGCGTGCTGATCCACTGCAAAAAAAAAAAAAAAAAAGGGAAAAGCTGGTTTGAAAGAATAAACTACCAATCTATCAGTCAGGGTTTAAGCAGAAGAGCAAAACTGCTGAATGATAAAGAACAAGGGGACAATGTAATCTAACAGATTAGATTTTATGGTATCACAGGAGCCAGCAGAGAAGTCTGCTGCCCTGCCTCTGCTGTAGGGCCTGGAGCTGTTAGACGGGGAATCAGGAGGGAGAGCTTGACAAGGATACAAACAGAGACACAGCAAGACCCACACAAGCAGGTTGCAGCCCAGAAGGACAGACTGGATTCCCCCTCTGTTTCTCATCACCTGAAGCCTCGAAGTCCAGGCTGACCAAGAGAAGACACCCTTGCCCGTCACCATGGAGATGTGTACACACTTGGCTCGAGACAGAGAGAAAGCAAAGCGGGAAATCTGACTGCTTCTGGGGGACCCGAAGGTCCAGGGGTGTGGCTTCATATCAAGGAAGGAGGTCCCGGTCAGCACCAGTGTACAAGAGCTTCTGCAGTGCCTGACACCTTGCATTTACCTTCAGAATAAAAACGATCGCGCCTCCATTTCTACCCTCTGAACCTCACGATTCTCTGTGGCTGCCTCTGAACAGAAGTGTACAGGGAAGGGAATTCTGGGAAGTGTTCCAGGGTAGCTAGTTTGACCCGGTACAAAGCCTCCACAGTCCGTCCTCGGTAACACACATTACATACCGTGACCTGATACCTGCGGTGAGTCTACTGGGCAGAGGACAGGAAGAAGCAGTACTCAGTGAAGACCTGACCTGTGAGAAACGCTGGATTTACACTGAAAGAATTTTGCTCTCCACGAATAAAGGTTATAAGGTATATGATTGCCCATGGGTATTTGGGTTTTTAGGGAAGATTTTTCATGTAGACGTGACCAGTTATTAACTCCACATTCAGCCCCTCTGCCCTCTACGGAGAAATGGCAGGTTGGGGGAAATGAAAACCCCAAGTTCCTGATCAGAGCTGGAGTCTCTGGTGACCAGTCTCCATCCAGGAGCCATCCAGGCGCCCACCCAGAGGTGCCTCATTAGAACAAAAGATGCTCCTAAGTGCTCTCTTATCACCTAGGGATTTGAGAGGGTTTTAGGACTTCTGTGCTGGGAACCGGGTACAGAGAGAGAGACGGACAGTAAGATTTTTTCTTCTTCTTTTATCTCTCAGACTAATAAAACCATAAAGAAATGTAAGGATGTAATAACTTTAAAAATCAGGATGCTTGATGATGGATTAGGATTGGAATAGGGATACAACGCATGGAGAGGCTTCTGGAACAGGGGGCAAAGCTCTATTTCTTGTTGCAGTTTGTGGCTAAAAGCGTATTCACCTTAGAACAACTCATTTAGTCATGCATTCGTTTTTGTGGGGATTCCTGGTCCATTATTATTTTATAATAAAATGGTTTCTGGTCTTTATTTCTAATTACACAATGCCCGTTCTCCGTTATACTAACTCAAATCAAGAGGTTGACCCCATCACTTCGCTGGAATGGCTCCTGTCGGCCATCGGTTGTCACAAGTTGCTAAACTCATGGCCAGGTCTCAGCCTCATCTCACTTGCTCAGCTTCTGCACAGTTGCCCAGTTCTTCCTGTACTTTCCTCCCCGGGCTATTGTGACATTCTATCACTTAGATTTCTTAGTCTCCTTTTCTGATTCCTTTTTTCTCGACTGCCTGTTAAACTTGGAATACCCACGGACCCCATCCTTGACTTCTTTTTTCTGTTGACACTCACTTCCTTCTGCAATTCCATTCAGATTGATGATTTTAAATAACATCTACACGCTGACAGTTCCCAAATCGACATATCTTCTGCCTAGACCTTTAGATTAGCATATGCTAATGTCTACTTCATACCTTTTTTTTTTTTGGTCTTTTTGTCTTTTTTTAGTGCCACACCCATGGCACGTGGAGGTTTCCAGGCTAGGGGTCCAGCTGGAACTGTAGCCGCCAGCCTGCGCCACAGCCACAGCAATGCTGGATCTGAGCCACATCTGCGACCTACACCACAGCTCACAGCAACGCCAGATCCTTAACCCACTGAGCGAGGCCGGGGATCGAACCCACATCCTCATGGATGCTAGTTGGGTTCTATAACTGCTGAGCCACGACGGGAACTCCTCTACTTCATAGCTTCTCGTGGGTATCTGATGAACTCTCAAATTTAGCAGATCCCAAACCACACTCTTGATTTTCCTTCCCAAATCAGTTCTACTCGTGGATTTTACTGTCTTGCTTAATGATATCACCATGTTGCTCAAGACAAAAGTCTTGGCGTCACTGGCTTCTCTCCTTTTCTCTTATACCTCATTCAATCCCTAAGCAAACCTTGCTGATACCATCTGCAGAAATACCCGTGAGCTGACTCCCCTCTGCTACACTCTCACCCAGATTCAGACCACAGGTGTGTCTCGCCTGCAGTACTACAGTACTCTTCGCAGGGGTCTCTTCACTTTTCTTATTGCTTCTTTATAGTGCACCCCCCACTGGCCACTTTTAGGAAGGAGCAAGAGTAAGTCTTTACCAATAAAAACCAGTGCATTTTATTTCTTTGCTCAAAGCTTTGTGCTCAGAGTGACAGCCAAAGTTCCACAATAGCTTAAAAGGACCCACTTGCCCTGCCATCAGGCTCTGACATTAGACACTTCTCCGTCTCCATGCTTTAACCGTGGACAGGCCCACCTTAGGGTCTTTGAATAGGCCAGACACGCTCTATATCAGGACCTTTGTTTCTGCTTGTTCCCTCTGCCAGAAGTATTCTTCTTCCAGTGGTCCGCATAGTCTGCTTCCTCACCTTCGCTCAAGCCTTTGGGAAATGTCATCGTTTCAATAGCGCCTTGCTGCACAGCTAAGTTTACCTGATTCTCCCAATCCTCCCGAGTCCCTCAACCCTCTTCTAATGCTTGTCTAGATTCCATTGCTTTCTAATACACTATATTGTTTTCTTAATTATGTTTAAGGTTTGATGTCTGTCTCTCCACAAGAAAAATAACGTCCCCAAGGGTGGGGACTGTGTCTGTTTTTGTTCACTGGTGTATCTGCAGCATGCTGAACACCACCTGTTACATAATCAGAATTCGGATTTCTGTCATGAATAGGAATTCGTAACAAGGGCATATTTTTAATGAATTACTTAAGGAAGCATCCTGCTCACTTCGAATTTCCATCTTCTCACACCCCTTATCTGACTAGAAACTTTTTTGAGAAACAGAAAAAAAAAATTAAACCTCATCTCAGATTTCCAAAAACTGAAGGAAAAGTAGATTGTATAGTCACTTATACAGATGTTTCCACAAACCAGGGTTTTGGGTTCTGTAATGATTTTATCTATGATCTCTCAGGTCACTATTTGTACAAGGCAAGCACATGTTCATGAGTGTGGAATCCAGGTACATTAAAAGAAGATGTGTCTAAAAACTTAAATTGGACATTATGATCAGATGCTGAATTTTCGTCAAGAAGCCATATTATTGCATCATTAGTGAAAAATATTGTTGGCTAAGTTCAATTGCTAGTTATGTTTATTTTTATATGACACCTTCCCAATGCCAATATCAACTATGTTTATTTTAATGTATTACTTAACTTTTTTACCAAGTCCATAATAGTGTTTGTACATAATAGACTCTGAAACAACAGAAACATATTCATTGACTGGTGTCAAGGATGCTAATTCTTTGTAAGGATAGGACAGGTGAGACCATGAACCCAGTGAATAAAAGGTATATACAGAAGGAACTGAGCATACCACTTGATTTTGCTGTAACTACTCAACCCGATAACAATTATGTCTATATTTCATGTCCTTCAGAGATGTCTTCATCATCTCCCACTCCTTGTTTATGTCTAAGCTTAGCCTTTCTCCCCTTTTCCATTAAAGACTGAGTAACTTTAATTGAAAGACAATGTCCCACCCATCCTTGCCCAAATAGAGATTCTAGGCTCTATTTATAATTTATGGTCAAAAGGGAAGCTGAAAACCTGAAAATAGGGGAGTCAGGATCTCAGCTCAGTTTGGGATTTAATTTCAAACTTAAGGATTTTTTTCTTTATTGCCTTGTTAAATCATATATTTCCAGGACCAACTAAAATTGGGGAAATGAGAGACACCCCCAACCTTCTGAAGCAAGAAGTCACATACTCACTGCTTTCGGGAGAAGAAAACACATGACTTTTCCATTCATTTTTCATCCTTTAGCTCCAAGGAAGAGAAGGGGCTGAGGTTCTGAATTAGGCTCCTGATGCATGGCTATTTAATCTATTCCTGATTCTGCATTTACTTTGCATTGTCTGGAAAGGATGCAGAATTTGCCATAATGAATGACCCAAGCAATTTCTGCTAATGGCCAGAATTGAAATCTTTGATAATCCCAGGTGAATAATGTTGTCTCAACAGACTGAAGGAGTCTTTTACCTGTCTGACACAATGATAGATGTAATTAGTTAACAGGGATAGTCAGAGGTTTTAGTGGAGGCATTAGCAGAGTTTGCTCGGGTCATTCTTAATTATGCAAATTCTCAGTCTTCTTCAGACAGAATGCAAAATAAATAAATAAATAAATAAAAAGAGTAAACACAGCTGGATGAAAAGATTTCAGGAAAGCAGAAGCTAGGAAACTCCTCGGAGGTGCAATTATGCATCCCTCAGGCTAGGTAGGAGGGGAGGAAATAGCCACAGACAAAGACTTTAACTGTGGCCAGTCCTCTCTTTAGCCGAGACAAACATCTGGGATACCTGCTAGGAATGCATATCCTGAGACATATGTTATTTTGAGCATACAGAACTGAAAAGAGGGCTATTCTTATGATTTTAAGCTATTTCTAAGAAGCAAGCTGGATCTCTGGGAAGGGCAGACAAATAAATGACTCTGAGTACTCAATAGTGGGAGCCAGACAATGATGAGCTGGGTTCCACAGAGTTGAATGTAAAAAGGAAGATGAATGGACCAGAAAGAAGGAGGGTTCTCCTCCAGCTCTGAATTTGCAGCCGCTTTTGAGTCAGCTGTTATGAGCTCTTCTCTGACATTCCAGTTTGAGACCCTACATGCCTCTACTCGGCCTCCTAGCATGCAGACACAGCCCGTGTCAGATCTGCGAGAAGGTGCATAATTCAACCTCGCATCAAAAACAAAGGACTCTTTGCATCAGATGTGTTTATTTTTCTTGTAAGGCTTTGACATGTCAATGGCTGTCACCTGTGGTTGAGTGAAATCTTGGCATGAAATCAATTTGATGTCCAAAGTCAAGCAGCCTTCTTTAATGTCTCTGGATAAGGCAAGAGGCGTCTTGCATCCTTGAAGAGAGGCAAATGAATGACCTGGGGTCAATTCCTCGGGCTTGACAAGGAAGCAGCTGGTCTTCAAAAGCAGTCAAAGAAGTGTGCGTTTAGGTAGGGACTCTTGCTGGTTGGTTTGCAAAAACTTCAGAAGACAACCCTTGGGAATTGCCTGTTACCTTCTCTCTCTGCCTGGCACACGGAGGTGGTTAATTCTAGGGCATGACTTTTCAGCTACTCTCCTAAGCTTTTCTTTTTCTTCTTCTTTTTTCTGTAGCTTGAAGGAGGCAAACCAATGAAATGTTTTACATTTTTAGGGAACTCACGACTAAGAATTTGCACAGCAAGAAAATGTAAATAAATACAGGAGGCAAAAATGCATGTCTGATAGATCACTGTAAGTGCAGCAGGAAATGGAGGCGAGTGAAAAAAAACATCTGTATTAAAGTTATACTGCCCAGGGTGTAACTCCTATTTCCATACCTCTTTGCTAGCTGCATTGCTTGGCAGGAGTCACCTAAATCCTCTGAGACTAGGCTTCCTCATCTGTAAAACAGAGATTATAGTGCCTATTTGGGGATTAAATATGATAGAGTTTGTACACACAATTCTTAAGGCATATTTTTACAGTAAAAATTTTTTTTGAAGTAACATCAGAGAAAAGCCAAATCTTTCATATCCCTTATTGTCTCTTTTAGAGAAAGAACACAAAGCTCTATATACACTATGTGGAAACTAATGTATCAGTGATTACATTCCAATGCATCTAAATTAATTTTTGAGTTCCACTCTTCTGTTGTCTTAGAGACCAACCTAAATAAGAGTTTGTCCATGGAGTTAACAAAGCAGAAATCATCCAAGAAAAGGGGGAAATTTAGAAGAGTCGCCTCATTTTCACAAATGTATACTTCCCAAATAGATGTCCTTACAGAAAAATTATCCTAATTGGATTCTGGAGATTAACTCAACAAATCTTTCTATGGTACTTATGATGTTTCTGCCATCTGGTTACAGTGCTTTATAAATATTAATCCATTTTAATCATCATAGCAGACCTAAATTATAGGCAGGTAGGCATTACTGTTGTTTCCATTTTTCAGATGAGAAGTCTGAGGACCTGAGAGGTTATGTTAAGTTGAAGCGATCACATAGCAAGCAAGTGGCAGAGCTAGATTTAACAGGCAGGGATTCTAGCTCCAGAGTCCATAATTTTAACCAATGAGCTGTACTATTTTCTGCATATCAGCCCTTCTCTGGAGAATTTGCTTCTCAGCCTCCAAGAATTTAAACGTGCTATTTCTGTACACGAGGCACCCAAGTTAACCTGTTACGTTGGAAGTTCCATTCACCAGGATCCACATAAACCTGTTATTTAGATCCTTATCCCGCACATATTAGGGAGGTGGTGAATTGCCTAAGATAATGTGAAGAGTAGGACAACGCAAGTTCCTGTCACCTGAAGAACTCACAAGATAAACGTGGTGTGGACTAGTCTATACTAGTATCATAAGCATAATCTTAAAATCACAGCCCTTTAACCTATTTGCTCGGGATTAGAAGGGATTATAGAAGATAAGATTCTAGATTATATTTTCTTTATTTAACATCTATCCCAAGGGCTCTCCTAAGTTTAGGCCACTCCAATAACTGCAGATTTACTGAAAATGCCAGTCCTTTATCATGGTTCATGCACTCTATTTGGAAATTTTTAATGCTGGTTTTATCGATACATATTCTTAAAGTATACAATTTAGTGGGGTTTTTAAACTATATATTCACAGCTATGCAAACCCATGCTTTTAAAGTTTCAGGACATTTTCACCACTCCAAAATAAATCCATTAATTCCTAATCCTCACTCTCTCTAGACCCTGACAACATCTCACCTATTTTCTGTCTTTATGGATTTGCGTCTTCTGGTCATTGCATATGGTATGTGGCCTTTAGTGACTGACTCCTTTCACTTAGCATACTGTTTTCAAGGTTCTTCTATTCTATAGCATGTATTAGTACTACATTCCTTTTTAAGGTTGAAAAATACTCCATTGTAAGGGCATGCTACCTTTTGCTTTTCCATTTATCAATTGATCTCCATTTGGATGTTCTTTCTTTTACTCTATTTTGGAAGCATGTGTGGAGGATTGGTATTAATTCTTTAAACATCTGATAGAATTCTCCATGATGCCATGCTCATGTATTCTTTAGACCACACCGATGCTAGAGGAGTGGATGAGCAGCATCTGCCATCACCTGTGAAATTGTTACAAATGCAAGCTATTAAGCTCCACCCCAGATCTATTGAATGAGAATTTCAGGGAGTATGTCAGGCTAGGTTTTAACAATTTCTACAGATGATTGCAACACATCCTAAAGTTTGGGAAGCGCTACTGTAGACAATTTTGAATGGTCTTTTTTTCTATCAAAATGTAGTAATTTTGGTAGCTTCTTTCTCCCTGATTCTTTTAGGTCAAGTACCGTCTCCTTTTTCTCCTTCTCCTCATCTTCCTGCATCTTCTTTTAAACCTGTTTACTTTCTGAATGTTTGAAAACAACTATCCTAATATACCTGAATACTATCTTTTTGATAAACATCACCTGTTTCTTTGGCAAAATATAGAGGCAAGTAATATGATATAGAACAGGGTAGAAATCTTTGTTTCATTTTGTGAGGAATCTTAAACTTTTGAATAGTACTTGACATACAGTATGTACTCAATACGTATCTGTTGGGTGAGCAAATTAATATCATTGGCAAATTCGATTATTATGGGATCATTGTATTTGTTAACAATGCTGGTTGAGAATAGCAGAAACTCACTAAACTAGCTTAAACAAAAACATTACATTTATTTTATGGATACACAGATGTCTAACTGGACCAAGGGACTTTATTCAGAGATGGAAGCACTGAGTAGAAGTGGCAAATTTTCTTTCTATGGCTCTCATTTCTTCCTTTCCCCAAGCATTTGTGAGTCTTTCCTCTCCGCTTTTCACAGAATTGACCAGTGTGCATATTGTCGGCGCATAACAGTGTTCTCAATAATATCAAGAGTACCTGATGTTACAACTCATCATTGAAGAGTGAAATCAGGTTCACTAGACGGGCTTAAATCAACTCCAAATTTCTAAATTAAAGATTCCGATTTGTGCAGCATAGATTAGTACCTTCCTCAACGTCATCTTCAGATTTGCCCAAGGGTTTGGGATTCCAATGTCTAAAAATGTGTTCCCCCACTTATTGTAGAAAAGTGAATAAGGGAAGGTGGCATTGAATTAGAAGGTGTTGAATAAAAATAGCGGGGTATCAAATAGACAAAACGATAAATATCTCCTATCTTTGTTCATCAGTCAATGTCTTGATTAACCAAACTTTTCTGAGAAAACTCCTCTGCTCAGTGGTCTGTGCTGTATGTTTCAAGTAATGCAAAGCAGTATTATTTAACCTTTGTGCTAAGGAGAGAGAGATTTTAGGTAGAAGGTCAAGACCTGGGCTCAAGAAAATTTAACCTACAGTCCAAGAAGTGCATGTCAAGTGTCAGTGAGTGAAACAAACAATAGGTGTTCTAAGACATCTGTCGTCAACACTAAAAGCAACAGCCATCAGGCAGTCATCGTTAGACTCTCCCTCAGGATGTCATGGGCAGGACCTCACCTGCTCTATCACCAGACGCCTGCTCCTTTAGCGGAAACCTCAGTGTACCTTTGTTTCAGGTCTTGGCATCGGGAGCCACTATGCAGCCTTTGGGTAATGAGTGTAGTTTATGAATACTGGGATTCTTAATTCAACTGAACAATCGAATTTTAAAAACACCTTTGGCAATTCTGCAGAACCTCATGGTTTGTATTATGCATGCTAACTCTATTCCTGATTTTATTTTCTTACGCCTGTTTGTTACTTCACTGAATTTCCACAATTATTTATATTTTTATACTGTGGTAGTAGTGTATGTAGTTTCTTATACTACATATTTCCAAATTTTCCCCAAGCCTTAAAAAAACAGGATATAACCAATAAGAAAAAAAACTACATTCTGTCTTGTGGAGTTCATAAAAGAGATAATTCACTGTAGGAAAGCAGGACCAGAGAAAACCTTATACTACATTTTGCATTGGAAGCCTCGGGATCTTTGTTGTCTGTATTTGGGCAACATGGAAAATGACAAATTAAATGGGATTAAGTAACGGGAAAACCCTTTGCTAACATAATTCCATTTTTTCCCAACTGAAAAGTATTTCTTTTGTTATCCAATGTAAATGATACTTAATAATTTGAGTAGTTGCCCAAATATCTATGTTCTTTTGATGGCATTGATATGACACGTTTTGAGGACACCCATTCAACAAAAATGTTTAAAAAGGTTGCCTAGGAAATAATAGAATTTAAAAACTGTGCAATTTTGTTTAGGCATTTTCTATAGAGAGTTAGCTCAGCTGCCCAGAGCATCTGTGTCTGGTTAGCTCAGTTAAATTAGAGCTGGTGTTGACAATACCAAGGTCACAGGCTTAATCCCTTAGCGGACTCTGACTTTGTCTCCGTGCCTTGGCTGGAGACTGTGTACCTAGATTACTGCCTCAAACATGTGCTGTGCAGTCAATGGGAACCTTTCGACATACTCTGTAGGGACTAGAGCTCAGTAGCATCTCTGGGCTAAAGTCTTCCAAAGAAAATACTCTTTAGGATTGCACAGGATTCCAGTTATCACTTTACCTTCTGTAGACCAGTTCAATTCTCTCTCTCCCACCCCCATCTCTCTCTCCCCATTTCTACTATGGAGAAGCACTTCGAGGCACAGACTGCCTTTGCAATGGGTCAGTTAAAACAACTTACCTTCTTTACATGCAGAGAGGACAATGCTTTCATTAAAGTCAGCTACCCAGAATGTAGCTGGTTCTTTACTTGGATACATGTACTCTGGGATCATCAATCAATTTTCATTTGATTCCACAAAGCCTCTTTACTGAAAAACATCCAGACTTCTCCAACCAATATGACTCATGGGACACTTCTGATTAATACCAATCAGGTTAATGGCTTAGCTATAGTTAATGGTGCCTGCTCTGTAGCTGCAACAACAAGAATTAATAAAAAATCCCCCACTCGTTTTTGCAAATCAGAAGAAAGATGCTAAGAGCCTGACAAGCTCTAATCTTTATGATTTAATGGAATCGTGTTAGAGCACAGAGACTGCAGAGATTGGGAAAATGGAAAAAATTCTCTGTCACATCCCTGGCTTTAAAGATCTGAGCTCTTTCTAATACTCTGTCAACAGCTCACTGTCACTGGGGCTTTACAGGACAGGACAGCGCCGGTGACAAACCATTTAGAAAAAAAAGATAGAAGAGCAAGTGGTTCATTAGTGCAGATAACACACATGGGGTTTAATCTCTATGGAGGGGGACACAAATTTTAACAGGCATCTTATCATAATGAGCTGGAAAGTGTGTCTTAAAGGCACGGGGGATGATTCATTTTGTCTCTGCCGGTGACCTTTACTGATTCAATGTCACAGATGCTCCAAGTGCTGAGGTATTCAGCATTGGGCCATCTCTGAAATAAGACAGTGGGGCTTTTTGTAGCCAGCGGAAAAGTGTACAAAACCAGCAAACATCGGGCACCAGCACAACTTGAAGGGGGTTCCGAGAATCCCTGAAATACTGGGCCTTGAGTAAATGCTCAGTCATGAGTCTGGCAGACTTCCTGCAGGGGGAGGCTGGAATGCAGCGCTAGGCGCTGGTGGGAGGAAGAGCACTGCCGAGCTCCTGGACCAGGAGACAATCCTAACCCGGGCTATGGTGTGTGGGGCCCAGGCAGCAACGGAGAGTGGAAGTGGGGCAGGAAACTGGCAAAGTCGGGCTTTCTTTCAAGTGTTGCCACAATCTACATTCTAGGGAGCCTCCCAGTGGAAGTGACAAGGTCATGGGGAAACACTAGGTCCACGTATGGTAACACTGTGGCTCGGCTTGGAGAAAAATTCCAGCTTTCAGCTGGGAGGGAGAGAAACAAAGATGAGCAAGACTAAGAAATTGTCTTTTCCATATAT
The DNA here is from genome assembly GCA_004024745.2 of Catagonus wagneri. Taxonomy (NCBI): domain Eukaryota; kingdom Metazoa; phylum Chordata; class Mammalia; order Artiodactyla; family Tayassuidae; genus Catagonus; species Catagonus wagneri. The sequence continues at coordinate 26,057,328 of PVHT020000175.1, forward strand.
GTGCCCTAATTTGAAAAGATACGCGCACCCCAAATTTTATAGCAGCACAATAGCCAAGACATATGTCCATCGACAGATGACCGGATATAGATGTGGTATATTAACATATACACACTACTGTATATACAATAGATTAAATAATAAGGACCTACTGTATGGTATGGGGAATGAAATTCAATATCTTGTAATAACCTGTAACGGAAAAGAATCTGAAAAAATACATATACTTTAAGTATATAAGAATATATATATGTAAATATAACTGAATCACTTTACTGTATATCTGAAACTAACACAACATTGCAAGTTAACTATACTTCAATAAAAAGATGTTATATAGATGTATAATATATAATGTATATAACAATAAAAAGATGAAGATATATATATTGAACATATATTGAAGTATAATTTATTTATGTATATATACACATGTACCCACATATAAATAAATGAATACACACGCACATATACACAGTGGAATAATACTCAGCCATTAAGAGAATGAAATAACGTCATTTGCAACAACAAGGATGGATCTAGAGATTATCACAAGTGAAGTAAAAGAGACAAAGACAAATATTATATGATATCACCTATCATATATGTTATATCATATATGTAGAATCCAAGAAATAGTACAAATGAACTTATTTACAAAAGAGAAACAGACCCACAGATATAGAAAACTAACTTACGATTACCAAAAGGGAGTGTAGAGGAGGATAAATTGGGAGCAGGGGATTAGCAGGTGCACACTACCATACATAAAATAGATAAAACAGATAAAATAAACAATAAGGGTTTACTGTATAGCATAGAGAACTATATTCAATATCTTGTAAACTACAATGGAATAGCATTTAAAAAATATGTATAGATCCATACATATGTATTGTGCATAACTGAATTACTTGCTGTCCACCTGAAACTAACACAATATTGTGAATCAACCGTAGTTCAAAGCAAAAATAAAAATCAGTTTAAAAAAGAATTAAGCAGTTGGATGCAAGATGGCTGGTCAGAGAATTCGGGGTGCTTATGGGAAACGAGAGCACTGCAATTGCTTTTACGAAAGAAGCCAACAGACCTGGGGTTGGGAGAACACCAGGATGGAGAGCTATTTCCAGAGCAGATGCCAGGCACCCCACATTCAGGGTCTATGGCAATAAGACTCATTCTAGATCTCAGCTGGAACGGATTGCTGTTTGCCAAGGAGGCTCAGCTTTGGTTTGGCCGGTGATGGTTTGGTCGGAACCTGTGAAGACAGGAACCAAGGGTGAAAAATCTAGACACAGAGCTGGAGAAGGTAGTGCTGGATGGCCTGTGCGAAAGCTGCCTTGCATGCACTCTGGGTTTAGTTTATTTATTTTCCTAAAGGTAGGTATCCAGTCCTTTAATGTAGGATATAATGTTAACTAATTTCAGCACGTCCCATCCAGCAATGAATAGCCCTGTGAGATTTAAGGGCTACTCAATTAATTCCCCCTGTTGTCTTTACAGCCTTACTTTAATTCTGAACTATTTTTTTCTTAGGCTTTGGCAATGACAGGCTCAGAGTGAAATGGTTGTTGATGTGTCTCAAGAGACCATTAAAAAAAAAGATTTTGAAGGATTGGATCTATGTGAGGAATCCTCTCATAAAGGAGCAGAAGGTTAAGGATCAGCAGCAGGTTTATGGTCGTTTTTACCACCACTTCAGCAGGAATTTCCTCTACGCCTGCTTCTCAAGTGACAAGTGGCAGATACAGCCTGGACAGCCAGCCTAAAGACGGAGTGATATACCATGTCGGAATGGAATTCAGCTGGTGCCCTTGATAGGCAGGTACAAGTGGAGGTTCGTTTGGCATATTATCCATTTGGCTGGATTTGGAAAGGAAACCAAATCTGTCTCCACTCTTCAGTTACATAACAGCAATGGCTTACCCAGAAGACAGAGTAGGAAGATTAAAACCTTTTTCTGTTTCCTATTTGAGCACTCAGAAATCCGTGTCTCTGATAATGACAGATCACTGTTAATATTAATACCAAGAGATGACTGAGGTGGTAGCCACTAGCTCCATGAAGCTATTTACATTTGAAATTAATTTAAACTAAATACGACTAAGGATTTGGTTCTTTGCCACACTAACCGTATCTCAAGGGCTCAACAGCCACAGTGGCTAGTAGTTACCACATTGGACAGAGGCAGAAGAGCATGTTTCTATTACCATAGAATCTACTATTGGGTGGAATTGGATTAAATTATTATTTATGTACTCTAGTACCAAGCACCCAATGAAAGGCTTGCTTAGCAAGAACAAAGATATTAAGCTTGGTTACTTTTTGCTCGCCTCTCCAACTACCCTTTCTTTAATTCAGGCTTCCTTTCCAACTTGTCACTGTCCCCAACTCCTTCTAGACAGACCAAGGCATGCCTGTTTGTGATCTCTCTCTCTTTCTTTCTCTCTCTCTTTCAAGGTCTGCTTGGCCTGGAACAGGCTGTCTTTGAGCTGTCGCTGAACTCCCCAGAGAGTATGTGGGAATGTGACTGTTCGTCTAATACTTAGAACAAACTCAGAGGGGTGAGCTTGTGAGATAATTCTAATTCTGTTATCCAGAGGGGAAAGGGAAGGGAGTGCGAAGATGCTGTGCAGTTGCACAAAGGGTTCACTCATTTGGCTCTCCTTAGGCAGCAAAGCTGGGGGAGCAGGCGGGGATACCTTGGAAGAAACTAACATTTATTAAACCACCACCATGGTATCCTCCAGCAACCATGTAAGGCATATTTTATTTTCCACAATCAGAGAAAATTGTAGAAAAATTTCGGGAATTAAGATTTAGAGAGGTTAAGTGATTTGTGCAAGATCACACAGCTAGTGAGAAGCAGGGCTGATATCTTACGACCAGTCCTTTTCCCTTCAAGTACATAAGCTCTCTCTGTTACTAAAGGGGACCTTGCAAGAATTGGATGGACTGGAGATCTAAGCTGTACATTGAGGGGATGTCCTGAACAGAGAGTCATTGCAGATCCAGCACTCCTTACCTACGCCCTATGAGGAGGAACCCGAGAGCACTTGCACAAGCTTAAAGGGAGTGTGCAAGCCTAGCTCTGCTCACTCGTGGAACGCCCTTGCAGGTGGTACTGGGGGAAAACGAGAGGAGGTTATCCTTTACCTGTTGTGACGTGGAATCTGTTGATTTTGTCAAACGCACTTTGTGTTCTTTGTTGCAATGTACACTGCAGATTAATCCAGAACAAGATCATAGGGCCCTGATTGGTACAGGATTCTTTCTTATTGGTTCATCTATAAGTTAGGACATGGATATTGTCATAGCAAGTTCTTTGAAGGAATTCATTCTAGATTTCTGCTTGTGGTATATCCTCATCATGTGAAAATAAAAATTTCTTCCCACCACAAATATTTCTGACATTGCACTTATATATGTAAATGCTTTAGTAATTTTTAAAATATGGTGCATGTATTTCATATGATTCTCACTAACATCCTGTGAGTTGATAGAACCATTCCCTTTTTCCAGGTGGGCAAACTAAGGCATGAAGTGGTTAAGGGAATGTTGCAAAATTACAAAATGAATCAACTCAGGCTTTTGATTCCTGAATCTTTTCTCACCTACCCCATGAAAAATAGGAAATATAGAAAAAAGATAAACTCAAAATCCAGACCCTTCTGTGTCCAAACCTTGGTCCTTTTTCCTGCTTCCCTATTTCTTGTTCTTGGTTTGTAAATTTCTGGCTGCTACACTGTGGAAGTTATTGGACAAGGACTGAGGGTTTTGTGATAATAAAAACACTTAGGCGGTCGCCAACGTCACGATATGTGGAAGGTATAAACATGAAAGCCAATGTCCTGTCCCAAAGCACAAAGGTTTTGGACACTACCCTTCATAAAACTATTAGGTAAATGAAACAAGCCAGTCAATCAGCTCATTAATAAATCTGCAGAGAGGTAAACAAGCCACTTAGCCAAGCCCCCTTCCTCCATCAAATTTAAAGGCCGTTGTAGTCTCAGGTTTAAAGTGCTCAGATTAAGAGAAGAATGAAAGTGCAGCACTTTCTGGTAAATCATTAAAAAAATATATTTTACAAGAAACCATCCAGAAAAAGCCAGTTCTCTTCCACAGCTAAGTAAATAAACTAAGGCCCATTTGGGAACTGGAACTTGGCCTTCAACTCTCTGTTCATTAACTCACCAAGCCAAGAGATGAAAGCACATCGGATATTCAGGTGCAAACCAGAATTATTAAGGACTATTAATATTAATTGATAGTTTAAATAAAAGATTCATCCATCCAGCAAATATTTCATGAATTCCTATTTGGTGCCTTATGCCTTCTGCATGGTTGCCTTACCAGTTCCCACAAATCAAACCATGCAAGATAATCTAAGCCAAAAAAATGAAGATTTTCTTCCTCCTCAGTGTGGATTATCCAGATAATTGCTTCAATATTCTACTCCATGGCACTCTGCTGATAAAGCTTTAATTATCTTTTAAGGCCACAGGCCTAAGGAAATGCAAACCAAAGCTATACTCTCCCTATAGATGTTTCCCAAGAGGGAAACCCCTGAACACTGGAAAGGAATGAAGAATCATCCCACATCAAGAAAATTGCCTTCAGAGGCAGGATTGATGGGAAAATGTTTTTACAACATTTTCCAGGATGGCATTAGATCCATTAATTACCTAATTCTCTGTGCTTATTAGCCATCTTAGAACCCTTTCCATGCTTTTAATTCCCTGATCCAAAAGGCATCAGAATTAGGGCTACTAGTCCTTTGGTCCCAGTTAGGTCCGTGTGTGGCGTGTTGTGCAGCATATTTATACTAGTCGTGAACATCAACTAAGCCCTGGGAGCTTAATGCCCATTCCAGTCATGCACGGAGCTCGGCAGAGTTCACAACCCCAGAAGCACACAAGGCAAGTCCAGATTATATGGAGTCAAAAAAAGGAAAAGGAGAAGCAGACATGGAAACAATCAGAGAGGCAAGGATTTCTAAGGAAAAGGGAATATGGACTGTTCAGACAAAAAGGCAAATACTTAGCATAAATGGTGCACAGGGTCCGGGCTAAACATCCAGGGGAAGGTCTCTGAAAATGCTCTTCTGCAAGGTCAGAACTGATCCTAGGAGACCAACATGAGCTGAGTCTGCAGGCGATGTTAAATAACTTCAGCTGCAGGGAGAACGGAGCTCCAAACTGGGATCAAGAGAGGTCCACAGTAGGAAAAATAAACTATAAGGATATTTCAAAATAATACTCCTTTCTTCCTTACATTCATTCACAGAACGCACACAGTGTGCTAAGTTCTGTAACTTACATTTATTCTGTAGCTAACATTTATTGTGTGTTTTTAACATGTCTGACACCATTCTAAGCACTTTGTATACATTCAGACTTTGTCACAACAGGCAGGTAATATTGTTATCCCCATTTTATAGATGAGGAAACAGAGGCATAGAAATTGTCATATGTGGCTTCCCAAGAACACAGCTGATAAGCTTCTGTCTCAGTCTCCAACACCAGGCAGTCCAAGTCCAAAGCCCACACTAACGAACACGGTGCTATTCTGCTTGGCCAGGATATGAAACGGTAAATGGAGCATGGCACCAGGCACAAAGGAATTCCCAGCATAGAAGATTTAGACATACAAATAATTACGCAACAAGGAATAGTACAGAAATTTGGAGGAAACCAGATCCTCTTCTTTCATGTCTAAGCAAGGACATTGCTCCTTTCTTCTGTATGACCAAGTTTTCTTTAACTACTGTCATTATCATTAGCGTATCAGTAAAATCTCTCAATATAAAAAGAAAAGTATTTTAATCTTCTGTCCCTTTCTAGATACCACCCTTGTTTTCCTGCTTTAAAAAATAACACGAAACGAAATCAAACAAACAAGTAAAAATCAACACACCAGGCTTGGAGGAGTTTTTTTCTTACTATCTCACTTCCCATTCCCTGGAAATCCCATTTCAATAGGGTTATTCCCTCAGTCACTTCCGCAGGATTTGACTTCGAAGGTCACTCCCTCCTTCTTGCAGCCTTCTCTTCTTGACTCGCCAGAACCCGCCCTCCACTTATTGTCTTCCTACCTCATTGGCTGCTCCATTTCAGTCTTCTCTGCTGGACTCAGACCTCTGACCTCATCTCTACGCTTCTGCCACTTTTACTCTATGATCTCGATATTTCCCATGGTGGAAATACTTGCCACATTTTATGAAATCCAAAAGACATCAATTGTTTCGTCTTTTACATTTCTGAAACAAGATGCACCCTAAACTCATTGTAACTACCCAGAGAGCACTCTTGACTTACTCTTCCTTGCCTTCACTGTGACGATTTGGTGGTTGACATTATCTTAATTCAATAGAAATTTGTGGATTAATGGTACAGTGTATGTTGGGTTGGACACTGTTTAAAATGCATTTAAAAAGTAATACTCTGATTTGGCATTAAAATATTGTTATTCTCTGCATAGAAAACCATGGAAAAAGAGCAGTGTGAAAGAATATGTACTAACGAAACCTCAATTCCTTCTGTCAAAGCAGCAACCAAGTACTTTATGAATCTTTACAGAGGAAGATGCCTTCAAGAGAAGCAAGCTCTTTTGTGTTTTGCCACTGAGACATTTGCAAATGGATTACTTATCATATATTTATTAATGCAAATGGAGGAGGGAGAATTTGTCAAATACCTGGGAAAAATAATCAGAGCACCTTAGAGGTACGGCTGTTTCATGCATCATACAGGACTGTTATTAAGGCATTATGTCATAGGTCAATTGATAGTTTTTTCTTGGAGGAAGAAATATGGAACATACGAATGACTCCTGTATGATTCAAATGTCCAAAATCAACTTTCTCCTGTGCTTCAGATGTATATACTTAGTTACCTTTTTAATATCTCCGCTTTCCAATTGGATGTCTAGGAAACATCTTAAAATTAAGATGTCCATGAAGTATTTTAGATTTATTGTTCTCATGCCCCAATCCACTTCTTTCCAATATTAAAAAAATATATATCACTACTCATGAGTTGTTCAGGTCAGACGTCTGGGAGTTATCCTCAGTTTCACCCTTCCTCTTACAATACATATCAAATCCATCTGAAAATTCTGTCATGTTTAGTTTTACAATATGTCTCAGACCTACCACATTATATCATCTCCACTGCTATCGCCCAGGTCAGAACCATTGCCATTTCCTGCTTCCACTTCTATCTCCTTACACTGTAGCATCCAGAGTAATTTTTAAATGTACTTTGAAACATAAGATATGAATCATCTCTTGCTCAGTACTCAGAAACATAAGATAGGAAAAAGAAAAAATAAAAACTTAAAGCATAGGCTCAAGAGAGGAATGAAGGGACCTGAAGAAAGAATAAATGAACTTGAAGAGAGAATAATAGAAATTATCAGATCTGAACAATAGAGAGTAAATAGACTACCTAAAGAAAATGAGTAGCATTTCAGGGACTTTGAGGACTATAACAGGTCTTAACCATTGGTACCATCAAAATCCAGGAAGGAAAGGTGTGAGAAAGGAAGTGGGGCTAGACAGGTAATAGAAGAAATAATGGTTGAACACTTTCCAAATCTATCAAAAGACATAGAACAACAGAATTAAGAAGGTGAATAAATCCCAAACAGGATAAACTTGAGAAAGAAATCCAACCCAGATATATCATGGTCAAACTTCTGAAAGCCAAAGATAAAAAAAAAAATCTTGACAGCAGAAAGAGAGAAGAAATACTTTACCTGTGAAGAAAAGTCAAATTTGAATAAGACACAAATGAAACTTTCTATAGAAAAGAAACTCATGGACTTGGAGAACAGACTTATGATTGCCAAAGGAGAGGGAGAAGGAGTGGGATGGACTGGGAGTCTAGGGTTAATAGGTGCAAACTATTGCATTTGGAGTGGATAAGCAAAGATATCTTGCTGTATAGCACAGGGAACTAAATCTAGTCACTTGTAATGGAACATGATGGAGGAAATGTCATTCATATATACAAATATGAATGACTGGGTCACTTTGCCATACAGTAGAAAATTGACAGAACACTGTAAACCAACTATAACAGGAAAAATAAAAATCATTAAATAAAAAAATTTAAATTAAGGAAAAAAGAAAATGAGCAAGAGACATGCAAAGGCATTTCACAAAAAATAATACACATAAGCATGTAAAAGGGTATTCACTATCATTAGAAATTAGGAAAATGGATGTTAAAAGCACAAAGAGAGACATTCCTTTTTTGGCTTAGTGGATTAAGAACATGACATAGTGTTCCTGAAGATGAGAGTCCAATCCCCGGCCTCACTCAGTGGGTTAAGGATCTGGTGTTGCCACAGGCTGTTGTGTAGGTTGAAGATGTGGCTTGGATCTGGTGTTGCTGTGGCTGTGGCATAGGCCTGCAGTTGCAGCTCTGATTGGACCCCTTGACCAGGAGCTTTCATGTGCTGCAGGTGTGGGCCTAGAAAGAAAAAAAGAAGACAATCCCATTTATAATCACATCAAGAAGAATAAAATACTTTGGAATAAGCCTAACTAAGGAGGCAAAAGATATGTATTTGGAAAACTGCAAAACATACACACAAAGGAATACCATTCAGCTTTAAAAAATGAAATCTTGCCATCTGTGACAACATGGATGGACTAGAGGGGTTTATGCTAAGTGAAATAAGTCGGACAAAGAAAGGCAAGTATGAATGATTTCACTTATATGTAGAATCTAAAGAACAAGACAAATGAATATCAGCATAACCCGGAAATGGAGTCATAGATATAGAGAAAAAACAGGTGGTTGCCAGAAGGGTATGGAATAGGCAGAGGATAGAAATAGATGAGGGAGGTTAAGAGGTACAGAATTCCAGCTGCAAAATAAATGTCATGAATATGAAATGTGCAGTGTAGGGAATACAGACAATAATTATAGCATGTCTTTGTATGGTGACAGATAGCAACTAAGACTTGTCACGATAATCATTTTGAAATGTGTAGAAATATCAAGTCACTATGCTATGTTACAGTAACCAACATAATATTTTAGCTCAATTATACTTTGAGAACCAAAAAACAGGCTTATGGAAAAAGAGATGAGATCTGTGGTAACAGGAGGTGGGGGGTGGGGGAGAAGCAGAATTGGGTGAAGGCAATTAAAAAATACAGCCGTCTCGCTTTAAGTTAAATAAGTGCTAGAGATGTAATGATTAACACTGCTGTAGATTATGTATGAAACTTGTTAAAGGAGTAAATCTTAAAAGTTGATATCAAAAGAAAAAAATTTCTATTTCCTTAATTTTGTATTTATATGAAATGATACAGTTCACTAAATTTATTGTGGTAATTATTTATTTATTGTGGTATCTAAGTCAAATCATTGTGATGTACATTTTAAATGTATACAGTGCTGTATGTTGATTTTATCTCAATAAAACTGGAAGAAAAAAATAAAATCAATGACTCATTTCCACTGGAAAAAAGACTGAATTAAACCTTAAGTAAATAGATAAAGGGAATAATGATGATCAGAGCAGAAACAAATTATAAAATGAAAGTAATAGTCAATCCATGAAACCAAAGGCAGTGTTTTTGAAAATAATAAAATTAATAAACTTCCAGTAAATTGCTAAAAAATAGTAGATAACATAAATTATCAATATCAGGAACTGAAGAAGAGACATCACTACAGATATTACAGAATTAAGAAAATACTAGAATTAAGAAAATACTACTAAATTTATGCTAATAAATTAAACAAAATAAATCAAGAGTATACAATTCTTAAAGATGGAAATTCCTAATATTAATTCAAGAGGAACTAGAACATCATAATATATATGTATTTATAAAATCTTTATTAAAAATATACATATAATTGACATTTCAATTTAAAAATGCCCACAAAGGAAACCACTATCCCAGATGTACTTATTGGTGAATTCTACCAAATATTAAAGACAGCAATAACCAGTAATATATTTGATACTTATGAAGTTAAGATAGAAATACTTTGCAAATCATTTTGAGGCCAACTCACTTTAACTCTATTTAAAAAAGCAAAGATATTGTATTAAAGAAATTACAGACAGACATCTCTCATAGATAGAGACACAAAAATTCTTAATATTTATCAAATGGAGTGCAACGACACATACAAAAGATAATGCCAATTAATTTAATCCCAAAGATGCTAGAATTTTCAACATCCAAAAAGCAATCCATTCATAAAAACTCACAACTCAGAAGAAGGGAACTAATAAAATAACTGGTCCATAAACTAATAAAGTCACTACAAATGCTTATCGCTAACTTCATACTTAATTGTGAAAAAATGGCATGTTTCCTTCCTTAAGCTTAGGGACAAGCTCTGTTCTCACCACTTTCTTTGTATCTTTGAAGTGGAGCAATAAGAGGAGAAAACATTAATAAATGGCATATTTACTGGAGTTAAAAAAGCAATTTTCTTCATATAAGGTAATATATATATATATATGATTTGCTTATTTATGTGAAGCTCTAGAAAAGACAAACTCAGTGACAGGATGACAGGTCTACTGGGACTGGAGTAGGGAGACTGCCTAGGAAATTAAGACTGTTTTATATAGCGAATGCCGTCAGTATTATATAGGCATACGCATTTGTCAAAACTCACTGAACTGTGCTTTTAAAATTGAATTATAAATCAGTAATTAATAATCAATTAATTATAATTAAAAAAATTAAAATTGTGTCCTTAAATACCATCAAAAAATAAACAGAAAGTGAAGATTATAAAAGATACTCTATTATGACAGCCAAACAATGTCATCTAAAAATAGTCTTCCAACACATATGCAACTTAGCAAGATATGTAATGGAGAAAAATATTATTTGAGTAACATAAAAATACAAATAAATGAAGAGACAAGCTACTTGTGAATGGAAATACTCAATTACATGAAGCTGAAAATTCTCCAAGTGAAAAGAAAATTTCAAGGCAATTCTACAAATATTATCACAGAGGTTTTCACAAAAGTTGATAAACTAATGCTAAAACTGATAGAGTAAAGCAAAGGCCAAGATTATCTACGAAGATTAAGGTATGAGGACTCTCTCTATGTGTTTATCAGTGCTTATTGAAAAATATATGACATTAAGACAGCGAGGTACTGTTACAATAACAGCTAAAAGGACGCAGGAACAGTAGAGGAGACTCAGAAACAAACCATTGCCTACGTAAATAAAGCATATTACAGAGTGACATTTTAAATTTAAAATAGCAAGCAGAGCCTAGCTAACAGATGTTATAATCTTTGAAAAAACATATAAATGTGTGTACATGCATTTTACTTATCTATACATGCATAACATAATAGTTTATTTTATACCCTTCACAAAAAATCAATTCCAAATACATTTAAAACTTAAATGTAAAAAATGAAAGTTTATTTTTTGGTAAGAGAATATAGTAAAATATTACAAACTTGCTGCAGAAAAGGGGTGTCCTAAACAAGACGCACATAAACACACAATAAGCTATAAAGGAAAAAGTTGACAACTTTGACCACATTAAGTCTTCTGCACAACTAACAATATTATAGAGGAGTTGAAGAGAGAAGTCTCTGTAACACCAGAAGAGTAGCACTTTTTAAAGAGTCAGACAAAGATCATCCAATTAAAAAATGGAAAAAAATTTGGACAGAAAAACTCATAATGCAGAAACATGAATGCTAAGTAAACATATGAAAAGAAGTTCAACCTCATTGGTAATAAGGGAAATATAAATTAGAACCAGAAGGTGTAAATTAAAGCCACAATGTAGGGAAATGTGAACTATCATTCAGTGCTTGTGAGTATAAAAATTGGCACTTTGGAAGGCAATTTGGCACAATCTAATATAATCAAGGATAAGAATCCTTTATAATCCAATAACTCTACTCTGAGAATTTCTTGCATTATGTGCTCATGTAGATAGATATAAGAACGCTTATTGAGGCATTGTTTTTTAACAGAGAAAAATTAAAAGCAATTTAACACCAACAAATGAGGGATAAACTGTCAGAAAGTTATAGAATGAAATGCCATTCAGATAATAAAATACAATCCATGTATCCATACTGACAAGAATTAATTTTCAAACCTGTTAAAAAAAAAAGGCAACTTGCTCATGAATGCGTGCAGTTTATATACGAAATGTACATATAAATGCAATTTACATGTTTTTAAAAATACACAAAGCAACAGTGTATATACGTATAAGTGCAGGTACATCGACATACGGTAAAAGTGTGAAAAGCGTACAATAATATGCCATCAGCTCCACAGCAGTGATCGGCAAAGTGAGGTGAGTGAGACCGATGATGGTCAGCCTTCAGTTACATTTCAACTTAAAAATTCTTGAAAAAAAAAAAGATGTGGAGCAAATATGTTAATATGTTAACATTTGATATATTTAGATTTTAGGCTTAATGGGTTTTTACATTATTTTCAGTGTCCTTTGTTCATTCTAATTTTTTCTTTCTTTTTTTTTTTTTAAGAGCAGCCTACAGCCTAACTATGCAGCACTGTCACTGCCGTAGCTCTGGTTTGATCCCTGGCCCCAGAACTTCCACATGTCATGGCTGCAGCCAATCGAATTTTTTCTTTATTAAAATAACAGAATTCCAAACTGAAGAGATCCTTCAAACACCCACACAGCCTGCCTTGGGTGAGATTCTGCTTAGAAGTTAAGGAAGTGCTTTATGGTTTTCAGTAAGCTGAGGGTGGGAGTTTTGTCCTAAATTAGACGTTAGCGGTCAAACTTGCTGCTACTTGTTTGTGGGTTTCTCACATCTGCACTTGGTTCCCTCATCCGCACTGGTCCCCGCCTCTGTACACAGCACCTGCATGAAGTTAGCTTTGGATGAACCATCTGAGTGCAGTTTTGTTCTCCTGCTGTGACTCCACCTATTTTCTCTGGGACGATGTTGGACAATGTAGTCCCATATTTTCGTGTATTTATAGAACGCAGGGTAGAACGGCAGGAAATCCTGCCGAGGAAGGCCAGGCCTCCACCCCCAACCCGCTCCCTGACTGTCACAGTCCTTTCTCACATCTGCACGAAGCAGAAGAGAAAATCAAGTCCAAGCAGACTTTGCAGCCAGCTTCCTGAGGATGGAACCCAGTCCCGACCCCGCTGCTTCTTAGCTGTGAGACCTTGAAGTATTCCTTTACCCCTCTGTTCTCCTCTAGACAGGGGGCTTGACCTCACAGGGCTGTTGTGAAGGTGAAAGGAAACGAGGCCAAGTGCTTGGAGTCACCGGGTGTGAACGCTTTTCCCTGACCATTCCCCAGACTGCAAGTCCAAGGAGCTGCTAGCTGCAGATGGGTCCTGTGGGGGGCAGCCTGTCTTCCTCTCCCTCTTCTCTCCCTAGCTTACTTGCTCTCTGATCAGCTTGATCAGAGCCTCCTAAAGGAGCCAGCCTGGTAATCATAACCACAAACAAGTTAGGAAGAATTACCCTCCCATCCTCTTGTAAATGTCGACAGGTTCCATCCTTATATTACAATCCCAATTAAAGGGAAATTCCCCACCAAGCCATAAACCTAAAATGAAAAAAACCCTATAGGGATGAATAAGCTTTTTCCGTGAACAAACCTGCTATTTATCCTTTTTTTTTTTTGTCACTGCTCATGTGCGCTCACATCCCCCCCCCGAAACAATCCTGCAAGCTGAGGAAGAAGTAAAGCCTTGGGCATGCACCCGTGAGTCTGTCAAGACGTTACTTGTAACGAGTCTCCCGTGGATTTGATTATTATTGGGTATTAATTATTAATGGTGTTTCCTGCAGGAGGCCAGCAGAGCCTTCCCTCCCCCTAACCTCTATTTCGAACCAGAATTAAAAAATAACCAAAAATCTCCCCCAGAGGAACAGGAGGAGAAAAAGGAAGGAATCGAGGGGGTCTCTTCCTCGTCTTTCACCGCTGGCACCACTTGGTATTCTGGGGTTGTTCTTATAAATCGGAGTCGGGGAAGCAGAGCTGAGCGTAGCCTCCCGGACCTCCTCGGGCTGCACCTCTGTTCTCAAAGCCACAAAGGAGAAACAAAGAGCCCTTCTGCCCGGGCCCCTCTCTCCCTAGCCTCGCTATCCTGTTCTAACCTTGTCTTTTTGGAAATTAATTTCCTCTGATGGTTATGTTAATTTTTGTGGCTTCCTAATGATCAGAAATATTTAGTGGATTAACATCATTTAGCTCTCCTCTCCCTGTGGAGTGGGGGTTGGGGGACACAGGGAAGGGGGCTGGCTACATGGTGAGAAACAGCTGGAAAGAGCGAGGATCAAACTCAGAATTCTGTGCCAAGCATGTCAAGGGGACAGTGAGAGATGGACACCCAGGAAAGCCTGGAGAAATTTAAACCAAATTAAAAAAATAATAGTAATAAGACTGAAAGATCAGAAGCAGAACCCCTCCCCTAGCCTGAGTGGTTTTATCCTTTAGTCACTGCTGACAGTCCATATGTCGCTTCCTAGCAATGTTGAAAAGACGGCTACACATGTCAGGGTGTCTGGGAGGTAAAGACAGAGCAGATGTTGAGATTTTGTTATGGAAAGGAGAAATTCATCTTGTTTAGCAAGGAGTGGCGTGTTCCTCAGTGTCCTGAAGGGGTCCCTCCTCTGTGGCCACACTCCCCTTTTCCCCATAAGGCAGTGGTCCCTGCATGGCGCCGGTGCCGCGGATGGGAAGATGAAATTTAATTTTACTGGCGTTCAATCAAAACAGAATAATGTGTTTAATATCCCCGCAGTGTAAGTAAAAGGGAGAGATTCATGAACTCATGGGAGGTGAGGGATTCCAAGCAGTGGCTCTACAGCCTCTAGTATGTACAAACATAGAGATCACAGTGGAAAATATGGAAAAATCCAAGCTAAGATCTCTGCCCGCTCCCCATTTTGCTACCTTAAGTTCAAGCCTTTCAGACAAGGTATGGTACTCACCAAGAGAACTACTGAATTAACGCCAAAGTTGTCAGGCACCTTGAGCATAATCCCAGAGGGCGATTTGATGGCAGGGTCAAGGGAGGAGACAAATGCTCCTGATGGAGGGAAGAAGAGCCTTACAAAGATGTCATTAGGACCTCCACTTTAGGCGTTCTCTTGAGAGTTAAAGATCTTGCGTTGTCACTGCAGCAGCTTGGGCTGCAGCTGTGGTGCAGGTTCCTTCCCCAGCCTGGGAATTTCCACATGCCATGGGCATAGCCAAAAATAATAAAATAAAATAAAGTAAAATAAAATAAAATAAAATATAAAATTCAGTAGATAATAATCACTTTTTTAAAAATACATTTTATTGGAGTGTAGTTGACTTACAAAGTTATGTAAGTTTCAGGTATAAAGTCAGTCAGTTATACATATACACATATCCGTTCCTTTTCACGTTCCTTTTCCATATAGATTCTTACATAGTATTGGGTAGCTTTGCTATACAGTAGGTCCTTGTTAGCTATCCGTTTTATGTATGGTTGTGTGTATATGTCAGTCCCAACCCCCAATTCATCCCCCCCACCATTTCCCCTTGGTAGCCATAAGTCTAGTTTCAATGTCTTTGAGTCTGTTTTGGTTTTGTACGTTCTTTTATATTATTTTTCATTAGAGTCCACATATTAGTGATCTCATATGCTACTTGGCTTTCTTTGTCTGACTTGCTTCACTTAGCGTGATAATGTCTAGGTCCATCCATGTTGCTGCAAATGGCAGTATTTCATTCTTTTTATGGCTGAGTAATATTCCATTTTATATATGTACCCCGTTTTCTTGATCCAGTCGTATTTCTTACATGTCTTGGCTATTGAAACATTTCCAAAAAATTGCAGAAGAAGGAACACTCCCAAGTTCATCTGTGAGGCCACCATCACCCTGATACCAAAACCAGACAAAGACACTACACACAAAAAAAGAAAATTACAGACCAATATCACTGATGAATAATTACATGGTTTAAGTCTACTTACAAATAGGAACATTCCATATAAGTTAGGGAAAAATTTGGAATTCAGTAGACCAAAATGCTACAGGTACATGGGTCAGGATAGCAAAATTATGGGTAACCATTCGTCTTTTGTAGATACTCTAATTTTTTCTAAATCAGTTATATAATTTTATAATGATGGGTGTGCATGTATATGTGTGAGTATGTGTATGTTTCTCTACCTTTGTGTGTATCCGAGTCACCTAGGGAGTTTGTTTTTGTTTTGTTTTTTTCCTTCTTTGGCCAGTCCTCGACAAATGGACTTCCCTGGCTAGGGGTCAGATCCAAGCTGCAGTTGAAACCTAAGTCTCAGCTGTGGCAAAGCCAGATCTTTAGCCTGCTGGGCTGAGCCAGGAATCGAACCTGCATCCCACTGCTCCCAAGACTCTGCTGATACCATTGAGCCGCAGCAGGAACTCCAGGAGCTCGTTAAAAAGTGAAAGCCTGGGACCCACTTTAGACCTCTTGAAATAAGTAAGAAAATGAAATGGCATAAAATGTAAAAATCCAATCCTACGCCAACTTAATCTCATTTTCTCAGCTCTGTCTACATGGTGTGAAGTCTAGCAAGCTTTACTTTTTTTTTTTGTCTTTCTTTGCCCTTTTTATGGCCACACCCGCGGCATATGGAGGTTCCCAGGCTAGGGGTCTAACAGGAGCTGTAACCGCTGGCCTTGGCCACAGCCACAGCAACGCGGGATCCGAGCCGTGTCTGTGACCTACACCACAGCTCACAGCAACGCCGGAGCCTTAACCCACTGAGCGAGGCTAGGGATTGAACCGGCAACCTCATGGTTCCTAGTCGGATTCATTAACCATTGAGCCACGACGGGAACTCCTAGCAAGCTTTTCTATGTAGTCTGCATTATGTTCACTTTGGCCACCTCAAGCTTATTCCAAAAGAACACTGCTTTCTATATAATTTTCCCAGAAAATATTTGGCAGTTATGCAGATATCTGAGTCTTTTTCATAAAGAAATCGTTAAGGTTTGTACTTTTCTCTCTTAGATGTGCTTTTCAATACCCAAATAATAAAGCCTGATGTTTGCAGAATCCCAGCTTGTTTATTTCACATGCAGACACACACATTCTGCCTCACAACATCTGCACATACACACAGACATGATTCCTTTACTGTTATGAAAATTCAACTAATTTGGTAAAAAAAAAATCCACTGTTAATCACATTTGTGGTTGATTGAATGAAGCAATTGGGAAGATTAAGAGAAAAACCGTTTATTCAGTATGTGTCACTGTTGGTCAAGAGAGTTAAATCAGTTAATACAGAGGATGCAGGTGTGCAGCTGTACAGAGGAATCCTTATTTTAGCTCTTTGGTGACAGAGCATAGTCATATAATATAGTTTTCTGGTCTTAATTTCCATGAGTCCAGTTAACAACGGTAACTGTATCAAAGGAAAAAAAAAAAACCTCCTCATGGTTACAGTGCCACCTTGGGCGAAGTTGGGTAAACACACACACACACACACACACACACACACACACACACACACAGAATGTACGTCAATTAGAGATCTGGAGATTGCCATCACATTTGCATAAGGATGTGGCGATCCATGGGAGTGTGTTTTTAAAGACCTTGTCAAATTAAGATTGAATATGCACCATTCCTCCAGCCCCGCTAACACATAGCACTGCAAGAAAAATGCCGAGACACTTCATTTTGTTTTTGTTGAAGCAGAAGCTACTGATGCAAAGTAAGCTTTCATTTCCCTCATGGCCAGTCTGTGCCTCTAAATGACTGACAGGACATAGAGTCAGCTGGTTCTTCTACCAGGGCTGGCAGGTGTCCTTTCTCTGGACCTGGATTGGTTCCCAGAGCTGGGGCATCAGGTTCCACAACCAATCAGGTTTCAGTTTCTTCAAGGAGGGACCACCCATTTGTTTGGCTCTTTAGAAGACAAGGTCTTTGAACTTGCAATGTTGCATGTTTTTCCCAGGTTAAGCCTTTTAAGGTAGATAGCACTTAGGTATAATAATAACATGATACTTGACTAGCCCTTTCCACTCCTAGAGCGTTTGCAAATCCATTATCTCATTTAATCTATTACAGTAGCTTGCGATGAATGTTAGTCTTTGCAACTCACATGCAATTCTCTGATATGCTAGTGACCTGGACTTGAATTACACATAATATCTCATAGACACAAATTCAAGACTCTCAGTGATTGACAATTCTACTTTTATCTACCTGACATCCAACTGAAATAAATTTCTGTTCAGTTTAGCCTGAAGGAAGTGTCAGCCCACTGTTTCTTCAGTGGTTTGTCTGGCATCCTGACCCTGGGGTTCTCCAGTCTTCAGAGCAGAGACCACTTAACCCCACCTGTAGTTTCAGCCTTATAAGAAACTCCAAGAAAGAGCTTGTCTCCAGTTAACAGTGAATGTAAAATTCATGCACTCACTTAGTATTACTGAGCACTTAAATTGTGCTTAACTTCTGTTACCTCATTTCATACGTACAGCATCTCTTCTGTGGGTATATCTGCTCCATTTTAGAGGAATGGGAACTGAGGTCCAAGTCCACATGCCTATAAGCAGAGACATAGCATTTAAACCTAGTTCTATATGCATATGAAACCACTGATCTTTTTTTCTCAGGTCCTTGCTGTCTGTTTCCACTAGGAGATGTCCGTGTGGGCGGCATTTGCTTTTCCCCTCCCAGGAGCCAGAAGAGTTCCTTTAGTCCTTTGACTGATGTTAGCCACATTCTACCTGGTGTTCCCCCAGGCCCATACACCATGTCTTCTCATACAAAGTGTGTATTTCTCTCCCCTCCCATCTTGTGCAATCTTTGTAAGTTGTCACAATTTCTTACCAGCATCTAGTAGAGTTCCTGGAACATAGCAACTACTTAATAAACATTTTTGGAAGAGAGGAGCAAATGAGTAAACATACCCATGCTAGGCCTGTGAAGGATGAAATTGTGAGTTTCTGCCTTAGAAAGCAGGTGTTCACTTACTCAGGGCCATCTGCGTCCTGTATTCTCCATATCTGGCACACCTCAACATCACAAACTCTGCTTTCTCAGCCTCCCTGGTCTTGCCATAATTTTATTGCTCCATACAGAGACTCAGAACTGTTGATTTCTGAAAATGAGGGGAAGCTGTTCCCTACTGCCTCCTTTGAGTGGCTTCTGAAGCATGCCTCCCCTGGAGCACTCTTCGCAAGCCTCTGACAGCTGTCTGCATGAGTCCAAGTTTCTAAAACCTGTGACAGCTTTCTCTGACTCATTGAGGCCCAGCCTTGTGATAAACCCTCAATGCTCCTCTAATGACTCATGGTGAAAAAACTGAGTTTTTCTCTCAACTTGTCATAATCATAAAACATAACACACTTGGATCTCGTGTCCATGCCAAATTGATATAAGAGTTTCTAGATCCTTCCTCTCAAGTTCTGAACTTATCTCCTCACTGATTAGGAATGGTGTATGCATTGATGCCACAGACTGCACTTGGAGAACCACCAAATTCTGATTTTCTCCACAAAGCAGAGGGTCCAACAGAAACAGCATCCGCGTCACATCTCAATTTTTCTAGCAGCTATATTTATAAAAAGAAAAAGAAGCACGTGAGATTAATTTTAAAACTGTATTTTATTTAACCCAATGTCCTCAAAGTATTAGCATTCTAATATGCAATCAATATAAAAATAATGAACATATTTTATATTTTTGTGTGTATGCTAAGCCTTTGAACTCTGGCATGTGTTACATACTTAAAGTCTTCGTCTGGACTAGTGAGCACTCAATGGCATGATGCTACTGATGGCTGGATTGGGCAGCTCAGTTGTAGCTCTTGAGCCCTCACTGTTATCACACTTACTGGCTCCCCAGATGC
Source organism: Catagonus wagneri (assembly GCA_004024745.2). NCBI lineage: Eukaryota > Metazoa > Chordata > Mammalia > Artiodactyla > Tayassuidae > Catagonus > Catagonus wagneri. The sequence goes on from PVHT020000175.1 coordinate 26,077,178, forward strand.
AAGAGCCCCTGGGCGATTTCACTGTTGCTCTACAGAAAGACCCTTGGTTATTTTCAAGCTCCCAAAACTTCCCCACTCATCATGACTCCTGCATTCAGTTTCAGGCAATCCTCTAGAACAAAACATTTAGTTCTAATCAAAGTTGGGACAGAAAAGATAAAGGCAACAACTGATAACAAGAGAGATACCCTTACACCAGGAAATGCAGATTGCAATTCATCAGTTCATTTTGAACATCTATAAAGTATTGGCCATGGGTGCTATGTGAACAATTTGCCGGAATCTCTATAGTGTCTCTCTATATTTGTAGTTGGAACCTGTCCATTCTTAGATTCTAAAGAACCTAGGATCCCTTCTAGCACAGGAAGGGAAAAGATTCCGAGATCAATAGGCTGCCTTCAGTTCAACCCTGAGTCAGTATTGCTCCTGGTCTTGCCTTGAGTTCCTGGGTCTGTACTGACTAAATTCCATCCTCTTTCCATAATGATGTAACATCTGCTGGGACTGTTGATCTTGAGCCTGTCTCCTTTTGGTATTTTCTACCAAAGTATCTAGATGTCAAACTTTTGTCTTTAAGGAAGCTCTTTCACTGTCCTTATTTCTCCAAAAGAACCATCCTGAGTAACTGTAGACTCTGGCTGAGGCCACATGTGACCCATTCAGACTTTCCCCTGCAGAATAGTTTTAAAATTTTATTTCAAATATTGCACTTAATTCTTCTTATCCATTCTTTAGTCCAACCTTCATTTGACCTTGTGTCTTTGCCTTATATGTGCTGCAAGTACGTAGACTGACCTAGCCTTCCAAGGCTTAATCCCCAGTTCTGACAGTTATTGTTATTAAGAAATACCTACAGTCCCCCAAAGCTAACTTAGGTAGAATGACTTATGTTTGAGTGACTGGCATTTAGAGTCAAAGACTACATTATTAAAAAAAATCAATTAGCTATAGAAAGATACCTTCACTCCAAGATTCTTTCCAATTTGCTGCATAGAAGCAGTGGCTGGTTAGCATCTGGGTGTCCTCAAGACATACTGAGCATTCCATTCATCATACATGACATTTGCATATTGCAAATATCATACTTTATGCACATGCCTTCCAGGCTAGTCTAGAGAGTATGACTGCTGCCTAATGCTCACATAAATCAGTGCACCGGGGAGTGCCAATTCTAAACGTGGGGAAAATCAAGGGTTGCTTTGCTTCAGACTCTTCTTGGGACCATCTCATTCTCTGCCTGTCCCAAGTAGATTCAGTGCTTTTGTCTTCTATTCTATCTTAAAGCCGTTCAAATTCTATTAGCCATTTGTGAATATTATTTTATACTGTGTGCATTTCCTCTAAGTTGTGATAGTGACAGCTGCAATCATTTGTATGCATGTTCTGTGCAGGATTTCTGTGTGTGTGTGTGTGTGTGTGTGTGTGTGTGTGTGTGTAAGAATAAAACCTTTCCTTTGTGTAACCATGTATCCAAATAGAAAGATGGTTTGTTTGTAAATCTATTTCTTCTCCAAACCTTATTTTATTTGCTGAGGAGACAGAAAGAGATGTTTAAAGAGAGTAGGCAAAAATATTTGATCTGAAATGGCAGTGTAGGTTTGCTTTCTCTGAGCCCTTGGTTTGATGCCTCTTAATCAAAGGCGACCTTCTAACTAACATTATATTCTGTTTTCTGCTGTGTGGCTTTCAAGGAATTGCCCCCATTCCCCTCCCACTGTGAAGTCTCCCTCCTTGACTTTCTGTCCCAGTTAACAGAATAATGCGTGTAGCCAGGCTCCTTCCATCTTCCCACTGTAAGAATGACTCTTGTTCTTCTTCGAGGAAAGGGTAAGCTAGGGTGGGAGGCCCAGGAAACCAGCTCTTCATCTACCACTCTGGGAAGTCGTCGGTCTGTCATGGTTTCAGACAGGTGGGCATGATGACTTGGAAGCAGAACCAGACCCTTTTGGGGATCATGCCGCACATCACCCAAAATTTAAGTATGTGCTGGATTCCAGTTAGGAGTTTAAGCTGGCCTGTTTGTGAAAGGTATAAGTAAGTGTCTTATTTCAAGGAAATTAAATCAGAAGAATGCCATTTGCAGTTTGATTCGGCTAATCAATTTCCTCCCGCCACACAAGGAACCACATGGTCACCTCCTAGCCCAGGCCTTTGGGAGCTGTCCCAGGTGAGTGGGGCTTTCTTCCTTAACTGCCAGTCTCACCCGGTCCCACTTGCCTTCTTCTAAGAGACACTTGTGGAAGCCTTTACCAATATTCAATGGCTGTAGACTTCATCCAGACACTAATGGTGGGAGCTGGGATAGTGTTCTTTCTGGGCTTTTCCTGGTATCGAAAAAAGAATTGAGCGAGCTTGCTTCTGACGGTGTATGTGAGGAAGACGGTGTTTCTTCAACCCAAGTTTATTTCTCCGTCAGAAGTAGCTGCTGTTACAGGTCTCCAGAATAAGGCAAACACTCTCAGCACCAAGAGTGCCAATTTTCTTCTAAGTCTAATCTCAGATAAAATGTATATATTTCCCTATTGAAATGTTTTTACTGTTTTTTTTTTTTTTTGCTTTTTTTGGGGGTATTGCAGGTATAGAAGCTCCCAGGATAGGGATCAAATTGGAGCTACAGCTGCTGGCCTATCCCACAGCCACAGCAATGCCAGATCCAAGCCGTGTCTGTGACCTACACCACAGCTGATGGCAAGGCCAGCTCTTAATCCACTGAGGAAGGGCAGGTATCAAATCCCCATCCTCATGGATACTAGTCAGATTTGTTTCTGCTGTGCCTCAATGGGAACTCCTGAAATACTTTTGTTTTCTATGAAAATATAAGCCCCATCACTATTTAGCTAAAGTACCACACCGCCTCCTTCTTATCCTGGTTTCTATTTCACATTGTCCTTCATTTTATCTAAGAATGCCTCTTTTTATCTAAGCCAGTCTGGTGGCTATACTGTTTTAAAGAGTTGTTCTCTGATCTCAAATTCCTCCTCTGATTTACGGTAGGGGTGGGGGATATTCTTTCAGTTAATTCTGTCACCTCTTTGTTGGTAATGACTATAAAAGAGGGAAGCAGAGCTAGGAATGAGAGAAGGGAGAAAATAACAGAAATTATGAAAATAAGTAATCATTTCATAGTGCTTTAAGGAAGGTTAAGAAAATAGAGACAAAGAGTTCCCATCGTGGCACAGTGGAAACCAATTCGACTGGGAACCATGAGGTTGCGGGTTCGATCCCTGGCCTCTCTCAGTGGGTTAAGGATCTGGTGTTGCCGTGAGCTGTGGTGTAGGTTGCAGATGTGGCTTGGATCTGGCATTGCTGTGGCTGTGGTGTAGGCCGGCAGCTGCAGCTCCGATTGGACCCCTAGCCTGGGAACCTCCATATGTCGCAGGTGTGGCACTGAAAAAAAGATAAAAAAAAAAAACGAAGATAGAGTCAAATCACATCAAAACCTTGAGCGTGTACTCTTGTCTGCCAGAAAGCAGGAATGTGTCTATAATTTAAGAGATGTTGCAACCAGGTCATAATGATTCGATAAGTCCTAATATAGCCTGACACAGAGTTATCTTCTGAGGAGTTAAAGCCGTATGTATGACTGTGCACCAGGAAAAGAGTCAGGGTAAAAAGTCGCCCTGGCATGCATGGTGAAGCCCTAGCTTCATGAAGCTAAACTAGGTAACATAATCCATAACAAAGCTTTCTCTACGGGAACAGCCAACATAGTTGATGACTCCTAATCTGTGATTACATCTAAGAGTTAAGAACTATCGAGTTTCTACTGTGGCTCAGCAGGTTAAAGACCTGAGAAGTTGTCTCTGCGAGGATATGGGTCAATCTCTGGACTTGTTCAGTGGGTTAAGGATCTGGTGTTGCCATAAGCAACAGAGTTTGCTGCTACGGCTTGTATCCGGTGTTGCCGTGGCTGTGACTTAGGCCTCAGCTGCAGCTCTGACTCTACTCCTAGCCCAGGAACTTCTGTATGCTGCAGGCGCAGCTGTTAAAAAAATAAAAAAATAAAGTAAAATAAAAGAACCAGTTGCTATCAGTGGTTTATCCTTTAGCTTAAGCGAAAAAACTAGCTCTGCTTCACACAGGCCTGGGACTAGGGTAGGCCGGTGGGACACTGAGGGTGCATAATTTAAAGAGATTGCACAGACCTGACTGTTTCCTAAAAATCTGCACTCCAGCGCTTCATTTACTCCACCTTTGTCCTGACCCTGCTTTCAGATATGGAAAAGAAACCTTCCTATGGGGCAAGGAGGTTTGCTAGCACAGATGTAATTGAACGGATAAAAATCAGCCTGTCTATATTTTTATGCAGTCATCCCCTGGATCTGCCAATTAATTTTCAGATCTTTTTTTTAATATGAACTATTGATTTCACATGTTGACATTAATGGTGCAACACTTTAAGGTGGTAAAGTTTATTATGTACGTTCTTCTGTGTAAGGGATCATCAGGCCTTCCAGGAGAGGGTCAGGCGAGAAAATGAACATTTATGGGACACCTACTAAGGCAGGTGATACACCTACTAAGGCAGGTGATGCTAGCTGACCAATGGGACACCTACTAAGGCAGGTGATACTAGCTGACCAATGGGATACCTACTAAGGCAGCTGATATTAGCTGACCAATGTAGCATTATCTCCAACAGTCTTTGTCCTTTGCCAGCTATGAAGAATGAAAGCATCAAATACTTGCTCAGCCTTCTGTGCAGCTAATGATTACAGGGCCACAGAGACTGGCCAGCGAGGCTGCAGCGGCAATCTGCTCTGAGTTCCTGGCGTAAGGGTGCCAGATTTAGTGTATAAAGTAGAGGGTGCCCAGTTAAATTTGAATTTCAGACAAACCACCAATATTTATTATGTGCGTCCCAAGTATTTCTTAGGAAATTCTTATCCTAAAATATATATCCCTTGTCTGAAACTCAAATTTAACTGGGAATCCTATAATTTACCTGGCGGCCTTATCCAGACATCCAGTTTTCCTTTGTATGTAGCTCACAGTGTTCGCTCCCCTTATCTTCCTATCTTAAACAAGGACTGAGACACAGCAATCTAAGAGATGCTGACTCAGAGCTCAGACATCATGACGTCTCTGACTAAATGTGAAGAACATCAGATCTTGGGACTATTTGCTTTCTGACACAAATAAACTTTTTTAAATTTTTTTTGGTTGCGTCATTGTTAATAGGGTTTTCTGTTGCTAAGACCCAAAAACATTCTAAATTAACACACATATTCTGCGCCAAATGTGCTGCAGCATCTCTCTGCCTTATCTTCTTAAAATATTTATAATCACTCTATGACATGAGTGCTATTGTGCCTGTTTTCAGATAAGGGGACAGAAATAGAAAGAGCTTAAGTACCTTGCTCGCTTCCTCCTAATAATAATGACTAATGCTGATTGTGGTCTTAGGAGATCCAGACACAGGTCTAAATGTTTATATGTACGCTCTCATTTAATCCTTCCAGCAAAAGTTGAGAAATATACTATAATTGTTGTCCATTTTATAGACGATAAAACTGAACCAGAGAGAGATTAAGAAACTTACCCAGTGCAATAGAACCAGCTTCACATCCCCACAAAGGAATTTCAGAGCCTGCACTCCTAACTAGTCTGCTTTGTGTGGGACATAGAGCTGACACTCATACTAAACCCTGTGATGCTAAAGCCAGTGTTCATGCTCCTGCGTCTGCCTGGTAGACCAAGGAGTGTTCTGCTGGCCTTCTGGATTTCCCAAAGCTTCTATCTCTGACCCTGATAACTACACCTTACTAACCCTCTCCTACAGGGAGGAGAGGTCTAACCTTATGCAAATACGTTCAGTCTGACACAGATTCAGGCTTTAGGCAGTTGGCATGAAGCACCTTCCCTCAGTTGTCATGGGTCTGACATCACTGATTTCTTGTTGTTCCGAGAACCCAGCCACTGCATCCCCCTTGTTCCCAAGAAAGTAGGTTCATGCTCTGTGCCATCAAGGTGCATGGTGAGCCTGGTCCCTCAGAGGCACTTTCTGGCCTCTCCCCATATCCTCATACTCCATCCCAGTGCTTATTTCCAGCCTACACGGAGCTTAATGATTTGCCTCCTCTATCCTTACTGAAAGAAATACCCTGGTGTTTTCTCCCTACTTAGTTTCTTCTTCTACATATCAAATAAATCACCTCTTTGGGGAATCTGCTCTCCAGACTCCCATTTCTGTCTGGCTTGCCAAAGATAACAGATTCCTGACTGTGTCCCCAGAGCTGCCTCCAGCCTACCCTGACCTTCTGGGAGTACTTGGACTCCTGGTCCTGGACCTATCCTGCCTGCAATCAAATTCCTCTCATGACAAGCAGGCATTTACTTCCCAGTTTTGCCTGGAGCTTATCCCAATCTTGGAAAGAGCTTCGGGTTTGTCCTAATGCCCTCTGACAGCCCAAGAATAAACACATTTTATCTTAGGGGGTGTATTGACAGTTCCCCCCCCTCCCCCAGACAATCCCCAAAGGCAAGGAGGTGTAGGTTGGGCATTCACATGCTAAATGAGAGAGTGTTTATTCAACCTTATTTCTTGGGTCACCAGTCATTGAAATAACAGTGAACTCAGTGTCTTGAAATAGAAAGAATCACTGTTTCCTTGTACAATGATACTTAATTTGCCATTTCTACATGGAAAGAAATGTTAAAGAGTGACAGGAACTAAAGTTCCCTCATCTCGTCTTTTAAAATCATATCAAACCATTTACATATTCAGGCTCTGTTCAGTTTCCGTCCGAGGTCATCTCTCCACATCATCTTCTACGCCCTCAGTAGATTTCAGTCTCTGGTCTTCCCTTCCACAATCCGGTGTGTGGCATTCAAGCACTGATGGAGGAGCCGGGTGGTAGTAAGCCATTATCGCCTTTGTTCTTGAACCGCTCTCTCTGTGTGTCCCTGTTTGTAAATACACAGAGCCAAGCAATGAATAAGTCAAATTGGAGGCCTTTAGAAAATGCTTCCTTGATTTCATCTCATTTTCCAGCGAAGCAATTGGTGGTACCATTTTCGAAGTAAATGAGGTTTGATTGCACAGAGGTTTGTCTTTGGAACCTCTTTACCCAGACACATTTTTCCTTACTAGAATGTTTAAAGGGTGCCTTCCTTGGTTGTCACTGAAACCCTTCATCTAATCATAAACTTTTTTTCATTCAATGTGCTATCCCTGTGGATTTAAGCATAAGCATGGGGAACATATGACGGGTGCAGACTTTCCCGAAGGCTTTGCTTTCACAGAGAACCACGGTTCATCTTCAAGAAGCACAGAGATTTTAAAATTTCCCTTCTATTAGAAAGCCTCCGAATGCCATTTTTATTCTAAAGAAAATCATTATACTTTTAAATTGTTACCAATAGAGGGGTAAAGCTTACTAATTTTTAATTTCCTTAGCATTTCTCTCTAAATGAGGAACAGATTGTGGAAGGGAAAATTTGATAATCATAGTTGTTACTAGCTGCTTTGTTAGCACAATCTATTTCTGAGATTTTATGAGATCTGGCTTACAAAGCATTGGTTGATAAATGAGTCAATATTTAACCATGATTTACCTGTACCATGTGGAAGAAAATTATGCTGATGGAGCTGAAATCACCAGAACAGAGATTTTACGTCCCACAGAATATGTCAACATAGTGTTGAGTGTGAATCACTCACTTGGGACATAAAGTGCTTCTCTTTTTAGGATCCAGGATTATATCTCAATATAAATGCTGGCGGATGTAAACAAAACGAGCCCAGTGCACTGCCTGGTGACATGCGGTAAAAAAGATCAGCAGTGAAGGAGGGAGGGGCTCCCTTGACATCTCTAGATGTCACAGAAGTAGTTTTTAAACTTTGGGTGGTATGAGCCTGGAAAATAGGAGGAACCTTCAGACCATATGGAAACAGAGATTCGCACAAGGAAAGATGAGATGGAAGCAGCTTTGCCTCTTTAAGGGAATGGCTCCCCAAGGGATCGTAATACCTGGGTTCCTCCCTGAAGCTATATATTTATTTGAAAATTCCCTTCATCTAAATTGATGAGACCCAATCTGTTCCAGTCTAGGAGATTTCAGTTGGAGACTATCCTTATACAGACATTGGAAAGGCAATACCCACTCATGTTGACACACATCAGCACGGAGTCGACAGACTAATACGATAAATACCTGTTGTGCCCTGTATGCTCAGGAAAGCACAACTAAAAGGGGTCAACGTTTTCCATTCAGGATCGGAAGAGTAGTCGAGAGCTCATCTTCTGGGGATTCAGAAAAGTTTTATTTTATTAGAGAGTAAACTTTACATGTGCAGGATCACCTATGTTTTGATCCCAAGTATCTCCTTATCCTTTCTGCCCCTGCTGGCCCAAAGGCAGTTTTAAATAATTTTGCTTTGGTCTTCTTGGAGAACAGGAAATTTCAGAAGCAGTATAAATTTGGAAGACAGTTTTTTGAAGGGGGAAAAAAAAAAGGTAAAATGGGAAATGGTAGCCGATCTTGCTGTAGGAGAAGCTAGGAAGAAGACCGGGGCCCAGATCCGCTTTCATTATACTAACCCTTAAGCCTTGGAAAGTCATCCTGGGATACTCTTCTGACTGCAGGCCAGGCCGCTATCCTGTGTCTCATTAACCTGATGCATCTATGGCCAAAAGCAAATCTGGCTTTGCTTCATCCCTCTTCTATAAATTCCCATCAACCTAACCAGATTTGCAGTCACAGCCAATAAATACACCATATCCTGGCCTTTCTCAAGGCCCAAGGCATTTTAGCTGGTGTCCAGGCCAAGAATTAAAATGAGATTTCAAGCCCCTTAAACTGATTCTGGGCCTTGCATTTAGACTGACAAATGACATTATTCTTGTAGAATCCAGCAAGCGCCAAAGCACTTATCCTCAAAATATGATGGCTCTGGATATAGATAAAGGGCTTAGTTTCCTAAAGGTGATATGACTCATGCCACCCAAAATGTTTGTTTGCCATTGTCTTGAGCTTACTTGAGGCAATTTTTAAAAACTTTTTTGAGGTGGCAGACAGCTTGGAAATCACGGTGTTCTTTGCGTAAACACGATGGGATATGGATGTATTTAAGTTCAGCATTTGAGCGAAGAACAATTTTACTAGCAGAAAATAACTATATTATAGGTATGCAGCATAAAGTCACTGCACACGTGCATGCAAAGAACAAGATCTTGAGTGAAGCACGATCTGTTGTTTCTGAGTTTGCCATTAATATTCATTTGCTGCTTGTTCATTTGTTTTGTTGTCTGCCTCACAGACAAGCAGTAGAAACCACCAAAGTTTTAAGAAAAATTTATGGAAGGAAAACTTAAAATCGAAAACATTCTATCCATTAAGTTATTATTTCCTCTAAATTGGCAAGACTGCCATTATTCAATTTCAGCGGTGAAAAATCTTGGATCAGCTTGTGGAACATGGAGGATCTTTGGAATAGTAGTCTGAAAACTGCAGATGGAAATCAGTATGATGCAGGTTAACAATGTGAAACTCGGGGTCAGATGTACCCAGGTTTGAGTCCACACTCCGTCTTACTAGCTGGGAAATGTGGGCATGTCACTGAACTTCTCTGGCCAAAATTTTCTCTTCTGTAAAATGGTTATAATCATAATATATTAGAATTGTGAGTCATTGCGGTCTTTTTGATTTTGAGCAAAAAAACTCCACTTTGGGCAAGTTAAGCAAAACGGTTTATTGGAAGGATGCTGGGGCTTTACAATAGCTGGGAGAACCTGAAGAATCAGGTATGGGCATGAGGTTGAGCCAAGCAGTTCTGGATGCTAGGAAGCAGAAAAGATAGCAATCGTTTTACTGCAGAACTCTAGTCCAGTCGTGCTTCATCAAATGGAGTAGAACTCCACCACCGTCAGTCTCTTTGACTCTCTGACCATATCAGAGAAGAAACATCTAACCGGCCTAGATGGAGGCATGAGGTCGCTTCCAGCTCAGCAGGAAGAAGAGTCTTGGTCGCAGCGTCTTGCCAAGACCGCCTTCAGCGAGGTCTTCCCTCACCGCTTCAGTGGAAGCAGCGTTCCAGCAAAGAAAAATGGGATACGGCTGGAAAGCGGAAATGAATGCCAGGTGTTCCAGACCAAGGCTGTCTTCTTTTTTCAGCTCTTTTGAGGTGTAATGGACAGATCGTTGTAAATTTAGCATATAAAATGCGATGATGCGATATTTGTGTACATGGTAAAAGAATTCCCGTAACTGAGTTAGTCAACACGTTTGACACATTACGTGTTTACTTTTGTGTGTGTGTGAGAGAGGATGCTTAACGTCTCCTCTCTTCACAGATTTCATTTGCACAAAACTGTATCGTGAACTGTAGTCATCGTTGAACAAAAATGTCTTCTCTAGATGAAGGATGTAGTGTGCCCGATACCCAGCAGGTGCGTGGTGCATGCTATTTAATCTCACCTTCCTACCTCGTTTAAGGTAATCAGAGGATGCACAGTAGATGGAGTCGGGATTCTGGGCATTACTCTGTAATATTTTGATATTAGCCCCGTAATTTCTTAGAGTGTCAAAAGCCCCGACATGAGGCTTTCCGTCTCTCTGAAGTGAGAACACAGGATTCACTCCCAAGCAGGCTGTGTATGCCAATCTTTCCAGAGGGAGGAGTCAAAAATCTTCTAGAGATGCAGTTTGTCAACGCTGGGGCCCACAGAGTTACTTAAGAGAGAGGAAATCGGCTCAATTAATTGTTTTAGTGAACTTCAGGGACTTGTGGCTACTTACATGGCTGTTTCCGAGATACACTTGAAGATCTACATTTGGGGTCATTAGAAAAGAAAATTAATTCTCTGGCCACCTTTCTATTCTCCGAAGTGTGTACCTTTTGATAGATAGATCTTTTCAGAATAAGAAGGGTCCAAAGAAATGTGTATGCTCTTTGATCTCTGCTGACTACAAACTAAATCTATAAACACCCCAGAGAGTTTGGCAAATCTGAGCCATCACGATCCGATAATTTCACTGTTTCTCCTGGAGGAACTGGGAAAATTCACCTCTGGGCACGTGTTTTATTGCTGACTATACTCCAAGATCTTCCTTTTATCCCCCTTTCACTTCTTGTTTACCTTAATTATTTTATTTGCTAAACTATGGTCCAGTTTTAGTCATGTGTATTTGTACTTAAAAAAGAACTTTCTAATTATGGTCTTTTGAAATTCCAACCGCCTGTATTCTGGTGTCGACCTTTTAAAATAGAGTAATCCTGGATTTCCCATTGTGGCGCAGTGGTAACGAGTCTGACTAGTATCCATGAGGATGCAGGTTCCATCCCTGGCCTCGCTCAGTGGGTTAAGGATCTGGTGTTTCCGTAAGCTGTGGTGTACGTCACAGATGTGGCTCAGATCCCAAGTTGCTATGGCTGTGGCGAAGGCCAACAGCTGTAGCTCTGATTCGACCCTTAGCCTGGGAACTTCCTGCCTCGGGTGTGCCCCTAAAAAGACAAAATAAATAAATAAATAAATTAGAGAAAGCTTTCATTTCCCCTTTGCTGTAATTCAGATAAAAATATGATGGAACTTCCCATTTTGGGCTATACTTCTTCCCCATCTCAGCTTTGTGACCAAATTCTCCACATCCCCTCTAGAGTTCTTCATTAAATTATCTGGACTCTACAGCATTTAGGATTGATTTGAAGGGGGGGCTCAGCGGCCATCAGAGCCACAGGGTCTGTATCTCCAGCTTCTTTTTCTTTTTTGCCTTCTTAAATCAAAAAAAGACTTTGGTTTGTCACAGCCTGACCCATCTATTCAGAAATTTGTTCCATTAACTCTTTTAATAGTCTCTTCTCCAGGGCTCTGATGAGATTAAAGTCATTGCCACCCTGGAGGCTACAGAGGGCTCCTGCCTTTCACCATAATTCACCAGCTCCAGCTAATGGGCAGGGGAAGGAGGGGTGGAGGTTATTGCAAGGCTGGGCCATGCTTTGCAGAATGTGGGGTTATTGAAGAGGTGAAATTGTGGGTGTGTTTTTGTTTCTTCTTAGATCTTTGTTAGAATGTTTACTTTTGCCCCTCCTATTCTGGCTCTGGGCTGATACAGAGTGGCCCCCGTCCTAGTCTATAGAAGGGGTGCCAGGAGAGATCTAACATTTCCATATTCTGTTCCATACCTCTGGCTGAGGCCTGAACTCCCACAATTAGTAATTCATTCTTCCAATTTAAGGTTTTAGATTTTCTAAAATTTTTTAGTCGAATAGCATATTGAGTTTTATGAGTCATTAGCATCTCATAAAAGTTTTATTTTACATTTGCTAGATACCAGATTTTAAGCCAGAAAGATGAGAAGGGTCAGAGAACACTGTGTCCCTGCGTTCAGAGGTGTGTCAGTAAAGTCAAGAAATTGACAGCAACTAAACTTCCGCCAGACTTTATGGTTCTGAAACATAAACCTGGCCAGTCTCTGTCCTCTTCACTCAAATATTATTCTGGGAGTTCTCAGTGTGGCTCAATGGTAATGAACCTGACTAGTAGCCATGAGGATGCGGGTTCGATCCCTGGTCTTGCTCAGTGGTTTAAGTATCTTGTGTTGCCATGAGCTGTGGTGTGGGTCACAGACTCGGCTCAGATCCCGTGTTGCTGTGACTTTTTGCTGTGACTGTGGTGTAGGCTGGAAGCTGTTCCCAACCCCTAGCCTGGGAACTTCCATATGCCACGGTGTGGCTCTAAATATATATATATATATATATATATTTATATATACATATATACACACATATATATAGTTCTGGATCCCCAAAACCATGGATACTGTTTTCTATTTCTCAGAATTGAATGTTTATCAATCACTGTCATCAAAGTGTGTCCTATTCTTTTTTTTTTTTTTTAATGTACTTGTATACCCCATTTAATCGCCGTTCCTGGAACGATCAGGGAGGGAATTTGAGAAATGCTTTTCAGAAGAAAAGACATTGGCACTGCTAGTCCACATATAACATCAGAAGTCTGAAGTATTTGTAAACCAAGTGAAATAATTTTTGTTTCCAACAATGATATAGTCACTAGTCCTGGGCTGCCTTGCCCTTCTGCCATACACAAACAAACAAAGCAACAGCAACAAACCTAGAAAATTAAAAAAAAAACATATTGGTTAAAAAGCAGTGAGAGCTACAATCCCTGTGAGGAGGGAGGCAAACTAGGTAAGCTCTACAGCTGTCTTGACTTTCTGCTTAGGGGCAATGTTTAGAACCCTTGCAGAATGCAGTGGTCTCGCTAAATTGAAAGTGCAGCAGTTAGAGCTTGGTGAGGGTAAGGAGGTTTCATTTGTTGGACAGATAACGGAGTGGATGAAATTTACACAGACTAAGAACTCTAAAAACCAACACGAGGTTCCTTTGAACAGGTCGCTGAATATTAAGTTATGCACTTGTTGGATAAGACTTCACAAAGCTAAGCAATTAAGCAATGTACAAATACCATGGGAATACAAGAACTAATGGGGAGTTATAAGCAGAAGAATTCCCAGAAAGACTAGGATATAATCAAGTTCCAAATAACCAGATTAGAGAGAACCCAGAAGGGTCACACTTTAATGGTAGAGATAAACTAGACATAGATTGAGAACTATTCTAGGCACACCTTAACAAAATTTGTAGGTTCAAGAGGATTCCATGTAATTTAACTCTACCCAAAAGGAACTTAAAATTATTTTTTTAAAGGTAACACAATTCAGTATTCAAAAACGTAATATATAGCATGTTAAGCACCAAGTGAAAAAATCTAAAAAGGCAGGGAAATGTATTTGACTCATAATAAAGAGAAAAATCAATCAATAGAAGCAGATCCAGAAATGCTGGGAAGAAAGGGCCTAAATATAAGTACTAAAACTTAAAACTTAAAGAAAATTTAGATGAATTTCTTCAACAGGCAAAAATACATCTATAGTGACATAAAGCAAATCATTGGTTTTATGAATCATGAATGAGGGAGAACTGACCACAAAAGGGGAAAAATGAAACTTGGGAGGTTACAGAAATATGATATATCTTAATTGGGATGGTAATTCACAGGTCTATATATTTGTCAAAACTCACTGCATTGCACACTGTAAATTGATGCCTTTCATTTTTGGCCAATGATATATAACTAAAGTTGGACTTCAAAAAAAATTTTTTTTTGTCTTTTTCAGGGCCGCACCCATCGTATATGGAGGTTCCCAGGCTAGGGATCTAATTGAAGTTGTAGCTGCCAGCTTACGCCACAGCCACAGAAATGCAGAATCTGACCTGCGTCTGCGACCTATACCACAGCTCACGGCAAGACCAACTGAGCGAGGCCAGGGATCGAACCTAAAACCTCATGGTTCCTAATCAGATTCAGTAACCACTGAGCCATGATGGGAACTCTAAAGTTGACTTTTAAATTAACAAGAAAAAGTGAGGGCTGGGGATACTTTAAAAAGACAATTTATTCTCAAGTTTAAGCTTGTCCTTAATTTGCGGAACTTGTGAAAAAAAGTAGAAATAGAGATTCCTATATGCATAAAGATTTAGGACTTATCATATCTAGACAATAGTCTACATAAAATATGTCCCCTACATTTACTTGAATGCATTTATATAACCTGGAAGCCAGACTGAACTCAGTATTCTTGGACACCTCCCCCCGCCCCCAAATCTGGAGCATTGTTGTAGAGACTCCTAGCCCTTGGTCCAACTCCATTTTCTTTCTGCATACCTATGCTTCATGTAATATAAATGGGCATCTCAACTTTTATGTCCAAGTTCTGTCCACATGGTTCACAGGCCACTGCCTTTTGGGAATTCTTGTGTGGGTGCATGCAGAGTGGAAAGATAAATTCAGGATTGTGTCATCACAGGCAAGATTTTAGGATATAATCTGGAGGGGGACATGGGTTCCAACTGAGCACGTGTCCTGGTCCCGGTGGTGACCTGCCTGTGGAGGAGACTGTGTCTGGATGGCAGACGGGACCTCAAGTGCGGGATTCCAACCTGTTCTGAGAGCAGCACCGATCAAAGGTCAGGCATCTCAAGTACTCTTGCCAGGGAACTATTATTAGCCTTCCCCCTCCTCATTCTCAAAATAAAGGAGAGGAAAAGCAAAGGCAGAAGAAATTAGCCTCACTTAAACCCTTTATAATGGAAGCTTAAAATGTCAACCTGGAGGAGGTGGCAAGTTCAGCCAAGGAAAGAACAGGTAAATATATTTAGAGCAAGAAGAGGCCCTTTCAGTTTTTTGTGAAGGGCAGCATGTAGCCATTCTTGTTTTTTAGTTCATCATCTAAAACTGTGTGAATGTTAAAACAACTATATCAGGGGCTAAGAATTCAGGAATCTCTGTACCTGGAGAAGAATTCTTTTTTCCATTCTTCCTTTTATCTTCCTTCCTTCTTCCTTCCTTCCTTCCTTCCTTCCTTCCTTCCTTCTTTCCTCCCTTCTTTCTCCCTTCCTTTCTTCCTCCCTCCCTCCTTCCCTCCTTTCCTTTCTTTCTTGTCTAATCACATTTTGAACCTATATTTGGCACAAGTCTTTGTAGTTGAGCAAAACAGTATAACCCATGATGGTATCTGCTCTTTAAGGAATCTACAAAAGAGTTGGTGAAATAAGGCATAAATGTGTGAAAAATAAGACACCGAGGCACATTATAATGCAGTATGTTATTGAGTACAAGTTTCCAGGAGAAAGAGATTAGTATGAGTTAGAGTTAGAATATACTTGATATATAAGATGATCAGTAAATTGAGTTGGGAGGACTGAGTAAGGCTTAGGGAGTTGGGAGCAAGAGACACTCCTAGGAGGAAATGGCATCAACAAAATGTGATTATGGGAATATTATGGTAGATTTTAGGGAAGTGGAATTGATCAGACAGTTCAGCAAGAGATGAATACACAAATAACAGAAAGGGCTTAGGTTTTGAAACTAGAAACTTGAGCATAAGTTTGGAAAGCTAAGCTGGGGACAAATTATAGAAAATATGTCCCAATATTAAGTATACAGTCTCTAAAAATTAAAACATCTAGTTGCACTTGAAAGATTACAAAAGCCTGTTCCCTTACATTATCTAAGCTGGCCTTTATGAACTTTAGAGAACATTTTGTAAATGAGGGGAAAACAGTCTCAAAGAAGAAAATAACTTGCATTGATTTATAGAGCTAGGTATGATGGAGTTGGGACTCAACCTGGGGTGTCTTGGTTTTATGTCTTAAATTCTTATATTTTTAAATAATACCTCCTATATAAAATATCCCCTGGTTACTCTTAACACTGATTTCGTGTTTATAGGCACTTCACCTGTGTGTTCATCTTGTTTCCTTCCCTGAGTTATAACTCTCCTGAAGGTTGGACTTGTATCTTCTGCTTATTTTCTGTCTTCCACAGGGCGTAGTGCTGGACTCCTACAGGACAGTCATACATTAAGTTTGAATGAATGAACGAATGAATAAATGAGTGAATAAGTATGTCAAGTAATGAGTTGAGTCACGACAAGGCACTGAACCAAATTGCACATTAGAATCATCTGGCCTGGGGCGTTCCCATCATGGCTCAGTGGAAACGAATCTGACTAGGAACCATGAGGTTGCAGGTTCGATCCCTGCCTTCGCTCAGCGGGTTAAGGATCTGGTGTTGCTGTGAGCTGTGGGGCAGGTTGCAGACGCGGCTCAGATCCCGCGTTGCTGTGGCTGTAGTGTAGGCCGGCAGCTACAGCTCCTGTTAGACCCCTAGCCTGGGAACCTCCATATGCCGCAGGTGCGGCCCTAAAAACGGCAAAAAACAAACAAAACAAAACAAAAGAATCATCTGGCCTGGTGAAATATATAAACATACCAATGTCTACAATCCATTTTTGATTTAATTATTCTAGGGTAGGGTCGAGGCACTGATTTTTCTCGTTTGCTGTTGGATTCTTCTACACATGACAAGTTTAGCTTCCCTTACCCTTTCCTCAGTCCAGGTTGTATCAGCACATGTGTGTTCGAGACGGGGCTGCGGGCCTTCTTTAAATGGAGATATGGGCAACTCAATTCTTTGAGGACAGGAGTAGGTACATATAATTGCAGTAAATGAAACAAAAATGAACGAGGCTTCTGTAGCTAAAGATTTCAGGTCTTGGAATGAGTGCACTCATGACAGGTCTGGAAAATACAAGAGGATGACTTACTTTTCCTCCTGTCTTTGTGATATTTCCAATAATGTGCCATTAAGCTCCTTAGATCACATTAAGCATTATTTAACAGAGAGCACCGATGAGCAATGGGGTGCGAGGCTCCTGTCTGGGGGGTCTGCGTGGTGTGCACACCAAGCAGGCACATCGATGTTCATTCCAGCATCTCTGCCTGGTACGCAGAGGAAAAAAAAAAAACAGCAGAAAAAGAGACTGAGATGGAGGGAAAGGGAGGATGTCCATTTCTAGACAACAATACGGGTGAGCTATTTTTTCCTTACACTCGTCCAACTTCATTCTCAGAATATCCCTGCCCTTGTGTGATTCTTACAGGTTTGGAAACATAGTGCAAAGGCCTGATGGTAACAGCTGTTAAAAACTCCCTGCAGACGGAAATGAAAGGCAAACTAGAATGCACATGTGAAGGGGATTATCAACCAAATGTGTTGATTTCATCCCTGGGTCTTTGCAGCAAAAAATATATGTTTCCTGAATGATAATGATCTCTTCCGCTTCTGTCATGTCTTTCTGTCCAGGACTCCAAGACAGCCTCTTTTGGCGTTTGTTCACTTGTTGGGGAAGAAGAAAAAAAGAGTGTAGATATTTCTTAGTGTGACCAACCACCTCAGTTTGACCGGAACTGTTGGTCACCATAATTTCTCTCAATGTTGTTGTTTTTAAACCTATATGACACATGTAATTTATGCTCATTAAAAAACTAGAAAGTATAAACACACATACACATGTGTTGAAAAAACTCAAGAAAACAAAAAACATCATCCTATTATCCAGATATAAAGAATATGATCTATAATATTTATATAATATATAATTATATTTACATTTTATCTATATATTTTATATATTTATCTTAAATATATATATGAATTTTTGAGATTGGATATTTATGTGTGTGTATATATATATATACACACATACATGTGCACACTGACACATACACATACATACCCACTTGATTTTCATTCTTCACGAAATTTAGCATGAGTGCCTTTTTAAGAGACTACTGTATCTATAGCTATATTCTTTTTAAGTTTTTAAATTTTTATTAATGTGTAGTTCATTTATAACGTATCCATTTCTGCTGTACTGCAAAGTAACCTAGTCACATGTATATACATTCTTTTTCTCATATTATCTTCTATCTGTTCTCTCCCAAGAGGTTGGATATAGTTCCCTGTGTATAGCTAGGGAACTAGGTGTGTCACTGTAAAACTATTCTCTGCTATATTCAACCAGTCTCCAATGGTTGCCTCCAGACACACACAAAATAGATTTTTTGCTCTTAAAAATAGAGCTTCAAATGATACCATTGTTAAATGTAATTGAGGATTGTATAATTATTCACTGATGATTTTAATGTCCACATAGCTTATCCTTCCAAAACCCCAACTATCTTAAACTGGGTTTCCCCAAAATAGATCATGACACAAGGATTTGAGTGT
This sequence comes from Catagonus wagneri, assembly GCA_004024745.2. Taxonomy (NCBI): domain Eukaryota; kingdom Metazoa; phylum Chordata; class Mammalia; order Artiodactyla; family Tayassuidae; genus Catagonus; species Catagonus wagneri. The sequence continues at coordinate 26,095,774 of PVHT020000175.1, forward strand.
GGGTGATTCATCTGGGATGTGATTCCCAGTAGAGAAATGAAACAAAGGAAGGAAGACCAGTAGCAGGTGGATTACTGAGTGAGTTTCACATGTGAAAACTGGGGCTCAGTACAACTAAAGACCTTCAGAAAGACCGCAGAACACACTTCAGAACTGTATTCAAAGGGCCAGTAAATATGGAAATGTATTTACTAATTCCCTTCTCTTATCAATTCGGGGTCAACCTCAACTCCCCATCCATGAAGGCCAAGGAAATGCTTTCATCCAGAGAATACCCTCAGGCGGAAAGATGCTGGAAAACATCAACATTTCTGAGAACTGAGAACTGTCTAGCATAACTTCCAAGGTGGACCAAAAAGACATAGGAGGGCGCCCACAGCACCTGCTCCACTGCGCTCTCGGTCCGTGACGTCTTCTCGGTCCTTGACTGTCTTTCTCATTCCCTCTGGTACACCTGCCAATGTGAAAGAACTTGTAATACATCGATACAGCCACCTTTTTTCTGTCACTCATCCCCTTCAAGTCATCATTTCTGTCCTTAGCCGGCATTATAATCACTCCCTCTCGTATTTCCTCAACTCTTTGCCTGTCTCTTTATGAACCCTACTAGCCTGGCAAAACTGCAGTCCTTAGTTAAATCCAAATTTCTTGATAAGCAGCAAAATTTATTTCTTCCATATTTCCAGTTCTACTGCCTGTCCTCAGTTATTTTCACCTCTGCTTTCTATTCTCCCCACATTTTGCGAAGCCAACAGTAATTACTTACCTTCAGCTGCTCAACGGATCAACATGAATGGATTAGTGTCAGTGTCAGTCAGGTCTTCTTCCCTTCGTCTCCTTCTCCCTTCTTTTCTTCCTTCCATTTTTTTCACTCAGTTATTCAGTCTTCTTTGTTGTCCACAGAAAGACCATATGTAGAAATGAAAGGCTTAGACTTCAAAGAAAATGTTCCAGATCCTTAAAACTTTATCAGAGAGCTAAAATGTATACCCTACAAAGAGCAGATATGTAGGAAAGATGACTCAAGATCTTGCATGAGATATACGCAGAAATAAACGTTTAGTTACACATTTAGAGAAAGGTCTCGAGAGAGGTAACACTTGATTTTAACCCTGAAGGATAGATAAGCATATTTTTCAGAGTAATTAATATTACTACCACAACAAACAAACCCCCAAAGAAGATCGGCCTAACAGGATAAATGTGTATTTACTGATTATGTCACAGTTTGCTGTGAATGGGGGGCCCTTCCTGGTCCCTCCTCCCCCAAGCAATGATGCGCGTGACTTTCTAGATATGCCATCTGCAGCATCTGGCCTTCAGGACCACCACGCGTGTTCTTCGTCTCTGCTGGCCCCAGAATAAAGCGGTCTCTAGGCTTAAAACGGAGTCTTGATTCAGTGTGACTTTACTCAGGGAGTGCTACTCTGATTCTCAGAGGGCCACAGGGCCGCCACAAACGGTTGTGTGTTTCAGAAACATTTGAAAAAAGCAGAGCCTTATGGCCAGCCCCCCGAGAGGCTGCTGTGAGTCTCCCAGTGAGGGACTGGAGGGCAATGGCGGATGGTTCTCAACCTTATTCGTGTAAGAGAGATAAGAGGTTCCTGAGACTGACAAGGAAACGTATGACTCTGTGGAAGAGACAGAAATGTCTATAAATCAGGTAAACAGGTGTGCATGGGATTACAGGTTCGTTAATGAAGCGATGGTCCTTTGAGAGAGAGAGATTGCATTTCAGCAACTGTCATAACAGGTTTGTTTATGATGAGGGCTGTGACCTTGGAGGCCAGCACAATGGCACTCTGCATCTTTTGAGACGATTATAGCGTAATTATAACTCTAGTGGGCTTCAGGCAAAGTCTCTTAAGTGCCCAGGAAGTCTCTGTTTTCTCTCTCTGAAGGGCATGTGCAGGTGATATACTGGGACTTGCTCACAGGTCAGGTACTACCTAAGAGCATTTCAGCAATTAAAAAAGACAAATGAATTTTTCCAGGAGTAAATATCTCAACAGTAGCTTTTGTCCTTCTGTGTGTCTTCTTAACTCTCCTTATTCCCACCTTTATCTTTATCTCTGATTTTATTTCTTTGAATTATTTTTGGTCTTTCCATCTGTGTTGTTTCTCTGTGGACCATCTTTATCTCTAGCATCTGGCCTTGTGCCTCTGGTCTAAAGGAGGATTGCCTCTGTCCCACAGACCGTATAATCCTTCACACTCTGATGAAGTAATAATTTAGTGTCTATTTTTTCAAGATATTATGCGAGGCCAAACGGTAAAAAAATCCAAACCAAAGCTTTTAATTCCATTGTCTCTATGAATGTAAGCAAGAAGTGTTACATAAAACTCACCATCGTCCAAAACAGAGACTATTCCAGTGGACATAACAGGTGCTCTGTAACCAGCTTGTAATTTCTGTAACAGCCTATGCAAGACCACTCAGACCTAGATTTCACTCTTAGCTACTTCTGGCTACGCAACAGAATTCTCCAGTGTCTCTTTGATGATCCACTTGGAGGTACTTTTATTTTATTTTACTTTTTTTTTTTTTTTTTGCTTTTTATGGCTGCATCTGTGGCATATGGAGGTTCCCAGGCTAGGGGTTCAATCTGAGCTACAGTTGCCAGTCACAGCCACAGCCACAGCAACACAGGATCCCTGACCCACTGAACGAGGCCAGGGACTGAACCTGCATCCTCATGGGTACTAGTCGGGTTTGTTACCACTGAACCACAGTGGGAATTCTTACCTGAAGGTACTGTTAAAGCAGTTGAGGATTTACCTCAATCTGGAAAGGACTTTGGGGGGCAGCGTTATTCATCCTCTTGCTCTTTGTAGGAAAGATATGAATAAAGACGAAAAGAGAGGTGGGACTCTCATTTTTCTCTCTCTCTTTCTCTCTTTTTTTTAAAGGGTTTGTCCCAGAGAAAAAGAGAGTCTTGATGAAAAGAACCGAAGAGTATTTCATCGTCACTGAACAGGTAATGTGTACCAAAGACTGTGCCAAGCATTTTACATGTATCAACTCATTTAATACATGCACAGTCCTGTGTAACAGGTGTTATTAACAGGAAACCTGAGCCACGGGGTTGTGTCGCTAACGTGGTTCTTCCCACATATCAACCTAATTTAACTGCTGAGCAGTTCTTCATAGGAGGCATCATTATTTCTATTTTGCTGGTAAGGATACTGAGGTTTAAGAAGCTAAAGTTTTGACTAAGATAATGTAGCTGGTTAACAGTCATTTTGAATTTATATTCAGGCTCATAGAATACGAAAGCACTCCACTCGTACCATGCTGCCTCCCGGCTCGTCCCAGTTAAGATTTTCCATTCTTACACCAAACCTAGATCTCCCATTAGTTGAGTTTATCTTTTCTTTCCCCCTCAGTATCAATAACCAAATCAAAAGCACTTATCATGATTTTCCGGTATCTACTCTGTGTGAAGTCTAGGGCACAGAATGGAAAGACAGGGCATAAACAGGAACTGGTCCCTGCCCTCAAGGAGTAGTGGTCTTAATTGGGAACAAGAAAGAGAAACTCCTGATGAAGTGAAATGGCTTTTCCAGACAACAATGGAAAACATGTCACGACGCAGGATATGATGAATGGCTGGGAGAATGTTACGGACAATATGTGCTGCAGAATTTCAGATGAGGGAGAAATGGGGAGCAGATGGTCACTGCTCTCTGCATAATGCACCTTCATCTATTTAAAGCTCATCATTAGGCCCTTCAGGAATCCTTTGTTTAGGATAAATCTCATTTTTCCTTGAGAATATTATTCCTCCCTCCTTTCTGCCTATCCGTGCTTCCTAGAAAATTATTGTTGTGCATGTTGCATGAGTTGATGTTTCTTAAACCAGGTTGGCATTAAAAAAAAAAAATAGTTCGGGAGTTTTGTTGTGACTCAGCGGTAACGAACCTGACTAGTATCCATGAGGTTGGGGGTTCGATCCTTCACCTCACTCAGTGGGTTAAGGATCTGATGTTGCCTTGAGCTGTGGGGTATGTTGCAGACTCTGCTTGGATTTGGTATTGCTGTGGCTGTGGTATAGGCCAGCAGCTGCAGCTCCAGTTTGACCTCTAGCCTAGGAGCTTCCATATGCCGTGGGTGTGGCCCTATAGAGACCAAAATTAAAAAAAAAAATCCAACAATAGGAATTAAGAGATCTTTCTGCTGAGTTCCCGTGTGAGCTTAACCTTTTCCTCAGACCAATGAAAAACCAGTGCTGTCCCAACATACCCTTAGTTCTGATAACCCTGAGTAGATGGGAGCATATCCATGGGTATTTTCACATGGCTCCGGGGACTGGCAGGAGTGACAAGCCACACACCTAAGCCTGTGCATAGCCCTTAGGGTGAACAGGGGTGGAGGGGAGTATGGGGAAAATTCCCCACCCCTCTTTTAGCACCATGAGTCATCCTTCCCATCCTTCCCATCCAGGTGGTAGGCACCTTTATGGATACATTGTTAGGTAACACTTTTAAGATTTAAATAGTCTTGACTTCTGTCTTACACAATCTCCTACTTAAAAAGACCCAGGAATGTGTTTATGGTGCTAGAGGCAGGTGGATGGGTGGTGCAATGTGAGATTACTGATGCTGGGCTGAAAAAAGACACGTTGGGAAAGAAATGCAAGACTTGAAAAGTAAAATGAGAGAAACGCAGATGGAGAGCCCTGAGGTAAATCAAACCATCCTGCCAGGGACTAAAACCTGGTGAAAAGTTCACCGCTATGGAAATATATGTACCCGTTTTTTCTTTAACTCTTCAGTCAAATGTCAAACACAAGTCCTGGGAGTCTAAAAGGTTAGCCACGGTAAATGCCCTCTCTCTCGAAACAAAGGTGACAGAGAGAGAAAAACAGACATGATAACCTTGAGAGATTGTTACCTCCTAGACAGCTTTCAGGATACGTGTTTCACCAAGAGTTGTTCAAAGTCATTTTGGGGTCCCTTTCTGTTGTCACCTGATAAGTTCAAGACACCTCATTTGCCAGAAGACAATTCCCTGCGAAGAAGCTGCCAGCAAGCTTTGATTCACGTTCTCTGCGAGAGGATGTTAGAAAGTTTCTCAAGAACCTTTAATTCCCTTTGTAGGATGAATTGAGTCCTGTGACAGAGAACGCAACTCAGGCTGCTCCTGAGGGGCCCTTGGGCAGCTGAGCTGGGGACTCACTCATCCAGCTGGAGACCAGCGGGCCACAGGGAGCCATAGGAGCATGAAGAGCTGTGGGAAGGGGGCTCCAGCGCTAGACCATGGGGCCGAAGACTCAGAACTTAGCTGGGGAGGTGCCATTGTCATTTGAGCTTATTCACCTGCAGAATATTAGATTCACAATCTTCAAATGGTGCTAATAATGTGATGATCCTACACCCCTGGTGTGCTGGGGTAGGTAAGATATTTTGTGTTGCAGCAGGAAATAGCTGTTTAATCTAAGTATCCCACTGTCCGAGGAGAACGGAGTTTGTAGAGAGGGGACGAGCCAGAGAAAATAAAGATGGAACAGAGTGATGGCTTCCAGACAGTTACCCAAACCCTGTTCAACAGTCTTAATTTTGGTGGCTGAAATGATTAAATTTTATCTTCCATTAGACACATTGTTTCAAACTCAGCTTTTATTGTCCACTGTTACATGCCATGCATGTCACTGTTGCTTACCAAAGGTTACGTGGGTGATAAACGGATGGATGAATTATGGACTCCCTTAAGAAGTCGCTTGATATTTTCTTCAAAATGATGGCCCGATCAACCATAGCCGGTTACATCTCAGGGATTGTGGGGGTGACCCCTTCTAAGCCTGGCACTAACAAACTATCTGGAAGGACATCATCCTGGAAATCATTTCCATCCATCTGAACCTCTTCAAAGCACATCAAAAGCTCATGCTGGCTGTGCTGTCTCTTTTCAGCCCAAGTCCTTTCCTACTTCTGCTCAAGCCCATCTGCATGTGAGTTCAGTGTGAAATCTTTCTGGCTGTAGGATTACTGATGACTGACAGCCATTCCCTCAGAACATCGGGTCTGCCTGTAGCCTGGCTGTGCATGGATGCGTCACAGTGACAGGATTAAGTGCTGAAGCTTCTCCTGGGACAGCCCATGCTCAGGATGTGTGTCTGAGATACTGTCAAACAAGGCAACCAGGGGATGGCTACTATGCAGTGATGCCTGCGTGCAGGAAGAGAATCAGAGAAATTAGGCACCAAGGTTCACCTGCAGGCTAGCTTCGCTGAGCTCCTTGCTGTTGCTTGTCTGGCCAGGAAGATGCTGCTAGAAGGCAAAGGACTCCATCGGTCTCACCTCCTTTATTCTGAGCGGTGTTTTCCCAGTAATTAAGTGTGTGACAACCTCAAATCCCAGCTGGATACATACAACACACTGTCCCCTTCAACTTCCCGAACAAAATGTTTAACAGGAAATATGAGACAAGGAAGTAGGAAGGTAACAGAATGATCGCAGCTTTGGGACCATCAGAACTCACTGGGGTTTGGCCAATGATGGGGAAGAATCAGCTCACTGAGCCCAAAAGTGGAATTAGTACATTTTTAAAAATTTCTTAACAAGTTAAATTCAGAAGTATGTTTTATTCTCAGGAACGCGTGACTTTCAATTGTACATCTTAGTTCATGATGGATATTGACTTCAAATAAAAATACAGGTCTCAACTCCATTTTCTCTGCTTATAATTAAAAGAGGATATTCTCCCATTCCTCTATTATGATACAGTCATAAATGGAGCTAGGCTGGGGGAAAAGACCTCCCAGATCCTTTGTGGATCCCACTATTTTTTTAAACTAACTCACTAATGTGGAGTTAAGAGTGTCCTCCAGTTTTGGGATGAGAGCTGGCCTTAATTCCTATAATTTCCATCCCCCCTCTCCTAATCCCACCACTTCTCCCAACCCCTCATGGCCTTGCAGACGTGGAGCACCCCCCAAATAAGCATTCCCTTTCCATTTGTCAGCTGGGCTCAAAGTTCTTCAGGAAAAGTGGTGCCACCTAAGGCAAAATTCTGATCACTGTGATTAAAGCTAATAATAGGAAATGACAGACCAGGGGGACTGAGGTAATGGACCCTGATCACTGTAATTTAAGTCTTTGGGGAAGCCTGTCCCCATGCGCTCTATCACCTTGCTGGGCAGGCAGAAGGTGACTTCCTCCCTTTTCCTGAGTGATATGGATCAAACTGGTCCACCCTTTCCTCACCTGTTCTCTTCTTGTCCCTGTCATCTGACTACCCAGCACTGCTCTGCTTGCCGCTGGTTATGAATGATCCTCTCCTCTTGTTGGCCAGTTTCCTGAGAGCTTTGGCCTCCACAGGTGCTGTGTCTCTTCCAGAAATACTAGCGTTAGTGTAGGCTTGTTGCCAACGACTCCCGCGGACATAAGGTCATTTAGAATTATTACGTGATGGAGAGCATCCACTTCCACATTTTTTAGAATGGGTTTTATGGAATGGGATGCAGAGGCCAGCGAGATGCATGGATGGCCCAAGTTCAAACAGATATTGTGGCCGAACAGGAATGAGAATTTAGGTGTTCTCTCTTCCAGATCACTGACCATCCTGGCCATTTAGCTCCCTACCAATTATTTTCAATTATTTTACTCCAAATTCCATGATTCAACTCCTATTGCTTTTCTATATTCACTTGCTTGAGAAACTGACAGCTCACTTTGTATCCATCTTGTTCTCTATAATCTCCATGCCTTCTTCTACCATGTTTTCTCCTACTGCCCCCCCATCCCCAACTATTATTCTCTTTTGTGGATTCACCTTTAGGAAGACACACAAAATTGAGTGAATAGAAAATAAATTCTTTATTACTTGCCAGTATGGCCTGAGGGAAGTTATTAAGAAGCAACGGTTCCTAGAGCTGTTTCTAATGTGCCTGTTATAATTGTGGCTGGAGTTTCAATATCAAAGGTTAAAGTATCATGGTTTCCCTTCCACTTTTTTTTATTTGCAATTATTCTTGAAAGAGAGCCTACCTTAAGGAGGAATACTTGATGCAGTCCTTCCCCCACCCAGGTCGCATTGCAGGGTGAAGAACCATCCAAATGTGCTATCTGGGACTCCAGGAATACAAACTAGAGGGAGACAGGCATGTGGAAAGGTTGGAGAGAAGATTCCAGAAGAAGAAAACTCTGTGGATGGGGTGGGTAGACCACACCACTGGGAGGAAAGGATTTTCCAGCTTTAATTTTGGTATTCAAGTACGGATGGAAAAGAATGCAGGTAAGTTTTGTTTTAAGAAAGGGAATACAACTGGGCAAGGGGAATGTGGTTGTGACTAGGCCCCCCAGGAACCAGGGTAAAAAGAAGAGCTCTAATGCTGTGCTGGTCATTTGGAGAGAGACTGAAAGTGAGAAGGGATGGAACACTGCAGGACTGGACAGTGGGCGATGTGGGGTTTTTTTTACCGTCAAATTTCTTATTCGTCTTTCGGAGTTCCCGTCGTGGCGCAGTGGTTAACGAATCCGACTAGGAACCATGAGGTCGCGGGTTTGATCCCTGGCCTTGCTCAGTGGCTTAAGGATCCGGTGTTGCCGTGAGCTGTGGTGTAGGTTGCAGACGCGGCTCAGATCCTGCATTGCTGTAGCTGTGGCGTAGGCCGGCAGCTACAGCTCCTGTTAGACTCCTAGCCTGGGAACCTCCATATGCCGCGGGTGCGGCTCTACATAAGGCAAAAAGACAAAAAAAAAAATCTTATTCGTCTTTGGACACATGATTCTCCTCTCTGAGCCTCAGTCTGCTTAACTGTAAAATGAGACGGTCGGACTTGACTATTCCAAGGTCTTGACTTCGTCCAACTTTGTCGAAGCCCAAATTCTCTAACATTGCAGCTTCACTTGACCGATCCGTCCAGGTGTAACTTTCTTGGTATCATCACAAGGAAGCCAGCTCATGCCCTTTCTCGTCTCTTGCATGCCTCTTCTCCAAAAAGCAAACTCTTCTTGGGGCTTTTATATTAAGCAAATATTGCTGAAGCCTCCCTTTACTGGAGGCACCACGTGGGGGATTAATCCCCGGTAGACCCTTCCCACGTTGTCCCTGCCTTTCTTCTTCTCCGACTCATCCCCTACACCTAGCAGGTCGAACTCATTTAAACTGTAAATGATGGCAAATCAGGAACCTCCTGCTGCTTGTGATGATAACACTTCCCATAATTTGCATGATAAAATTCAACTGATTTCAGACAGCGTTTCTTAGGACAGAGAGGTGACACCAGGGCTCCACGAGGGGAATAAATTACCACCTCGGCTTCTGTGCCATCACAGTCATGGATTCGGATTGGCTGACATTCAGCCCCCAACAAAAGCACAAAGCCTGTCTAATGGAGCAATGAAAAAGCATATCTGGGAAATATTAACAAGTTCTGCATGGTAATTTATGCAAATACACGCCATAACTCAGCCGAAGAGGTTCAGCTTACACCTATAGAAGGGAGCTGCACCAGCCAGGGATTTTATGGAACTGATACCACCTCGCTGCACCGCAGAGGCTATGGGTTTCCATACAAATTAGCCCTGGAGAGGACTCAGGCGGCGATTAGTCCTCAGACCACCTGCGTCAGAATCACCTCGGGGTGCCTATTAAATGTGGTTTCTCTGGCTCTATTACAGATACTCATTGAAATCAGAAGCTCTTAGGGTGGGCCTGAGAACCTGCATTTTAATAAGTTCTCCCTCCTCCCCACCCCTTCTGGTGGTAGTTCTGCACACTGAATTAGACCATTCTTCTGAACTGGGCCTCTCACAGTCAGTACCATCTACATCCAGGTGACGTGCACAGCGACTTACTCTCTTATTGTAGGCACGGGTTAAATCGCTTCACCATTCTCAGTCTCAGGTTCCCCATCTATAAGATCAGAGGCAGACCCAATGACCTCCTAAGTGTTTCAAGCCATGATCCATTTTTAAGTCCAAATATGGGCCACTACTGCAGGCCAAATGAAACATGCATTCGGATGGCCAGTTGGCAAACTGGCCCAGATGGACCGGGTAGCTACATTGCTCCGTAGCTCTGCTGCCTCCCAGGATCCAGGAAGACTACACAGCCTCGCCACCCACCTCTGCCTCCCTGATTTTGCCTCTTTTTTTGTTTGGAAGCTGTGCTTATCCCACTGCTTCTACCAGAGCTTCGTGTCTAGATTCAGACGCTTTCTCCTTAGGGTTAGGCTTTTGAAGGTAGAAGACATTTTGATTTCTACTTGTTTGTTTTGCTTTTGAAGGCTGGTTATGTTTTCCACTCTTTTTTAAAGTAATTTTTATTTTATGTTGGCGTATAGTTGATTTACATTGTATTAATTGTATTAAATTTCAAGTGTAAAGCAGAGTTATACATATATCCATTCTTTTCCAGATTCTTTTCCCATATGGATTATTATAGAACATTGCATGCAGTTCCTTGTGCTATACAGGACACCCTTGTTGATTATTTTATAGTGGTGTAAATATGCTACTCCCAAGTTCCTAATTTATCCTTTCTCCCCACCTTTCCCCTTTGGTAACCATACATTTGTTTTTGAAGACTATGAGTCTTATTTACTATTTTGTAAATAAGCTCATCTGTATCATGTTTTTTTAATCACATAAGTGATAACGTATGATTTTTGTCTTTCTCTCTCTGACTTACTTCACTTAGTATGATAATCTCTAGGCCAACCCATGCTGCTGCAAATGGCATTATTTCATTCTCTTTATGGCTAAGTAATGTTTTCCACTCTTTAGCATCTCTATTCTAAGGAAATAATACTTTGTATGTTTTATGTGCAATAACGTTCCCAACACCTAGAATGGCACCTGTCATATAATAGGCTCTCAATAAATATTCCTTAAAGGAACTCAAGGACAATGACCTGCTGGGAAAGAGCATGGGGAAGGGGAAAAGAGAGATGGGGTATGTCTTAATAGCTCAATATATTAGTACATAAAACTAATATTTAGCAACCAAATATGTTCAAGGTTTTCTATGCATAGGATCACATTTATTCTTTACAGATCTATGAAACAGCTATTAATACACACATTTTACATGAGGAAATTCGGCCCAGAGAGGTTAAAATACTTAACCAAGTCTTCACATTGATATATTTCTGAGGATGGATTCAGTGCCAGTTTTGTCTGGCAATAAAACCTAAGTATTTCCGTCTTAGCTCTGGGTCTCCCAAGGGAAGGTCCAGCAAAAAAAAAAAAAAGGTGGTAATCAACTGTGTCATCTAAGTTAGTTTTTCATCTACTTTTATTGTTATTTCTTTCTTATCTCAAACCTTTTTGTCTTTGTTAAAAGATTTAAAAGCAAAATTGCAACTTCTTTGGACTGGAGCTCAGCTATTTCTGTAACAAAGATGGCTAACCAGTGACCATATCATGACCTTGGGAGAGGGCGTGTCAAGGCAGAGCCTCCACTGGGCATAGCTGGGATAAAGAGCAAGCTCGGAGGACCAAACCACCCTGACTGTGGGCAGGGACTGGGGGCATTTCCCAGTCCTCCTCTCTCCAGGTTACGCACTCCCTTCTCTTTCATCTTCCACACTTTTCCATGGGCGTTCCCTAAGGGTTCCTGCCTGCACCCCTTACGATTTCTTAGGTTACATAGGCTTTAGACATGATGGAACATGGCCAAATAAAGCAAGGGTGATGCAGGCAGAGGAATGAGCACTGGCAAAGGCTCTGAGTGGCTCTAATAGTCCAAAGAAGTTATAACCCTACACAGATTTCATGATCGGAGTCACTCAGAAACATTTCCCCTTATTTTTTTTTCCCTTTTTTGCTTCTTCTTTATCTCTAGATACACAGACTTCTTGAGAAAAGAGCTCACTGCTCAGTGGGTCCTTTTCATTCCTGCTGAGCAGAGGGCTTGAGCCAGGCCACCTGACAGCTTGATGGCCAGAGAGAGACTCGTGATGGGCTATTTGCAGAGTCGGGTTTCCCAGGGAGGAGAGTGGGTGTGGCGGGGCCTCAGGGCCTGAGAGTTTCCCCGGCAATATCCTCTCCTTCTGCTCTGCTGAATTCTTGGTCATTAGCACACGCAAGTACAGACACACAGGTGACAGATACTGCTGGGCAAAAAAAGTGTGTGTGTGTGTATGGATGGATGGGGGTGGTGTGGAAGACATGGTTAGCAGCAGGGGAAAAAAATCACGTTAATGGGAAAACCACAAGTATTATAAGATGGCCCACAGCTGGCCAATCACTGCCTCTGTCTTTATGGTGTGCAAAGACCTTCCTCTATGGGCCCAGTTTATGAAACTCAAAGTCTAACCACTGTCCCCTTAAATTCTTCCCCTCTCCTCTTTGTTATAAGGCATCTGGCCATGGCAAAGGGTCAGCCCACCACATGGCCTGCAGCCACAGCTCCTGATCCTTCTTAGGGAAGAATGTGTGTGTAGTTAGTAAGAAACACAACTGGGTCTCATGCAAACTGGGCGGTGAGGCCTCTGGTTTTTCCTAAATTCAAAGCACCGCCTGTCGTCTGGCCCCGCCGGGCTCCACGTCATCTCATCATCTCCCTCTCTGTTTTGGTTTTGAGCTCGTCTTCCTCTGGTCGCATCGAAGCCTGGTTACATCACTTTCTTCCTCAAGTCTTTCCTGTAACTGTTCTCTTTGCTCCCAAAGGCCCACTGCGCGGGCTGTCTTTGTTCTTCTCACAAAGGGAGTTGTCAGTACTGAAAGCTCTTTATAGAAAGGCAGGGAGCAGGCTCTTGTTCTAAGTCACAATCAAATGTGTTATTTGGGCTTCTCTCTGCTTTCAGGCATGAGGCTGAAACAAAACTTCATAGAGGGACCAGGTACTCATGGGCTTAGGGTGGAGTGAATGCGTATGCGCTGGGATGCGGGAGGGTGAAATTCATCAGAGGAGAAAAAGGAGCCAGACAACAAAGGGAGAGAAGCAGAGGAAGAGAGAGAGAGAACAAAGTAAAAGGGGGCAGGGGTTTGGGAAATGAAACCCATGTGATGGTGCCATAGCCCCAAGGCTTTGGTATCCAACCCCCGGGATAATGTTATACTGTCAGGTCCTCTCAAAGGTCCCTTCAGCTCAAGGGTTCAGTGGGTGTTTAGGCATCATCCAGTCTGACATCCAGAGTGACAGCCATCCAGGTCCCCTTTGGGCTCCTGTTCGGGCTGATGAAATTAGAGCTGTCAGTGTGGGGACAGGCAGCTCAGCGGTGGCCCTGACTAGGGACACCAGCCTGAGGAAGGAAAGCCACAGCCTACGTTCTGACCTGGGCCGTGGCTCTGGGTGCCAGGCTCTGTGCCCCAAAGGCAGCGGTTCGGCCTTCACTTTCTATCTGTCACCCCCGCTTTATGTCTGTCCTCCCCAGTGGCAGTCTAGGGCTGAGGAACGAGTGGGGCAGCCGCTCCTCAGGAGGCTGGAGGCCAAGTTCACGCGTCACCATCCAGACCCAGTTCGGCTTTGCCAGCTTTTTCACACCTTGTGCACCTCTGCAACATACCCTTTGACAGGCTGATTCCGGCTGATTCTGATGGACGAGAGCTGTGCTTGGGGACTGGCAGTGAGTCCCTGTGCGGCCTGGCTCCATGACCGCACTTGCAAGCACTGCCGTTGGGGAGGTCAACGCAATAAAGCCAGGCACAGCTTTTCTTCCCCACGGCCCTCGGCGCTGCCAGCCAAAGCTGCTTTGTGGATTATTAACAACAGCAATTAATAGAGGAGTAATTGAGTGTGAAAGGAGGCCAGGTAGGGTGGCAGAAGCAATCCAGCCTTACACTCCTGGGGCCAGGGCCTCCCCGGGGAGCAGACTACACCCCACGTGAGCAGTCAGTGAGCTGAGGAGGAAGCACGTCTTGGGTTCCATGGGCCAACATTTAGAAGCGGTGGCCTGGTGCTGGAGTGAACTTCAAATTGCAACAAAGTCTCTCTGTTGGATTAAATTTCTGATTCTGAAGGGAGAGTCAATTCCCATTAGTGACATCAGTGCCAAGCCAGGGGTTCTCAAGCTGGCCATTGGAGCTGAAAATGACATTCGTTGTGGGATTTGGGGCCATTCCTGTAAATTCCTCCAAAAGGTAATTTACTTGGATTCAGTGATATCATCTGGCCATTTATGGCTAGAGATCTAGTATTTATGACACTACTTCCTGTGAAAATGCAAAAACCTCATGGAAAGGGTAAGACAGTGAGCCCTGGGCGTTCCCGTTGTGGCTCAGTGGTTAATGAACCCGAATAGGAACCATGAGGTTGCGGGTTCAATCCCTGGCCTTGCTCAGTGGGTTAAGGATCCAGCGTTGCCGTGAGCTGTGGTGTAGGTCACAGACGCGGCTCGGATCCCGTGTTGCTGTGGCTGTGGCGCAGGCCGGCGGCTACAGCTCCTGTTAGACCCCTAGCCTGGGAACCTCCATATGCCACAGGTGTGGCCCTAGAAAATGCAAAAAGACAAAAAAAAAAAAAAGACACTGAGCCCTGTAAGTCAATGTTATGATTAGAATAATAGCAGTAGCAACCAACATGTGTCAAGATGCTGTCATTGCCATCACTGCCGTCACCACCATCATCACCATCATCATCATTATCAAGCAGTTAATAAGGATTGAGGTACATTTGTTCCAGGCAGATTTTAAGTACCTTCAGCGCATTGCCCCTTTAATCTTCATCACAACACTAGGAAGTAGGCGTTGCTATTATCCCCTTTTTCACAGACAAGAGAAATGGGAAAGAATATTTAAGTAAGTTGGCCCAGGCTACCAGTTAGCAAACATAGGTGTCAGAACTCTAAACTCCAAGCTCTTGGAAGCTCGCCAGGGTCTTTGCCATTAACCCCTGTGTTGCCAGAGTAGAGCAGTAAACAGATGGGTCTTAAGGTCAATCCTAGGACCGTGTGACTTTGGAGCTCCCTATGGCTGATTCCATATCTCTGACCAGAGAGGACACGTATAAATCAGGTCAAAAGGTCCAGAAGGTGGAGGCAAGGGGGATACCTAGGTGCAAAGTTTCAGGAGGTGCTCACCCTCAGCCTGATGCGTGAGGCAGCCGTGCCCTCTGACCCTGGGAGCCAGTGCCTCCTTACACAGACCAAGATGGACCGCCCTACCCTCATGCTCCTCTTGGCCCTATTCACAACGATTAAATGAGATCCTGGGGACTTCCCATCATGGCTCAGCAATAACGAACCTGACTAGGATCTATGAAGATGCAGGTTCGATCCCTGGCCTTGCTCGGTGGGTTAAGGATCTGGCATTGCAGTAAGCTGCAGTGTAGGTCACAGACGTGGCTCAGATCTTGTGTTCCTATGGCTGTGGTGTAGGCCGACAGCTACAGCTCTGATTCGACTCCTAGCCTGGGAACGTCCATTCACCTTGGGTGTGGCCATTAAAAAAAAAAAGGGGACAAAAAACTCTTAAAAAAAACAAAAAAATGAGATCTTTTATTCAGATTTCTGGTATATAATAGGTTCTTAAGTATGAATTTCTTTTTCTTGAGATGAATATTACGAGATCTTTCTTGGAGAGCGTGGTCAAGGACAAGAGAAGGAAAAGATGGCAGAGATTTTGGGAAAATGTCTCATTTTCCATTAAAATAATTTCCAAACCACTCTATGTGTTCAGCCTTCTGTTTAAGCCACAGATACAGGGTTTTGGAAAGGTCACAGGTCACCACCTTCTTGAAGTAAACCTGGTACATTGGGGTTCCCACCGGGGCACAGCAGGTTAAGAATTTGACTGCAGCATCTTGGGTTGCTGCAGAAGGGTGGGTTAGGTCCCTGATTCAGAACAGTGGGTTAGGGATCCAGCATTGCCACAGCTGCTGTGTAGGTCAAAGCTGTGGCCTGGATTCGATTCTTGGCCTAGGAACTTTCATATGCTGCAGGTGCAGCCACAAAAAACAAACAAACAAAAAAACCGCTTCATCATTAATTGGGTATGAGGAACAAGAAGGGAGCTGGGAAGGCTCTAATGACAAACTTCACATTTGCTTGGACCCCACTTGGTTCACTTGAGCCCACCAGTAGTTTCTCTGCAGCACGTGTTGAAGATCTCACTTCTAAGGCATGGGGAGCCAATGCACCTGCTGTCCCAGACAGCTTCCTGTCTCCAGGCTTCTCAGACACGCACTCTTCAGGCCATTTTCACAGTGTTTGTGTTCCCCCAACCCTTCTGCAGCAGGCTGGTCCCCATAGGGCACCCACGTGCACGTTTCAGCAAAGAAGCCCCTTGTAGGGTAGGGGAATGGCCTTATATAAGCAAAACGACCCTTTGGAACAGCAGGGTATTACAGCTTGAGGGGAGTTTCAAGACCATTTCATCAAACCCTCTCATTTTAGAGCAGTTGAACCTAACGCCCAGCGAGAGGAGTGACTTATCCTCTGCCTGTGGGTCAGGTGCCATTGTCACTAGAGCTGGGTCTTCCGGTTTTACATAGTTCTCTGCAGTGGAGCTGAGGTGTGCCCACAATGAGGTCGGCAGTGATGATGGCAGGGCGGGTATCTAGCTCTCAACCAACTAGCCTGTCCCCTTCTAGGGAAAACTGCTTTTAGATAGCTTGAAGATGAGCCACTTTTCCCTTTCCAGAAATCCCAAATTTTGCATCTGTAAATTTCATGAAAGAAAAAACTGTATTACATACCCCTCCTCTTTAAGTGTCGGATGCAGTATGTGAATTCGCGTGTGGCTGTGGCTGTGGGTGTGTGTGGAGATGATGGAGGATTTTGAGCAGGTAGGTAACCAAACAGTTTCTCCTCCCAGGAAAGCAAATTACAGCATTTTCCTTTCCCAGGCTCTAGCACAGGGCTGGGCACAACACAGGCTCCGTTTCTGAGCATCTCTTTTTTCCTCTCCTGCCATCTTGTATTCCCAGCTCTCCAGCCCTAGAGGGAGACCTGGGATAATCTCCACCATATGGATGTGGCCACCACAGCATGACAATTATGCTTTAAGGGACTAATGCTTTATGCATCTTTCTCCGCCTTCCCCATCTCCCTAATGATGACAGAGTCACAGGGCCAGTTCTGTTCTCTTTTCCCTCAGGTCACAAAGTGGCTCCTTCCAGGAGTCTGGTTGCTTGCTAATTACTGATGAGGTCTGATCTGACGGAGCCCCCAGCCTTGAGGGTGCTCTGATTCGCGGAGACCTGAGAGCTGAGTATTTAGCTGGATATTTAGGATAATGTCTCCCCGGGGCCTCACCCTTTGGAAAAGGAACAAAGTCAGCATCGACCCCAAGCACCAGCCGCTTCTGAGAGCAACGCTGGCCAATGACTATTGTCTCTCCCGGGTGATTTCTCTCTGGTCGCAATGATTCAGATAATCCAGCCAGAAATAATTTTGAGGCAATGTGGAATAGCCAAATAATTATGATATCTCTTGTAGGTCTATAGCCCTGAATTACCTTAGAAACTGGAAAAATTGCCTCTGCATCATTCATTCCAGCATGTTCAGTACTTGTGTGTGTTTGTTGGTGTAAATACTTATTTAGACTAATATGGCTTTTATAATATAAAAATAGTTCCATCAACATCATTTTATTTAGACCTTGCAGTAACGCTGTATGGTTATTTCTGTTAGCTACAATTTTCATTAAAACAGACTTGTTTAGAAGTTCCTATTGTGGCTCGGCCAGCCAAGAACCCAACACAGTGTCCGAGAGGATGTGGGTTCCATCTCTGGCCTCTCTCAGTGGGTCAAGGATCTTGTATTGACACAAGCTGCCGTGTGGGTAGCAGATGCAACTTGGATCCCGAGCTGCTGTGGCTGTAGTGATTTAAACCACTAGCCTGGGGAGTTCCCTTTGTGGCGCAGTGGTTAACGAATCCGACTAGGAACCATGAGGTTGTGGGTTCGATCCCTGCCCTTGCTCAGTGGGTTAACGATCCGGCGTTGCCGTGAGCTGTGGTGTAGGTTGCAAACGCGGCTCGGATCCTGCGTTGCTGTGGCTGCGGCGTAGGCCAGTGGCCACAGCTCCGATTAGACCCCTAGCCTGGGAACCTCCACATGCCGCGGGTGCGGCCATAAACCCGCGGCCATAAAATGACAAAAGGCAAAAA
>PVHT020000175.1:26114774-26245422 GCA_004024745.2 Catagonus wagneri
GGGGGGGGGGGGCGCGGGAAGACCTGTTTAAAGTCACAGAGCCAATAAGAACAGAGATGGGACTTAAAAACCAAGTCTATTGATTTCACACTCAGTGGCTGTTCAGCGAAACCAGACCTACTCATCCCCAGTGTGTACGGGTGCCCTGCTACTCAAAGCGTGGTCCACGGACCAGCAGCATGGGCATCTCCCAGGAACTTGCTAGAAATGCAGAATTTCAGCCCTCACTCCAGACCAGCATCAGAATCTGCATTTTAACAAGATCCCCAGGCAGTTCCTCTGTGCATTGAAGCTGGAGATGCAATACTTCAGAGCAGTGCCACCCAATGAAAATATAGTATTTACTACATACGTACTTGGAGTTTTCTTACAGGTAGAAAGGAACCAGTGAAATGAATTTTAGGGTTAATAACACACTTAGCCTCAAATGTTGAACATGTGACCATTTTAATGTGTGTCCATGGAAAAATTAGCGAGAAATTTTATTTCTGTTTTTTGGATGAAGTCTTTGCAGTCTCACATGCGCTTCACGCTTACACATCTCAGTTTGGCCGAACACACTTCAGGGGTTCCAGCCTACTGGGTAGCGCAGATAAGAAGCAGTGATGGAGTAACGTTCTCGAACCTTAGCCCAGCTCAGAACCACTGGGAGGGCTTGTCTGCGCAGATGGCTGAGCGTCCACCTACGGAGTTACTGATTCAGCGGAACTGGATTAGGACGCAAGTATTTACATTTCGAACTAATTCCTGGTTGACGTGGCTACTGCCACTCCCAGGACCACGATTACAGAACCCCCGCTCCACACGCCCCTCGGCCCCCACTTTGGAAATCATAAGGTCCTGGATCTAAAGAAGAAAAACAAAGAGGACCCAGAAATGCACGTGGAAAATCTCAACTATGAGAAAGAACATTGGCTTCTTGGCCCACCAGGTGGGGAGTAGTTTGGTCTCTGGGGCCTGGACCAGGCTGTCCACAGTCTGACAAATCAGAAGGCAGATATTCACCTTACAGAGAATGTGTGTCTAGGTCTAGATGTACTGAGTGCAGCGTTAACTGTTATACTGAAGGTTAGCCTCAGAGGGCGTCCCCAGACTTCCGTGAGCGTCCTTGAAAGCCTCCTTTCCCTGGATCCAACCACTCTCTCTTAACCACGTCTCTATCCTTTTCCTTGAAAACTGTCCTGGATCTTCTCA
The DNA here is from genome assembly GCA_004024745.2 of Catagonus wagneri. Classification (NCBI taxonomy): domain Eukaryota; kingdom Metazoa; phylum Chordata; class Mammalia; order Artiodactyla; family Tayassuidae; genus Catagonus; species Catagonus wagneri. Next base: position 26,115,969 of record PVHT020000175.1, read on the forward strand.
TTCCTTCTGCATCCATTCCATCTCCCTCCTGTCCCACCCGGAAGCCCCCTGGCAGTTCTTGCTTCCGGGCTTGTCCCATCCGCAATTCATCCTGCACAGGCAGCCGGAGACCTTTTTCGAAGGCCAATCCGTCCAGGCTTCTTCCCTGACTTAAACAATCCCCAAAGCTCCCCCGGACCTGAGAATAAAGTTCCACTTGTTCAGCCGGTTTTTGACGCACTTCATGGCACTCTCCGGTCACACACGGCACCCTTCTTCCTTCAGCACCCTGCTCCAGAGACGCTGGCCTTTCCCCTCTTTGAACGAGAACAGAAAAGCTCTTTTCCGAGGTCTAGGCCTTCCCATTCGTGGTCCCTCGGCTTGGAATTCTCTTCCTTCTCTGATTTGTCGGGTTGGCTGTGCTCCGGGTCTCAGCAAATGCCACTTCCTCCAAGAAGTCTGATTGGGCCACCCTATGGAAAGTAGCTTTCTCATCCTTCAAGCTTCCTTGGAGCACCCGGACATCTCCTTCATGCCACCGAACACGATTTATTATTACATGTTTCCTGTGTGTTTACTGCTTCACGTTGGCCTCCCTCAACAGTGTCTAAGCAACCAGAGGAAAGGGACCACATATTCCGTTCATTTCTATGTCCAGTCTAACCCCTCACGGTGCCCAGCATGGCAGTAGACCCTCACAGATCTGTTGGTCAAACAGATAATTCTGTCATGTTAATACGTGAAAAGACATAAACAGTAGAAAAGATGATCTTGACTATGCTTGCAGTTGTTCGAGGCCGTTGGGTGATAGAGGCCAAGCAAGGGAGGCACTTTCCGCCCCACAGCGTTGATGTCACTGTGAGCATCTACGTTCCGAATGTTCAAAAATGGTCCAAGACAGCAGAGAGATGGACCAGGCCAGGCTAGCTGGCCTGTGAAGGTCAGTGTCAGGAAGAAAATATGTCAGTCACTCACAGCAAACCGTTTGTCGGGAGAGGCAGCCTGGTAGCAGAGAGAAGCCAATTACCATTTTCATTTTCTTTATTTGGACAACTGGTGGAATCTGATCGCTCCTTTGCCACTTTAAATTAAATCGAATCCAGCATGGTTGCTTACTGTAGAATTTCATTTTTTGGCTTTAGTTATAATCTCTAGGTTGTATCCCATTTCCTTTCGTATCCAGACCAGGCTATGGATTCCCAGTATCTTCCTGGCTTCCCTGCCTAGGTGCAGACAACATACAATCTCAGGAATTGTACACCAGAGGGGTGTAGTCTGAAAATCCCGGCGGCAGCGTGCAGCGGTCCCGCGTTTCCCAGCTGCTGGCCCAGGCTAGACTGCAGAGCCTCAAGCATTGGCTGGGGGAGCGGGGGCTTCATTGCCTGCAGCAGAGGTTCTAATAAATCAGGAGAAATCCCGCAGAGGGCCCCCACGGGTTCAGTTATTTAGGTGAGAGCGGAGCAAAACCAGAGCTAACCCGTTCTTCATCTTGCCTGGGTTTCCTTTCTCCTGGAGGTGCCTTTTGTTGGGGAGTCCAGAAGCCTGTACTATTGTGAGCCTTCCAACTGGCTCTGTGTGTGTGTCTGGGTGTGTGTGTCTGGGTGTGTATGGGTAGGCGGAGGTTTGAAGAGGGGAGATGCACACCTCATATGCTTCTCCCTCTTTTCTTCTTTTTATCATCATTAATAATGAAATATTGAGACCAGGCTGCTAATGAGCCTAAACTCCCTCCTGTTAGTTTATTTTTTTGCCTTCAGACTGTCACTTCAGAGTAAATTACTTTCCTCTGCGCCTTGTTCCAGTAATATTACACCAGCACGACCCCCCCCCCCACTCTCCCTTCAGGGTTATTCCGTCTCTCCCTTTGCCGTTTGCTAAGCAAGGGAGGGCGTCCCATCTATCACATTTAAACCTGCAAGCTGTGTCCCCTCCTGCAATGGAGACATCGTTCTTGTTGTTTTGATCGAGTCGGGTTTTAAATACTTACACAATACCCGTGGATATAACCTATAAATAAGTAAGTAAGTAAATAATATATAGCCGTCTCTGGGTGTTATTTCTGGAGTTCTGCAGAGGAAGATTTAGAGACCAGGAGGCAGAGGGAGACCTGTTTCGGAGGGAGGGAGCAGAATGCACAGACAAGCTGTAGTCCCAGCCATCCGCTGCCATCGCCGTCTGCTCAGCCCTGGCTCCTGTTCATTTCATGGCATGCTAAGCATTTCCTTGTCAATTGGGAGATGTCAGAATGTGAAAACAACCAACATTAAGTAGATATTTTGTGCCAGCACTACAGCAAGTGTCTCAAATATGCTTTTGTCTCCTGTTCAAAGATGCTAAACCAGTCTCCATCAAACAGCCACCATTTTTGCCTGTTTCCTTTGCTATCAGGGACCACAAAGGACTGAAAACTCGGTGCTGCTTTCTCTCCCTCTGATTTCCTCTCTGCTTCCTTTCTCTCTTCCTTGTCTTCATGCAAAGGCTCTCAAGCCTTAGTTTATACCCCAGTTCATTCTGCCATTTGCCACGTTATCTTGGGCAACCAATTTAACCTTTCTGCGCCTGTGACCTTGCCTGCGGAGTGGTGGTAAAAGTATCTCTTCACAGTCTTTTCAGGACTAAATGAAATGGTGTGTGCGATGTGTTCAGTATGGTGCTTCGCACTTTATAAACACTCCATAGATCCTTTCTTCTTTGCCTCTGTTTTTCAGTCTCTCTCTTGCCCGTCTTTTTTACCACTAGGAATTCTGACCTCAGAGCATTCGCTTTTACTAATCACCCATCTGTCTATTCTACACAGAACTGAACATATTTCCACTTTTGGACTGATAGTCACAGACAGTGCTGTGTAGAAACATCGGAGCTTGAAGCAAAAAAAAAAAACTCAGTAAGACTGTTCCTGGAATTTTTGAAATTTTGACCATTTGTTCATCACAGGTCTTTTTGCTCTGTTTGATTTTTTTTTTAATTGTGCGTTAAAATGACATTTGTCTTGATTATTGCTCTTTTAAGCCATGCTTCAATGTGTGCCCGAGTCGGGTGTGTCCTAGGCCTCGCTTGCCTTACCTTAGCCCCGGCCCTGGCTGTCACAGAAATCAAGTTTCTTCTAGTCACCATACCTTTTCCTCTTACTCTCTGTGTGGACCCTTGTTCAGGACATATCCTCTCAATAAATAAATGGCCACTCACCTGGTATTGATCATTACAGAGAAAAAGGAAGTGAGAGTCAGTTTTATCCAGAAGAAAAAATTGCTTTGGACGGAGCATGAAACAAAAGGCTGGCAGGGAAACACATTTGAGATCTACGAGACCTCGAGGTTAGGTCCTCAAATCCCCCGGCTGATCCCTGAAATCCGGTCTTTCCTGCCTTGATAGGACATGAATAAGGGCCAGCCCAGAGGTGGGGTTGTTTATGAACCTGACACTGTGGGTGCAAGACGGCGCCAATGGAAGGGTCAGGCCGCAGAATTCAGTGGCATAGCTTTTCCTTTTTCATTTCTATCCATGTGAGTAAGAAGCTGCCCCTGAGATTAAGCGTTTTTATGGTGGGTCTTCTGCCTCCTCCCTGATAAAGTAACAGTGTTTATCCCTTAGAGTTCTTTTGATTTAAGAATAAAAGAATAGCTTTCGGTCAAACAAGAAGGTGTCTGTGCAAACTGGTAAGGGGTAGGACCACCTCCCCACCTCCCCTCAGCACCCAGGACAATGCTGGAAAATTATGCAAAGCTCTCTAAGCTCTGGGGTCCTGGGGGGAGCTCAGCTCCTTTAAATATGCCCTAGAAAAAGCTACCCCAGCTAATGGTTGAGGCTATTCTATCTCTTCCAACCCCACGCAAATCCTCTAGCTAACCTGCCCTGTGTTCAAGCCAGGCAACGTATAGGCTTGGGGTCACGCAAGACACTAACCAAACCCAATGCACTTTAACCTGAGCAAGGTTTTGTTGTTGTTGTCATGGTTTTCTCGAGTTGATTCTGGTTGGAGGCAAAGCCTTTGTTCTAGTTTGTTTTTCCAGTGTTTGCAAATACACCTGAAGAATTTACCAAAATGTCAGAATTTGAAGCATCCAGGCACTTACCTATGTGAACAAGTTTTGAGAGCTATCCTGGTGTGGAAATCTCCAGAACAATGATTCCTAAATGTCAGCTTCAGAACCACAGGAAGATTTATTAAAATTACGAGTCTCCACCCTTGCAGTTTCTACTTCAGTAGGTCTGAGGTAGGATTCAGGAATTTGCACTTTTTATTTATTTTTTATGGCCGCACCTGCAGCATTTGGAAGTTCCTGGGCTAGGGGTCCAATCAGAGCTGCAGCCGAGGCCCCAGTCAGGGCAACAGGGGATCGGAGCTGCATCTGTGACCTTTCCTGAAACTTGCGGCCAAGCTGGATCGTTAACCCACTGAGGGAGACCAGGGATCAAACCTTCATCCTCAGGGAGACTGTGTCATGTTCTTACCTGCTGGGCCCTAATGGGAATTCCCAGGAAGGTGCATTTATAGTGTGTTCCCAGGAAGCGTCAGTGCTGCTCACTTGAAGATGGTGCTTTGGGGACCACTGGCATAGACTCTAGGACATCACGAGGTCACAGCTCGAAGTCAGTGCTTTTCCTGGTCAGTTGGACTATCTTATGAATTCAAAGCAGAGAGAAAATGTCTTTCCCCTTCTTATCCATCAGCATAGCCTAGATTTTTACTAACATAAATTCCTTTAAGGGGCCCCCTCTCGTGTCAGCTCTGTCCTTCTCCATGTCCTTGGAATGTTTTCCCTCCAGCTGGTGGGAAAGAAGAGAGTAAAGGGGAAACACATCCATCCACTTTGCAGTCACTCTGGCCCCGGTGAGGCACATGTCATCGGGAGGGCTGAGGAGAGTGGAGTGTGGCTGCGTGCCTAAGTGGGAAAAGAAATATGTGCTGGTGAATTAATAGCCATCTCTGCTACACCCCTAAAGAATATTTGGGAGTTCCAGTTGGTTTTATATAGATTATTTCATAAGTGATCTCAATTTTCCACTTCATGTCAGCAGTGTCAAACACTGGTAGTCATGCCCTATTCATTCCCCAGTTATTTGGCAACTTGACATAATCCGTCATTTCTTCCTAGAGAGAAAGTGTTCCCTCTCTGCGTAGTTGGGTTTTGAGAAAGTCCATCATCAGTCCGGGGGAAGATGCTGGTTCTTCTTCAGAGAGTTGTGATTCTCTTCTATAAGAATTTCCGAGACCAGGAGTTCCCGTGGTGGTTCAGCAGTTAATGAATCCGACTTGCATCGGCGAGTATGTGGGTTCAATACCTGGCCTTGCTCAGTGGGTTAAGGATCCGGCTTTGTTGTGAGCTGTGGTGTAGGTCGCAGATGAGGCTTGGATCCTGCATTGCTATGGCTCTGGCATAGGCCAGCAACTATAGCTCTGATTGGACCCCTAGCCTGGGAACCACCCTATGCTGTGGGTGTGGCCCTAAAAAGACCAAAAAAAAAAAAAAAAAGAACTTCTGAGACAATAAAAGCAGCTTAACAATCTCCTTTCTCCTTTAGATCCCCTTATTTCTGATACCTTTTTTGTTAATGGGAAGAGAACAGTGGATAGGCAGTCGGAGAAAAAAAGAGTAAAACTTTTTATATTTTTTTAGCCACCTGACTCCTCCTGTATTTCAGTTACATACAGTTTGTATGAGAACATGAGAATGAACATCTGACCAGACATCAATTTTTGCTGCAATCAAGATTCTGACAAATTGTATGATGTCTAACTATGTATGTAGGCAGAGGTACTTAAAATAGTCTAGAAATCACCACTTGCATGCAGGCGTATTATTACCTGTGATGAAATAATGCTCTTCTGTGTCAAGGAAGGTTAAAAGGAAGACGTTGAAATCAGTGCCTCCCGCACCCTCCTGGAGTTTACAGGGAAAGAATGAATTGCTATTCAATCTATTCTGGCTTCTGGCAACTCTGACCACATACTTATTCGTACGGTTCTCCTTGTCCCTCCCAAGGTGTCTACTTTTTATACAGAAAGTCACTGAAAGCAGCTCCTAGATAGTGCTTTCATCTCCTGAGAGATTGTTAGGACAAGGAACTGCTGTACTGAACTCATTCTGAATAACAAGAAAACTGTTAAATGCATGTAATTCCTTATACTTTTCACATTAACTTTGCATACATTTTCTCCTTTGGTGCTATTTATAATCTTGTGTGTATATATGTGTCTGTGTGTGTGTGTGTGTGTGTGTGTGTGTGTGTGTGTGTGTATATATATATATATATATATATATGTAGTAGGTACTGTCTGTTTCCAATTTCCAGATGAGGAAAATGATGCGCAAAGTATGAGAGTCACACGCCTAAGGTTACCAAGTGAACTTGAAGATGGAACTGAGTCTAGAACTGAGATATGTATGCTTGATAGAATCTTGGGGTTAGACACATGTGAATATTACCCCTGGCCCTCATGTTAGGAGCTCCTTTCCACTTCCTTCCCACAACCTGCCCAGTGGTTTTTGAAGCTGATGAAGTTGTTACTTACATCACTATAATAACATTTAGGCCAAATAAATTGTTTTGGTGTTATAAATTCTCAACATGTTCAGCAATTAGCTCCAAGGAATTCTAATGCACACGCATTTTAGACATCAAATTTATTTCTCTCCAGTAAAAGTGGCAATGTGAAAATGTCATAGGCATCACTTAAACAAGCAAAATATCACACAGTTTCCATCAGACCCTCTGGATTCTGAAGAGAGAAGGATACCGCCCCCAACACTCACATATGTTTCTGTCTTCTCCTTATCCATCTTACTTTCCAGGGAACAAGGATCTGGAGAAGCCCAACTCAGAGGGAGCACAGAAGCTTAAGATGGCAACAGTGACCCAGCACCTAACATTTTCTTTTTTCAGAAATATAACTGGAGTTCCCATAGTGGTTTGGTGGTTAACAAACCCGACTAGTATCGATGAGGACACAGATTTGATCCCTGGCCTTTCTCGGTGGGTTAAGGATCCAGCATTGTCGTAAGCTGTGGTATAGGTTGCAGACATGGCTTGGATCCTGCATTGCTGAGGCAGTGGTGTAGGCTGGCAGCTGCAGCTCCAGTTCGACCCCTAGCCTGGGAAGCTCTATACACCACAGATTTGGCCCTAAAAAGACAGAAAGAAAAGACAACTTATAATTATGATTAACAGGACCCATCCCACCATTTCAAATTTCAAGGTGTAACTCTTGTTCCTGTGCACAGGGCACCACCTTATCAAGTGTCTAGAATTATCTCTAAATGTGATGTCACCATGCAAATGAGGATGCATTCTATGGAAAAGTCTTATTTTATGTATCTCATGACCTATCAGATGAGACACATGTAAAAATGCCATCAAAGAGAGGGAAAAAAGCAAAACAAAGAACTTTTTATGCTCTTCTTTTTTCCCAGGGTGTGCTCCCTTTCTGTTTTACAAAATTCACCCTCAAATTGCTTCTGTATCATAACCAAATGGTAGAGGATCGGATCAGAAGCATCAGGGAACATGTCGTGGCATTTCCTGCGAATTTCCCTTTCTCCAGCTGGGCTCTAAATGGCCTCGTGGCGCTGACTAACAATTTGGCCTTCATCCAGAGCACTGAGCCCTGCCGGCATATTATGATTACATTTTTTGCATAGTCGACGTTGCTACATTAAACTCCAGATGCTTTCTCACAAGTCACTAAATTAACATCACATCCATTTTTGGCTCATTAACATTACACTAAGATCACAATAGGATGCTCACCCAGAAAGGTGGCTGTGCGCTTGTCTCCTGCTCGCATCACCTCTTCTGTTTTCACTTGTGTAAAATGAGGTCAGGGAAAAGGAGCGAGGAGCCCTAAAGTAGACCCAGATCTAAGACGTCATAGGAAACGGCGTCTCTGTCAAGAGGAAACAGTCACCATCCTGTGTCTGTCAGCAGCTTGACATGTTTTACGAAGTGCGAGTGACAGCCTTTAATGTATGTACTAAGAAAATTACTGTTGGAGAATTTTTTAAGAAAACTAATACACTTTACGACATGAAATATATTAAAATGTCGGTGTTGTAACCAATGTTTATAAAAATATATTACAGTCATTTATTGAGTTTGTAAAGCACATTATGGACTAACAAGACAAAAGATGTTTTGCAAATAAAGTTATTATTTTTTAGCATGTGCATATGCTGCCCTAGTTTACCAAGTAGAGAGAGGTGGTACATTTGACCTCTTTTAAACAGACTATTTTTTGAAATACTTTATTTTGGAAGATAAATACATTGGTCTTGACAATAGTTGGCACACATTTAAGCAAAGCCTTTTGCACTTCTGCACAAAAGTACTTTTGGCTGAAGTCTAGTGTACCTTGAAATATTTAGTATCTATCTGAGAAATGGGTTCACAAATCTAGCTCTGCAATTGCCTGTCACAACTGCCCTGGTATTTGACAAGAGACCTTCATTAGACCATGAATCAGGATGGATGCATTGTTTTCCATCGTGTGCTCAATGTCTGGCTCAGGGCAGGACACATAGTAGGTTATCAATAAATGTGTGTTGAGTAGATAAATTAAATAATGGATGAATGAAGCATAACTCGATTCCATTGACTCTCCTGCAATCAACTTGAATGGGTAGAGGCAGTGTGTCTATTTCAAAGAACGGCTTTCCTCATATAGGTCTTACAGAATCAGACCTTTAAAATAATAATTATTAACCGGAGAGGTGCATTTTCAGATGTGTAAGCTTATCAGCAAAGGACATCTTTCCGAGACAAGAGCACTGAATTCAGGCTGTGACCCTCGATTTTTTCCTTTTGGGGGAGATACAATGAGTACGTGAACAGATCTTCATGCTGTACAAATCAGGGTTGGAGATCCATGTATTGTCAATATGTCAATAGCGTTTCTTCTAAAAATTCTCAATATTCCTTTGTGCAAAACTGTCCCAGAGGGAGGAAAATGCCAGGTGGACAACGTGTCTTGTTTTGTCTGTTAAAGCACCTGTTTGGTTTCACACACTGCCAAGCACTATCCTTTTCCCAGTCTTCTCAACTTCTCCAGACTTCTGGGACCCACAGCCCATGCTAGCCCAGTGCTGCGAGGGATGAGGGACGACTTCGACATAGATGGTGTCTTACTTTGCTGAGCACCTTCAGGGTTGGAAGGGGTTGGAAATGGCTTTCAAAGAGCCAGAGCCACAAGCTGCCATTTGTGAAGTGCTAAAACTACACTCAGGCTTAATGTAGCTGCAGTGTTTTCCACAGTTCAGAATGAAATTCATTTGAAAACACATTCCCCTTGAAGAAAATCTGAAAATTAGAGAAAATGATAAAGAGAGGGAATGATACTACAGCGTAATCCCACGCTTGAGATGAGCCACTTTTTGTATTTCCTATTTCCTTATATTTGTTTATAGTCTGTATCCTACTTATGTTTAGATTTTATCCTCTGTATATTGACATTTTGCATCCTGCCTTTTTTTAACCTGGATTCTGGCAAAAGCTGGGATGACGATAAAACAAATGTGTCCAGTGATAGAAACGCTGCCATCGCCCATTTAGAGTGAAATAGTCATAAAATGCCACAGACTGAAGGAGCTTAAAAATCATTTATTCAGACCCCACTTCTCTTTCCCACCCCATGGATCAGGACAAAATCGGTTTTGCTAACACCCCACGCGCCACAACCTGTTTGCTTGGTGCTCCTTTAGGCATAATGGGCGGGCACGCAGGGCAGGGTTCTGGAGCCAGACTACTTCAGTTCAGACCCTGACTCTGAAACTTCCTAGTTTTGCAGTTTTGAGCAACAGACTCACATTCCATCCATTACCGTTTCCTCTCCAGTAAAATGGATATAATGATAGTGCCGATCTCATGATTGTTATGGAAATTAAACACGTAAATACACAAAAAGCTCTCAGAATAGAGCTCCTGTAGTTAATATGTTGTCAGTAAATGTTAGCTGTTATTACTACTAATGCACATACTATCATATGTCTAGGACAAAATACATTTACAAGTTCATGGTCACGGTGAATTCCATTTGGACACTGTCCCAAAAGACTAAATGTCATGATCAACAGTATGAGTTTTCCATCAATCAGTGGAGTAGGGGAAAAAAAAAAAGCAAGCAAATATATTAATAGATTATAAGCCCTTGTAGGGTTTTAAAAGAAATATACATCATGGCTTACAAATTTTACTATAGAAACAAAACAGAAATGAAGCAAATCTTGGAATTCCCATTGTGACTCAGCAGCAATGAACCCAACTAGTATCGTGAGGATATGGGTTCTATTCCTGGCCTCGCTCAGTAGGTTAAGGATTTAGCATTGCTGTGAGCTGTGGTGTAGTTTACAGATGTGGCTCGGATCCTGTGTTGCTGTGGCTGAGGTGTGGGCTGGCAGCTGTGGCTCCAGTTTGACCCCTAGCCTAGGAACTTCCGTGTGCTGTGGGTGTGGCCCTAAAAAGACAATTAAAAAAAAGAACTGAAGCAATCTTGATAAATATTAAGGCAGTATCTATGTCTAAAACTGTATATTAGTAATTTTTATTATTGTCCTTAGAAAGCATCAATTCTGACATCCCCATTTTACAGATGCAGAAACTGAGACCAGGAGAAGTTACAGAACTTACTTTAAGGAGCAAGCCTGAGCTCATGAATACACAGGGACCAGAACCAGAGGCTGCAGTTCCTAGCCTGATGTTATTTCCAGGGCATGACAGCTACATGTTATAAGAACAAAAGTTCAGAGAAAAGAGAGAAAGTAGGTATGAAACGATTCGAGAATGGTTTCATGGAAAAGGTGGAATTTCAGTTGGGCTTTAAGGGAAAGATTTGGAAATGATGCCAGTGGGAAGAAGAACCATTTAAGTGGAGAGAAACAGAAGTGGGGCCTCCACAGAGTAACGGCCAGGGTGGGTTCAGATAAAGGTTCCAGAGGGTGGTAAGGAGCCCAGTGGACCCTAATGTGCTTAACTTTACATGGAGAGGTTACTAGTTCATATACTGAGCTTTTACACTGAGCTTGGCACATGACCTAGAGTTTTTTTTTTTTTTTTTTTAATTGCCACACCCATGGCATAGGGAAGTTCCTGGGCCAGGGACGGAACCTGAGCTGCAGCTGTGACCTACACCACAGCTGTGGCAATGCCCGATCCTTTAACCCACTGAGTCGGGCTGGGGAATCAAACCCATACCTCCAGAATGAACTGAACCACTGCGGTCAGATTGTCAACCCACTCTACCACAGCAGGAGCTCCAATTTATTAAGGGCCAGGCACTGTGCTAAGTTTTTTTTTTTTTTTAATAGTTATTATTATTCGCTGTGGTTGTAGTTGTTTGTTCATTTGTTTTTTGGCAGCACCTGTGACATATGGAGGTTCCCAGGCCAGGTATGGAACCCATGCCATAGCAGTGACAATGCCAGATCCTTAACCAACAATGCAGAGCTTTTATCTTAAAGTAACAGGAAAGGCAGTGACATCCACTCTACTTAGAGCTAGTAGTGGACAGTGCAATGTTGAGTAGCGCTCCTTTTTCCCGTTTGCCTATACAGAGACCCAGAAGCCCTGGGAAGCAGTGGAGAGAGGCAGCGTGTTTGAGTATCAGCTCTGTCACTTGCTCCCAGTATAGTGTGACTTTGAGTAAACCTCTCAAGCCCTCATTTGCTCATCTGTTGATAGTCAGAAGAGTACTATCTTACTGCTGGATTGTCATGCAAACAGAGAAGAAAATGCACATGCTTGTGCTTTCAAAACTGTAAAGGGCTAACAATGTGCTTTGTCAAATTTCCTCAGCTTTCCTTTCACCATCAGTGGCTAGCAGACCCCGCTAACTCTTAGCCATTCACCTTGCTCTCCCAGGGTCGCCATTGCAGCTGGCACCCAACCATGGAACAGCTGCACCAGGCAATTGAGAACATTTCTTAGAAACCACAGCACAGTTCACGAGCTGCACATGAATTGTGGTGACTGATTAAAAAATACAAGATGAAATATTACAGCTATCAATAATTCCTGCACATGGCTGACTTCTAATGAAAAGGTAAAAGTTTCTGAGGGAGAGAAGAGAAATGAAGGAAAGGAATTTTTATCAATTTCAGAGGAACGTTTGATATAATCCTGCAAATTTTTCTTGGTGAAATATTTTCTTTTATTACCCTCCATCATACAGTGTTTGTTTAATTTCCCCTTTTCAGCAGGTATATATTTCAGTTTTTAATTTAAAAAACATCATTGCCCCTCATTGGTTTCCTCACATCATTTCATTTCCTATTTGCTCATGATTCTCCTTGGAATTTTTGTTGCAAGTGATGAGGAATTCCTCCTGATATTTTATTCCCCAAAACTTTTGTATAAAAAGAAGAATATGACAAGCGACTTCATTTTGAGAGACTTCGTTTCCATATCTGCCCCCAAAGCAGTATGTAGTTTCTACCTCCAGCACTTAGAAGCACAATACCACCTCCGTCAATATGGCCCCCTGAAATACTGTAGTGAAAATATTGTGAAGAATCAATCATCTGTCGTATAATTAGTGGGTGTCCTGCCACATGGTTGCAGAGAGCTGTGTGAGGCTGTGAGAAGCTGAAGTCTCTTTAGCTGGTGGGTGGGTCTGGCGATACAAGAATCATTCAGTGCAGGGTCCATGCATCTCCTTCCCCACCCTCTTGTTTTTCCCTTTCTACATCTACTCTCTCCTCTCTTATTAGCCTCCTTCCTAGTCCTTCCACACAGTCAGGGCTTGGCTAGTCTTAGGCTACCTGGACTTTGCAGAAGGAAAGACAAACCAAGAAACAAACAAAACCCAAACAACAATGACGACGACAACAACAAGAAATAGTGAAGAGCGGAGAACATTTTTTTTAAGTCTATCCCACCAGATTCGTATGGAAGTCTCACTTGCCAGGGAACACTTCTGCTGTGAGTCTGAAGCATGGATTTCTCTACAGTCCTCAAAATAATACCTTTTCAATAGGTCTTCTTAGTCTGGCTGAGTTCTGGACACCCAGATAGGTAGGAGTCCCAGAAACAGCCAAATTCTGAAGTTAGGAGGACAGTTCTGTAGATTTCCAAGTCTGTCCCAAATTTTTAACACCAGCTACAAGTTTGGGAGCTTCCCCAAACCACCCTGTCTGGGGAAAACACTCACTGTTTTTTTTACTGTCACACTCACAACACTTGTGACACCAGACGTGGAGGTTTTTTATTTTTCCCGCACCAACCAAGTCTCTGATGCCAGCTACTTGTCCCACAGTTCAGTTCAGTTCCGATCCCTTAGGTTAAGGGCTTGGTCCCACAGGACTGCTCCCCATTTAGATGTCAATAGTATAAGTCGTAAGTCCCCAGGTTACCCACAACTCTGCTCTGACTCCGCTACGAATCGGAGGTTCCCATGGCCCTCTTCTTGGGTTCAATAATTTGCTATTACAGCTCTCAGAACCCAGGAAAATGGTTTACTGAATACTGCTGCTTTAGTACAAAGAACATTTTAAAGGATACACATGAAATGTAAGCCAGGCAGCATGTCCTGAGTACAGGAGCTTCTGTCCCAGTGCATTTCGGGTAGACCACCCTCCAGGTATCCAGAAGTGCTCCTCAACCCAGAAACTCTCTGAACTCCATAGTCCAGGGACTTTCATGGAGGCTTCATCACATTGCCATTATTAACGATTAACTCATTTTTTAGCCCTTTCTACTCTCCGGTGGATGGAGGGTAAGGCTGAAAGTCCCAAGCTTCCAATCATGGCTTGGCCTTTCCAGTGACCTGCCCCCATCCAGGAGCCCACCAAGAGCTGGCTCATTTAGAACAAAAGATGTTCCTGTCCCAGGAAATCCCAAGGGATTTAGGAGCTCTGTGTTGTAAACTGGGATGAAAGGCCAAACATCAATAGAAACTGGGGGAAGACACAATATAGAAATCTAATTATTTCGCATACTTTTAAGTTCAATCACTCACAAGAAAGACTCACTATTATCGCTATTCTATTCTTGCATCCGTGTTGATTAGAGGAAAAGGATACAAATGAGGATCAGCCAAAGGAAGAGACACAGGATGGAGTCTAGGAGAGTTCTAAAGCTTGTCTTCCATCCTCTGCAGGATGAATTACTCATGAAGCCCCTCAATATTGGCATGCAGACTTTTTATGAGGCTTCATTACATAGTCATGATTTATCGATTGCCCACGTGGTTGAACTTAATCTCTAGGTTAACTCAAACCTCAAGACCAAGAGCCTCAACCCTCTAATGATACTGCTGGCCTTTCTGGCATAGCCAGAGTCACCTGTGACCAGCCCCACCCTGAGTCATATTATGAGACAAATTATCAGGAGTGTGTTTGGGGGACGCCAAGCACTCCTGTTAGGAGCCAAGGACAAAAGTCAGACCTCTATTTAGACATGGCTAAATTCCTCAGTGCTCCGGGGTAAGAAACAAAGTGGAAAACCCATGGCAGCCATCCATGTCCAGCTGTTTCACTGAGTAACTCTCAGCCCCTCGCCTCACCCCTTGTACTCTTTAAACGGTCAGGTGTGTTTATTCTAAATAGAGTATCGATCCAGAACTATTGCCTTCACCCAGTCTGTATTTTTTAAAACAATGTTAAAATCCTTACAAAGTCCCATAATTGATGTGTTCTGGCATATCCGATACAATTTTAGATAGTGTTGAATGGTGTTTTTCATATCGTAAGCCCTCTAGTTAATATTCTAAGTGGAATCCAGATGTTCCTTTAAGAGGTATCTGCTTTCTAGGACAGTGTTCGCAATCACAAAGTGAGTCACTGGAAGCTCTTTTTGTTGACTGGGAGATGACTGTTCTAGATCCAACACAGGTGTTTTCCAAACAAAACCTTTTAGCGAATACCATTTCTTGTCTATACCATTTCATATGACTTGACCGTAGAAGAAATTGCTGTAAGTTTTGTAACCATAACATTTTATTTGGCTCTGTCCTACCATTGCTTTCAACATCATAAAAGTGGCCTACAAGAGATTTAAAACATTTCTATCCATTAAGGGCAATGGGAGGGAACTCCTTCGTGAATAGAGATGCAAGTCCCAATGTTTTGTCTGTAACACAGTACTTGCCTCAAAAACGGTTAAAAGGAGGTTGTAACACGCATCCACACAGACCATTTGCATCTTCACAACACATCAATAGCTTGAATATTCACGGGCAATGATTGACTGATACGTGCATGTCCAGGCAATTTGGTGTGTGCAGCCGCGTGCTCGCAGATGTGGGTGTATTTCACAGAAGCAGGTTCGGCGGTAAATTTTGAAACTTGATCCTCATCTTTGGATAGAGTAATAAAAGTTTGTAGGCTTAAGAAAGCAATATTCCCTGGAACTGCAATATATGGGAATGATGAAACTGAACTAAAATGTACAGTAATCTCTGAGGTCTACCCGAGCTAGAGAGGCGCAAAGTGAGAGCTATAAAGCAAAATTTAACACCCGCCACACTAAAAGTCATTTTTGGCCTCTGACCAATTTCACACAGAATTGGGATATATGGCTAATATCAAGGCCAGATTCCCTGGAGGGGCTTAAGAAGGAGCATGTCAGGAAGAAAAGTGATGCCCCTTTGTTAGTGGAACCAATGAGAGGTCAGTGCTGCTGCGACAATGGCCTAAAGTCTCCCCAGTAGCAGCTTGTCGTCCCTGTTCTTAAATTCCATCTGCTGTGCAAAACGAGATTTGCAGTCATCCTTGGGGACCTGGAACCTCTGCAGGCTAGGTTTCCGTGACAGAGACCAAGGGTCTTCCTTCCCATGGGATGTGGTTTAGGATATGAGAGTCAACTCTTTCTCATGATTTGGTGTTTGCAACGTGCAATTTAATGTCCCAGAGATGTCCGCATGCAACAGGCCGAGAGAGGCAACAAACACATTGACCAAACCCGCATAAACTAACTAAAGAATCTGATCAACACATTCAGCACTTATGCCTAGTTCTCTCCAATTTTCTTAACCAAAGGCTAGAAACTTTTTTATTTTTTTTTCTGACTTGGATAATTATGTTGGGTTCTGGCACTTGGTTTCCCCTCTTGGAATTTCTTTTTTGTTGTTGTTGTTGTTATCCCCAAATTACATACCTTTATACTGTGAATTTGCTCTGTGTCCAGCCTGACCCTCTCTCTCTGTCCTTGCACCACTGCTCAGCACCATCTTTGATGAGGGTGGACACGGCTCCACATGACTATCAGCTCTGGTTAATGTCCCTGACTGACTGCAGAATCATTGCCGTGACAGGAAGATGTCAGCAATGGGTGATTGCCACCGAACAGTGACTCAGAGACCGGTTTTGCAAGCAGGGCAAGGGGAAAGGATGAGCAATTATCCAGTGGACGTGATTCATGCTGACAGCCAATCTGGATAATTCAAATAGAAACAACTTCCTCCGCTTCACTGGCAGGTTTGGGGCTTGATTTAGTGAGATCATTGTTTAATTTTCTTTGCCTGTGGAAATGCAGTACGTGTGTTTGGGGGGTTAAGTGAGGGTTTGGGGGTTATAACCACAGCATCTGTTAATTTGACGTTCAAATTTCACTCTGGTTCGGAAGCTTTTGTGCCGAAAATTTTAAAGCAGCAATGCACACCTATCTTCCAGATGTCTGGGAACTCAGACTGCATATGCTTCCTGGTTTTCTAATCTGCCCAGAGAAATAAAACCATCACCTGAGCCAAAGAGTAGTTTGCTTAATTGGATTTTCTTTTTTTTTAATTTCGGAGACACACAAAGTGTATTCTAATGTCTCAGTGGTCTGACTGACATTGTGAGCTGCGCCAGACCACTTACCTAGACTTGAAGATTTACATTTTGATGATGTTTGTCGAGTGCTGTTTTATCTAGAGGAAAAAAGCAATCATTTCGGCAGCTGTAGAATTCCTCGCACATCTGCAGGAAGCCCCTCCTTCTGCCCTGGGCAGCCCAGCCTAATGGATAGAGCATAAGTTTTAGAGTCAGTCTGACCTTGTTCAAACACCAGTTCCAAAACTCATTAAGTGGATTATCTTGAACAAGATACCTAATCTTTGCAAGCATCGGTCGCCTCCTTTATAAAATGGAAGGTGACAATCATTCCCGATAACTTCAAGGCTGCTATGAGGATTAAAGATTATTTATTCAATAAACATTTACTGAGGGCCCACCATGTGTCAAGTACTGTTTGAGTCACGGGGACGACAGCAGTGACTAAAGCAGATGAAATCACTGCCTTCGTGAGGCTGATAATCTTCTGAGCGAGGTAGACGAGGACAGGATTAATCGGTTAAAACAAATAGCAGGTGTGAGGCTGGTAAGACCTCTGGAGGAAACATGAAACACAGACGCGGGAAGGAAAACGCCTGCGGAGGAGAGAGGTGAAATTTGTGACGAGGTGTCAAAGAAGGCTTCAGGGTCACGGTGATAAATAAAGAGGCGAGAGGGTAGGTACCGGGGACGTTTAGGAGAAGAGAGTTCCAGGCCGAACGGGGGGCCCCGCCCAAAGACGAGTTGAGGTCCCAGAGCACAGTGACCTGCACTGCGACCTGACCTTATTTGCAAATAAGGTCTTTGCAGAGGTAATCAAGTTAAAAGGAGGAGGTCTTAGGATGGGCCTTAATCCAACATGATCGGTGTCCTCATAAAAAGAGGAAATTGGGGGACAGAGGCAGATGTGCACAGCGGGCAGAGGACGTGAGGACGCACAGGGAGAGAACGCCTTGTGACTAGAATGATGCCTCTCCAAGTCGCGTACAGCCAAAGATTGCTGACAAACACCAAGGGCGAGGAGAGACCAGAAAGTCTTCTCCCACAGATGCTTCAGAGCAGGGCCCCCTGACTCCGTGATTTCAGAGTTCCAGCCTCCACAACTGTGAGGCGATGCACTTCTGCTGTTTTAAGCCACCCAGTCAAGGGTACTTTTTTTTTTACAGCAGCCCTGGAAAACTAGTACAGACAACATCTGGGCTGAGGGGACCGCACGTACAAAGGCCCTGAGGCCAGCAGTGTGCTGGAACACGGGAGGAGCAGCAAAGGGGACAGTGTGCCCCAGAGACGTGCAAGTCAGGGGGACAAAGAGCAGAAGATGAGGGGAGAGAGGCCGGGGGTGGGGACCAGGCCGCCCTCTGGTCTGCGCCTTTACTCTGCAAGGTAGAAAAAGCCACTGGAGGGCTCTGATTACGGAGGGATGTGATCTGACTCACATTATCAAATTATGTATGTAAAGTGCTGCCTGATTGGCAATTATTATTTTTACTCCTCTAGCCCACTTCACTTCTGCTAGACTCTACTTAAGGGGTGGGAAGGCCATGTTTTTAGTATTTATTATTTATGCAGCCGTTCCCGCACTGTGTGTTTGAGAACTTGCACTCATCCTGATTGCCATCCTTTGACGTTTTCAGTGATAGAAACGCTTCCCTTTACCCATACCAGCGGGATGCCGCTTACCCGGTCTCATGCATCAGAGGCTGATTCATTTAGATCCACCTCCTCTTTGAGTTTTTTGGGTTTTTTTTTGGTCTTTTTGCCTTTTATGTAGAGCTGCACCCGTGGCACATGGAGCTTCCCAGGCTAGGGGTCTAACAGGAGCTGTAGCCGCCGGCCTTCGCCACAGCCACAGCAACGCAGGATCCGAGCCGCGTCTGCAACCTACACCACAGCTCATGGCAACGCCGGATCCTTAACCCGCAGAGCAAAGCCAGGGATCGAACCCGCAACCTCACGGTTCTTAGTCAGATTCGTTAACCGCTGAGCCACAAAGGGAACTCCCCTCTTTAAGTTTTGATTCAGCTTTGCCCATGTGTTTCTTTGGATGGAGAAAGATAAGTTCCCATAGGGTTAACCAGTTCTGGAGAGGTAAACAAGCATTTCCTGGAGTTCCCGTCGTGGCTCCATGGTTAATGAACCCCAGTAGTGTCCATGAGGATGTGGGTTCAATCCCTAGCCTTGCTCAGTGGGTTAAGAATCCAGCGTTGCTGTGAGCTGTGGTGTAGGTCACAGATATGGCTTGGATCCCAGGTTGCTGTGGCTGTGGGGTAGACTGGCAGCTACAGCTCCAATCGGACCTGTAGCCTGGGAACCTCCATATGCCGTGGGTGGGGCCCTAAAAAGACAAAAGCCAAAAAAATAAAAAATAAAAAAAGCAAGCATTTCGGAAGGGAAGATGAAAGTGCAGTCACTGAAGTAGCCTCCATTGCTGGAGACGCCCCGGATACTGGTGAGTGAGTGAGTGACGTGAACGGAGGTGCTGAAGGAAAGGAGATGCCAGTCTTAGGACACGGATGGCAGGGTGGTGTTAAGGACTGGGCAGGACATTAGTCCTGGAACATTTTCATTCATTCTGCTTGTGTTTACTGAGCATGCCCTGCATGGGAAGCCCTAGGTTAAACACCACATAATAACAACTTAACGAAATTTGGCTCCATCTACAAGGAATTCCCAGTGTGTGTGAACCAACCAAGCAACCAACCAAACACAACAAACAAAAAACACAGAAGAAGGAGATCCATTCATTCTGCTCTGGGACTGGAGACAACATGAGGCACGTAAAAAAAAAAGGGACTCAGAGAGCACAGGCGGAGGTCCAGGTATTAAGAAGTTGAGGATGGCGGCTGGCAAGAGGGCTCTCAGCGAGATGAAAGTGGGGAGTTGAAACGGGGTATGCGACAGGCGAACAAAGCATGACAGAGTGAATTCTAGGAAGTGCCGAATGATCCAGAAAAACAAGGAGGGCATCTGGAAAGTGTCTTCACCGTAGCGGAATCTCAGACACAGAGTTGGGATTCAGGTACAAGATTCTACTCCACAGGGATGGCGGGGGTGAGCGGTAGGTAAGAACACTAGGGCGTGGGCCTAGGGGTGATATCTTTTCTGCTAATTATCAGTCAAGGATTTCAGATTTTGACACAGGGAAATAGGATTGATAGTCAGTTAAAAAAAATACCTGAGGGAGTTCCGGTTGTGGGTCAGCGGTAATGAACCCAACTAGTATTCATGAGGATGTGGGTTTGATCCCTGGCCTTGCTCACTGGGTTAAGGATCTGGCATTTCGGTGAGTTGTGGGGTAGGTTACAGACATGGCCCAGATCCCGTGTGGCTGTGGCTATGGCATAGGCCAGTGGCTGCAGCTCTGATTCAACTCCTAGCCTGGGAACTTCTATGTGGGTGTGGTCCTTAAAAGACAAAAAAAAAAAAAAAACAAAACTTGAAAATAAAACGGGTTCAGGTTTTGGAAACAAAGCAACTCCCCAAATATTACAATGTAGAGAAAAGTTCAGTCAAATTCAGAGCATGGAATGCTAAAGGCTGGATTCCCAAAGCCCCTCATACCTCCCCAAGCCTGGGGTGTAGCCGAGTTTGCCACCAAGGCCCCCCTTGCTTAGCGATGGGGAGAGAAGGACACTAAGGAGACCTGCAGGGCAGGGAATCGGCATGAGATTTCTCGTATAACCTGGGAATGACCGAATTGCAGGCTTAACCGCATGAGCCACATGAAGGAGAAAAGAAAACTCCCCTTCACCGTAGACCAGGACAATCACCAGGCACCCTTGCTTCTGTCACCACAGGCCACCTAAGCTGGCCAAACGTTAGCTGCTTCAGGTAAAACACTTTCCTGTCTTCCCAGTGAAACGACAGAGAAGATGACATTACAGAATCTGAGGGAGATAGGACTTTAGACCCGGTATATCCATGCCACTGTGTTTTACGGACAAGGGATCTGAGATCCAGAGGTGTTACAGGGTTTAAAAGAATTAAAAAGGAGAAGAAAAAAGACAACAGCAGTCCTTTGCTAGTCTGTATCTTGATTTAGATTTTCTCTTTTTCCTCAAATGGCTGGAGAGGAGAAAGCCTTTTAGACATAACCACTGTAATTTAAACGACTTCTTGGTTTCTTTCTGCTCTAAGGAGCAGTTCTGGGAAGTAGAGTCCCACGTGTGCTCACTGTTGGTAATAAACATCTCAAGAGGATGAACTAGAAATATCTTCCTCTCTTGGATGCACTGGAAATAGCTGTGTATCTGCATTTGCTTCGTTTATTCTACGTGACCCCCATTATCTTCATCCGAAACAGGGGCGGTGAAAGCACCTCCTCTTCTAGCCCCCTCATCCAGAAGGTCTAAGAACGTCTAAGCTTCTAATGGGTGCTCTGAGGTTGGCGTGCCTGTGTTGAGTCCAGGCTGTGGAGGACTCTTAGTAGTAATGTAACCTTGGGCAGGTGAGTTTTCCTCCTTGCACCTCAGTATTGCCATCGATGAAGTGGAGAGATCATAGGAGCAAGGTTATAGTGTCAGAGAGGATGAAGCAAGCCAGTGCTTGTAAAATCTCTAGAACGATGCTAGGCACATATTAAACACACGATAATTCTTTGCTACACATATTACTGTTATTGCGTTTGTATGTGGCCTTACCTGGATGACCTTGGGCAAGTCACCAAAGCCATCTGAGAATCATGCGGAAACACGAATGGACTGGGAAAAGGAATCTCTAAAACCTCCTCTGATGTTAACTTTCTAAGGTTCTGTCCTACAATGTTGCCATAAAAGTAAAATCAATAGTTACATTTTCACATTGACTGCACCATTTCTGGAAAACCATGCTTTGGGGGGTTTAAAGATGAATGTCACTGATAATTGGAAAACTTTCTCATTTTCATGAAGGATCTTCTCCATTTGCTCCTTATTGCTCATAAATTGAAAGAGTTGTCTTGAACTTCAGTTTTACCAAGTGTGAGCATTAATGGAGAAATGCGGACTTAAAGGATGAAGACCATTATTGCTCCTTTTGCCTTTTCTAGCTTCATTACGTGGGTGTTTACATTCTGCTGGTGAGGAGGCTCCAGCTCCCTCTGACCCTGACCTTTGCATAATATTTACTGGATTAGAAAAAAAAAAAAACAATTCACAGAGTAATAAAGATTTTTGTGCATGCATTTATTATACACAGAACTGTGCTTCATTTCAGAAAATTTGTCCCAAACCTACTCAGTCAAATCAGCCATAGCAAGGTCATTGCAGACTTAGCAGATGCCCTGCAGACATCTTTTGTTTCAGCTGCATGGCAGAGATGGGATGAAGAAAGTGAAGAGAGAAGTTTGGATAGATGGAGGGGCGCTTCACCAGTTCTGTGCAGAAAAAATCAAAGTATCCGAGCTGAACTTAGGATGGCTGTTTAGCTATGGGGGAGCCATTAGGGTTTAATGACACCCACCTTCATTCCCGGGGGCTGGGCTCCTCTTTTCTTCTCCCCTCCTCTTCTCCCACCTGCTCTATTGCCTTTCTTGCGCCTCCCTGAATAAACTCATGAGCCAAACTTTCTTCTCTGTTCCCAGTTATATCAGCCCAGGCCAGAATCCCTGTACCTCATGGCTCAATCTCTGCAACCATCTGTGAGCACTTCTCTTTGCCACTCCTTGACAAACCCATCTCATGAAGCTCCCAAGGTATTTATCTTACATTCTCCTCTCATTTGGTTACTTAGATGATAAGGCACAGAGATATATGCTTACTTACCGGTTCAAATCAACATTTCTCACTCTACCACTCGCAGTTCTCTATCAACTGGTCTCTAAATGTTTATCTAGCATATTTCTAGGAAATCTGAAATCTGGTTCCTCCCATTTAGCAAGATTCATCTCTCACTACTCATCAAATACGAGCCCCGCCCTCAACACCCAGCTCTATGCTCATGTGCATTCTCTCTTCATTGAATAATAGTTCACTTCCCATTTCCCATCCACATGATTTCTTTAAGTTAAGCTAAAGAAGCATTTCTCCAAGAATTCTTTCTTATTTGTCTTAATCAATAATAATTTCCTTTTCAAACATTTGGAGGGATTCACGGGTTGAGGTCAAAAGCCTGGATGTTTCTTAAAGCAGAAGGCTTTAATTATGGTTACAATTTCTCATGTACATATAGGATTTTTCAGTTTCGATTTCTTTTGGGGCTATTTTCTATAAGATATTTTTCTATGATTCAATCCATTTTTCTACACATACATGTATGTCAGATAATTATTTATAATATCATGTATTGATTGGTAGTGACATTCTCTTTTTCTTTCTCATTATTGATAACCCATGCTTTTAAAAATTTTATGAGTTTTAACTATAAAATTTCCAAATTTTTTTTGCCTTCTCAATGAAGAAACTTTTGGCTTTGTTGACTTTCTTTACTGTACATTTGCTCTGTATTTTATCAACATCTACTCTCATTCTTATTATTGCCTTCTATCTTTTCTTTGGTTTAATTTACTGTTGTTTTGTCTAGCTTCCTGAGAAAGTACTTAGAAAATAAAATTTTAGCCTTTTTTCTTTTGTAGTACTATATGCACTTAAGGTGCTAACTGCCCTTTAAGATTGGTTTTGGCTACATCTCACAAAATTTGCTATCATTTACTTTTATTATTCAATTCAAAAATTTTCCAATTTCCATTGCAACTTCTTTTCTTCTCTTTTGACCAAAGGGTTTTTTATAAGTCTATTGCTTGATTACCAGATTGGGACATAGGAAGAGGAGAATTTCATATATTGATTGTTGGTTTACAAGTGTCCAAGGGAAGTAAGCAAATGGAAAATAGAGTACAGAGCTCAAGAGATAGATCTCAGCTAGAAATAAAGAATGAAAACCTGTAAATAGATGAATAACCCAGGAGTAGTGTGTTGTGTGACTAGTTAAAGGCCGAGAGAAGATAACTGAGAACCATCAAAATTTAAGGGATAGGAAAAGGAAAATGAACTTCAAAACAGATGGAAAAAAGGTGCCCAGAAAAGTTATGTGGGGAGTTCTCTGGTGGCTCAGTGAATTAAGGATTTGGTGTTATTAATGATCCATGGCCTAGGGACTTCTGCATGCCACGGGTGTAAAAAAAAAAAAAAGTGTTCAACTTATTTGGGTTGAAAAGTGAGTTGGGAGGGGGAAGAAAATGCATTGTACTCTGTTTCTAAACTTAACCTGTAAAGGGGAAAGGAAATATTATGGTGGGTCTGAAAAAGGACATGGGGATAAAGACATTTTAAATAGATTAAAGAGTACCTGTTAATGGAAATGAGAAAGAGCCGGAGAAAGCTAGATACTGAATATTGATGGAACTGCATCTTTGAGGATGGCAAGAGTCAATAGGATACCCAGTAGAGCAGGAGGTAAGAACGCTGGGTGGGAAAATGGACCTTTCATTCTCTGCAATCAACCAACAAACAGGCAGAGAGAGTGAATATAAACTCACATTTATAGGTCTGGGGGACAAGAAACTGAGGGGCTTCTCTGGGTGTTCTGTGCATTGCATCATTACTTACGAAAGTCTTATAAAAATTAAAAAGAGAATTGGAGTATTCCACCTTTAAATCCTGGTCCACTTTTAGAAATTAGTAATAATGATAATTGAAATCTAGAGGATTTACAAATCTCACTTTTCATTTTTTCTTTAATTATTCACATCCCTCTCTGGAAAAATTCCAAAGAGAAGCTGTCGAAAGCTGAGCGGCTGGGCTAGGGCTGTATGATGTACGGTGGTGTTTCTCAAAGTGCGATCCTTGGACCAACAGCATCAGCATCACCTACTGACTCACAGAAATCAAATCTTTGGGTCTCACTCAAAAACTACTGACTGAGAAACTCTGGTGGTGGGCCCTGAGTTATTCTCCTAGTTTTCCTGTAACAAATTATCATAAACTTAGTAGTTAAAAACAACAGAAATTTATTGCCTCGTAATTCTGGAGGCTGGAAGTCTGAAGTCAAGGTGTTGGCAGGGCCATGCTGCCTCTGAAAGCTCTGGGGATAATCTTTCCTAGTTTCTTCCAGTTTCTGATGTCTCCAAGTGTTCTTGGCTTGTGGGGGTATAAATCCAATAACTACCATCTTCACCATCTTCTCCCTGTGTCAATTTGTCTCGAATCTCCTTCTGCTTTTTGCTTATTCAGACACCTGTCATTGGACTAAGAGCACACCCTACATCCAGAATGATCTCATTGCAATATCCTTAACTTAATTACATACACAAAGACCTATTTTCCAAATAAAGTCACATCCACAGGTTCTGGGAGTTAGAACTTGGGCATATATTTTTAGGAGCTACTGTTCTACCCACAACTAGCCTAGTAATCTGTTCTAAGATGAGAGAGAGGAGTGGATCTCAACCCTGACTGTGCACATTTAGAATCACCTCTAGAACTTGTAAAATCTCTGAAAAATTAAATTAGAATCTTTGTGAGTGGAACCCAAATGCACCAGATGATCACAATGTGAGCCAGATGTGAAAAATCAGTGTTATAGAGAAAACAATATTAACTAAGGAGTAAGGAAAAACCTGGGTTCCAATGTCACCTCTTTGTCTTATCCGAATAGCCCATTCTTCTAAGACATGGAGACAATCATACCTATGGCATATTACTACAATATTATCATGAAGCTTAAATAAAATTCTCTATATAGAGCACTTGGATTTTTAGTCATATTCTGCACAACTTCAGAGGTGCATTCATTCATTAGCTTGTTTCCTGAAGCATCTGAAATGACTTTCTGCTGAGATTTTAGGTTCTGCCTAGATCCTTGCTCAGCTCATCTCTGAAGGCAGGTAGAAGGATCTCCTTTTTAGCATTCTCCTTGTATCCTCTGAGCAGAAAGGAAGTTATTTCTGCCTACCTCAGTTCAAGATCTCATATGTCCTTGGATTTATATTTAACCGGACACACAGGATCTCTGTGTTTTATGCATTTTCCAGGAAGTACAATCTTGAGCTCATAACCACTCACTATTTATCAAACATTCTGTTGAGCAAAATATTTTTTCAGGAAGACTGCATAAAAGACTGAAAATATCTTGAATTCCAGATATGTTATGCCTTTTTTTTTTATTCTGAAAAAAGAAAATTGTTTATCAAGCATCTAAATGTCAAGGACTAGAGATAATGTGATGATCATAGTCATTCTATACCTTGGAGTCTAGTCAGGAGACAAAAAACAATCAAGTCATATCATAAAGGAATGTAAATTTGCAACTATGGCAAATGCTATGAAGAAGACTTTCTCAGTAAGATATTACAAACCTATGACAAAACTGGACAGGGTCAGAGAGGTCAGGGGAATCTTGCCTGAACAGAGATACTTAAACTGAGATGTCAAATATGAGTAGGAGTTAACGAGGTGAAGGAGGAAGGAAAACCATTCCGGGCAAAAGGAATAAAAAGCAAAAAGGATGTGTGGCAAGAGTGAATTTTCTCCCTCCCCACTCTTTCTTTGCTTCTTGTGTTTTCTTCCTCTTCCTTATCACCTCAGGGTAGCAAGATGGCTACCAGAGCTCTGGACATTGAGTCCATATTCAAGTCAAGAAAAAGCAGAAAGGGGAGTCCCCTTCGTGGCTCAGTGGTTAACAAATCTGACTAGGAACCATGAGGTTGCGGGTTCGATCCCTGGCCTTGCTCAGTGGGTTAAGGATCTGGCGTTGCTGTGAGCTGTGGTGTAGGCTGCAGACGCGGCTCAGATCCCGCGTTGCTGTGGCTGTGATATAGGCCGGCAGCTGCTGCTCCGTTTGGACCCCTAGACTGGGAACCTCCATAGGCCCAGGTGCAGCCCTAAAAAAGCAAAAAGAAAAAGGTTTAAATCTCAGTCCAAGGACGGGAGAGGATAAGATGAGAGGCTCCAGCTCAGTCAGGCAGGCGGGAAAATAAGGGGTGAACTCTTCCTTCCTCCGCCTTTGCCCGACCCCGGCCCTCGGTGGACGGGGTGACGGCGCTCACAGAGGAGAGGAGGCCGGTCCGCCGAGTCCGTCCACTCAAGTGCTGCTCTCGTTCAGAAACACCCTTGCGAGTACAGCCCGCGGCCGGTCTGGCCGACCCACTACAAGCAGCCGTCACAAGGACTATAGCCTGTGCATTGAGGGATGTTCAGCAACAACCTGGCCTCTGCCCGCTAGATGCCAGCGCCCCACGCTCAGTGGTGCCAAAGTCCCCAGGAGGAAAAGCCGCCCCCTGTTGAGAGCCACCGCCTCAGAGAATTCCTTCTGCTGAATAAGGCTTTGAGTGATGGGATCACAGGGCCAGGACTCAAGGAGCAGAGGGTTGCCTAGGGCACAAGATTTCAGGAGCCGCTTGCGCAGCCCTGAGGTGAATGTCTCCTTAAATGTGTGCCCTTGGAGCCTCACCCGCCACTCCCTTGTTCTGAGCATGTGGTGTTAGCCTGTATTTCAGTAAGAACAGACCTGCTTCTGCTTACAGTTGGTTCTTGTTCAAGGATGGTGTTGAGGATACTGCTCTTTATACAATGCAGAGAATTTCTGCCTACTTTTTGTCCAAAGAATAGACCTCTTTTTCCTAAGCCACTGGTTTGCTTCTATCTGATGAACACTGAATTGTATAATCATTTGGTTCTCTTTCTGCCTTGGTTATTATGTTGTTATTAATCCTCCTGCCTTTTTTTTTTCTTTTGTATCCACTGCTATCAAACTTGGAAACCAAACTTGTGGCTTCCAGGGCAAGAATGTACAATAATATTTCTAGCAGTCTTCCTGGCTATAGTTGAAATTCTTGCCTTTGCTTTTCCTCTTTGCTTTGCCTCAGTGTTGTTTTGGGTAAGCTCACATTTTACGAATTCTCGTAAAATACCTTAAAGATGTTTGAAACTGATATCGTAAAGCACCCAGCACAAGGCCTGCCTCCAGAATGCGTTTGGTATATAGCTCTTTCCTTCCTTCAACACTGAGATCAGAGAATGAGACACCATCAGGGACAGACCTTTGTAAACGGCCAAATGGTCTGAGGATAAGAGCAATATTTGGCATGAGGGTGGTTTCTGAGTGCAAAGAAACAGAGGCAACTTGTGGCAAAAGATTTTAAAAATGCATTTACTTCTCCAGGAAAATAAATAACTTCCAGTGGTAGACTTTTGACATGTGTCTTTGTTGATCCAAACTCTTAGGGGTTAGAGAATTTCATAAAGCCACCACCTACACCCAACCTTGAAAGCGCTCATTAGTCTGTGTTCAAGTGCCTGAAGTGTCATGAAACCTGGTTGTGCTCCATTTTCCAAAGACAAGATGCAAGCAGAATGACAAAGAAGGACAAGTTAAGAAACACTTGGAAAACTGAAAGCTATGGTTACATTAAGTGAGAGAACAATGAACTCTGATCAGCAAAGACAGAGGCAAGGTGGGGGGTGGGGGTAGGGGGTGCTCTGAATAGCCTCCGGTTCTCGCAATGAGATTACTGCATTTTCATCATAATTATTCAGTCTTGGCAAGAGGCTCAGCAGCCTGTTAGCCACCTCCCTGATGTCAGGCTGCTCTCCCCACTCAGCAGTTCTGAAACCTGGCTGGCAATGGCCCCCTGAAGAGCAGTTCTAACAACGCTGCAGCAAACTTGCCCCCACTTGAAATCTTCAATTATGTATGTATAGAAGAACGGCAGTCTACATCCTACCATTTTCTCCCTCTGTCTTTTTTTCTTATCGCCATATCATTAGCTTCAACAAAATGAAGTTAGGGACATTTAGTGCTCAGAGAAGCCAGGGGAATAATAACAGATGGATTAGGGTAAAGGGGATAAGGCAGAGAAAGGACAATTTGACTTCCTTTTAGAAAAGTTTGAGCCACACAGAGAGAAAGACACATATGCACAAAGATAACATTGGACTTTGTAGAGAAAATTTCAGCCCATGGTGAGCTGAGCCACTAGAAATTCCTAAGATATGAAATAATCACCAGTCCTTAGGGAGAATGTGTGGGGCAAATTGACATGATAACATGTTTTGTACAGTGTAAAGCGTTGGAAAAAATAGAAGAGAGGCGATAAAGTACTGTTATTTTCAACTAGCCTATTTAAATTCTTAGTTAAGTAAATGACAAAGATTCTGGATTAAAATCAGTTCCTACGTGTCAGAGACACTAGGGAATGGCATTTGAAGTATTCTGCAGAAATGTGGCATCTGAGCTTTGTCAGAATATGATAAAAGTCAGATCTCAAAAGGTATTCTTCGAAGGGCTTATTTAACATTTGTCCATTTGTTATTAGCCTTAATTAGCTTCAAAAGTCAGGTCTGGCTCTACTGCACTGACAAAAGTGTCTTGAACATAGGTAGTTCATATTTTTCACTGAACTGAAGATTTAGTGTACACATGTTTCAAAAGCAAAATAGGTAAATACGAGAGAATGACATTTGGAAAGAATTCTCTAAAATAAATACATTGTAAGATTTCATAAGTCTATAGTCCCAGTGCGGAATGAAGAAGCCAGAGTTTTATAGGATGGATGAAGATTTTCAGAATTTATAAAGAAATATTCTTCAGTTCATCTTATGTAGTTTTTCACCATGTTCGTATAGAAAATTTGTTATCCAAATGAGGTAGATATCACCAGTGCCTTTCTGGCCCATAAAAGACCTTCTTGCTGTTGAGCCAGGCCAGGAAATGAATTCCATCCTAGTGGCTGCTAAAGAAAGTGACATGGGTTCATTTTGGGGGAGGTGATGGGATGACCACGGGTCATTTTCTACCCTCTCTTCCCAAATTCATTGACCAGCAAGGCTACGTGTTCCACATAATGAGGCTACAGGATGAAGTCTTTATCAGCCGGGACTTTTAATATTTATCACACAGAGGAAAACTGCCCTAGAAGTCATCCAGACTCACATGGCTATTTGTGCATAGAAATAAACCTTTGTTGTGTTAAATTACTTAAATCTTGGCTGTTACAGAGCGTTGTAAGACCTACCCTTGTTAATATACCAAGCTTTATAAATGAGAAAACCTAAGCTCAGAGAATAATTTTGAATGGCTCCAGGTCACATTGCTGGTAAGGGGCAAACTGGTATATGAACCCATATCCTGCTGGAAATATACTGACACAAAGAAAAATACACAGTCCTTCTGCAGGAGGGGAAGCAAAATCGTATTTGGCAGTTTTGTTTTGTTTTGAGAGGTAATAGAGGTTGGTGGTGGGATCTGCTCTGGGCAGCAGGCTCGAACAAGGAGCAGGAATGACGCTCCTGTGCTGAGACGCAGACCAGCAGAGAAGCAGGGGAAATAGCTACATGTTTATTTAATACTTTTGTTTCTCTGAGCGAGAGGCCCACCTTTTAGTATATTTCTAACTTACATAAAGTCCAATCAGTGGATCTTGGGAGCTTGCTTAGGTTCATGCACTTGTTTAGGAATGCGGATTGATAGAGTCTATTATCTACCACACATGGCTTCCAAGGTCACTTTGCAGGCTGGCAGAAAGCTAGCAGATAGAGGAAGAGTAAGTGTGAAGAACTGAGCTAGTCTTTAAGACCATGTTTGGCAGTGGCTGACATCACTGCTTTCGTTCCATTGGCTAGAAGATAGTCACGTGGTTCTATTTGCCTACAAGGGAGACTGGGAAATGTAGTCTAGTTGGGTGCCTGGGAAGAATAGGAAAAGGACTGGTAAACATAGGGCAGTCTGGATCACAGTCAGTCCTTCCAGTCACCAAATAACCATTCCACTCCTCTTCCCAAGCATAAAGCATGCTCACTCACCCCAACTCTACCACCCACCCATCCTAGGGAGGCGACCCAAAGCTCTGTCTGATCACTGCATCCACTCAAAGTCCAGGATCTTCAGGTGATGTTCGGTCCTCCCCAGCAGGTGCCACTGTAATTTAGAAATCTGAACTAAAAAGATAAGTTAACTGCCGTCACAAATGATGGTGACGTAAGGAGAGAAAACTTCAAAGCTTCTCCCAGTCAGGAAAGGAGAGAATGGAAAACATACAGCAGTCGCTGATTCCCTGTGGATATGGACTCCTCTGGAGCAGGTCTTGCAGACGGCCCTAGACTGGAGCTATGCAAATTTTCCCAATTAGTTTCCAGTTGTTCTCTACCCTAGAAAGAGTGAATTGCCCATAGTCTCTGTGGCCCCTGGTGACACCCTCTGAGTGGCCCTTCTTTGCCTATTATTTTCTATATCTAAAGGTTCTTGGAGTTCCCGTCGTGGCTCAGTGGTTAACGAATCCGACTAAGAACTATGAGGCTGTGGGTTTGATCCCTGGCCTTGCTCAGTGGCTTAAAGATCCGGCGTTGCCGTGAGCTGTGGTGTAGGTTGCAGACGCAGCTCGGATCCCATGTTGCTGTGGCTGTGGCGAAGGCTGGCAGCTACAGCTTCTGTTAGACCCCTAGCCTGGGAACCTCCATATGCCGCGGGTATGGCTCTAGATAAAAGGCAAAAAGACAAAAAAAATAAAATAAAATAAAATAAATCTAAAGGTTCTTGAGAGCTGCATAGCTTGTACAGCCTGCTTTTCTGCCCTTTTTTTTTTTTTTTTAATTTGCTAATGAGGTTTAGGGCCTTAATAGTTGTTTTTAGTTTCACACGGTTGAAGAATTTTTAGTCTGGACTTATGGTACCTTTGTTTCAATAAAATTACCTCAAATTCTTAGGAGGCTTCTGATCTCATTTGCTTCCAATGCCAGAAACTGAACTCAAATTTATATTCTAGGCAAATTTCTCAATCTGTTTTTTTTTTTTTTAACCACCTTACCTTATGTCTCTCTTTCTTAACTCAGTATTGGTTTACTTTCAGATGTCTGGAAAAATACTTGGAAAGGTGACATCCTTAATCTCATCTTTGCCACAGGGAAGAATCATTTTATTCAACTGGTATTTCAGAAAGCTGTTGCTACTCAGCATATTTTTCAATTACATCTTCTTAAAGTTTGAGTTTACATGCACAATGCTTTTCCACCCTTTTGAGGTCCTGAATTTCTGGTCTCTCTTTATTTCTTTTCATTCTAATTGAAAATCAGCCAATTGTGTCCTGAGGTCATCTCTTTCTTGTAATAGGTTTTCAATGATGAACAATCATAACTCTCTCTTTCTCATTCTTTCAGCCATTTTCCTTAGAATCACTGGCTCAGCAGGCATGTAATCTCATTTCCATGTTTTATCAAATATTTTGATAAAAATTTTCCTTCTCAGTAACAAGTTCACTTGTCCAGCCTCCAATGTCAGTTTCTTGGCTCCATCTCCCCCAATGCCACATATTTTAGGTTTTTCATCCAATTGTACCCCAATTCTGAGAATGATTTCTTTACTCGTTAAGTAACTGTAGCTCCTATTATAGGCAGAGCTGAAATCTTAATGATTTAATGGATGTTTATTTTTCTTTTGTCATCAATTCCAAGTGGTTGTGTACAGGGTTTCCAGCCCATAGTCACTGAGGATTTCTACCATCCTGCTTTGAACCTTGTCTTGATCGCTGACATCCAGCTGGCAGATATAGAAGGAGTGAGTAAGGGTTTTACTAGATATCTTTAGAAGCCAGGCTTAAAAGAGGCATATCTTATTTCTGATCACACTTCATCTGAGGCTAGGGTTTTACAGAGTGGGTGAGGCAGAAGAACAGGAGCCACTGAGAGCAAAGGTTAAAATGAGAAAGTGGTTAGGGCGATGGAGCTTATCCAGGCAGTAAAAGGATAAAAGTCAAGAAGGCATGCATGGTTGGGGAGAAATGTGTGTTTGAAGAACTGGTGGTCTTCATGAGGTCTAAGAGCACAAGCATAAATAATAAAATGAGAAACATGGAAATCTAGGAATGATGTCAGAGAGTAAGATATTGCAGCTCATGTTTTCACAGGTAGGATAGGTTCACAGGCTATAGTAAGTTTCCAGTTGTGGTTAGATAAGTGGGTTGCTGAAACCTGGCCAAGGTGCCTTGGTTCTAATGTTTCAGTCCTTGTGAGTCCAGCTCAGAGGCACTGCCGTGGTACAGGGGTGAAGCTAGCAAGTTCTGGAATCAAAACACCTTGCTTTGAAGCTTGGCTCCATCACCAGTTTTGTGTCCCTTGGTATATTAACCCCTCTCAATTTCACTTCTCATCTGTAACGTAATAATAAGAATCTCTATATATCCTTCATAACCAAGGAGTTAGCGTATACAAAGGGTTCCACGTACTCTAGTCCATTGTAAACAGTCAGGTATAATCCGTATGCTGTCTGACTAGTTCTTCTGTTTTCAACACGCCCTGTGTCCACCTCTAGACCTGTTCCTACTCGAATTCAAAGGAACTAAACAATATCCAACATACACACGGTTCTTTTTGAATGATACCCTGTAATGTCAAACTTCTCTCCAAATTTACTGCATAACTTCTCGGTGGGAGTTTCTTTTATATCACATTGAGCACCCAATGTCAGAGTCAGTAGCTGAAGTGGTTCCATTTCACTAAATATCTCTTGATAAGAAGCACCAAGGAAGTTTGTTTTTTGTTGTTGTTGTTTTTGTTTTGTTTTGTGTTAATAATAGAAAGTCTTGGCGTTCCTGTCATGGCTCAGTGGTTAACAAATCCGACTAAGAACCATGAGGTTGCGGGTTCAATCCCCGGCCTCGCTCAGTGGGCTAAGGATCTGGCATTGCTGTGAGCTGTGGTGTAGGCTGCAGACGCGGCTCGGATCCCGTGTTGCTGTGGCTGTGGTGCAGGCCGGCGGCTACAGCTCCTGTTAGACCCCTGGCCTGGGAACCTTCGTATGCCGCGGGTGCAGCTCTAGATAAAGGCAAAAAGACAAAAACAAAGTAATAGTAATAATAATAATAGAAAGTCCTTTCCAAAGGATGACAAATGATCTAGGATTACATTCCCGCAACCACTGCCATCATAGCCAGGAAGTTTTCCTTTCTAACGGCAGTCCTCAAGCCTCTCCCCTTGCTGGCCAGAGAGCTCCCACAGACTCCTCAGCCTTACTACGCAAAGCGTGGTCCCCAGACCAGCAGCATCAGCACCACCTTGGATGCTAAAAATACAGAACGGTGGCGTTTCCTCATGGCTCAGCGGGTTACAGATCACTGCTCTGGCTCTGGTTATACCTGTGGCCCGGGTTCGGTCCCCGGCCCTTGAACCTCCCCTTGCCATCAGCCTGGCCAAAGGGGGGAAAAACAGAATTGACAGAATTGCAAGCCCCATCGACACCTACTGCATCTACTTCTGCATTTTAACAGGATCCTAAGAGCTTCTATTACTGAGCTTGCAAAGCCTGGTCTAGAGCAAAGAAACTGATTTTCCATTCCTTTGTCTGAGGAAGGGCTGCCTAATGTCTGCTGATATCCTGTCAGATATTAGGCAGAGCCCACCTGGGAATCATCCAGCTTATCTAGAGATGTGGAACTTAAATTCTATGGTTGTCTAATGCTCTTAATGAGATTTAGAAATGAGGGAACGGATGACAAGTGGTAGCTGGTTTCTCAAAGGAATTTCTGGTTCTAAACAAGATTTGGAGAGTGGCTTTAAAACCCTTCTCTTAGGTTGCCTGAGGAAATTTGCCATCCCCCTAATGTAATCTTCCTCCTATTTCAGAAGGGAAGACATAAACAAAAGAGACTGAAAGAAAATGCAGTGGGAGGTGTGTGTGTGTGTGTGTAAAGCTCTCTTAAGGTCTGTTTCATCTAGAGAGAAGTCTCCTTTTAGAAATCAGGAGTTCCTGTCATGGCACAGTGG
This sequence comes from Catagonus wagneri, assembly GCA_004024745.2. Lineage (NCBI taxonomy): Eukaryota > Metazoa > Chordata > Mammalia > Artiodactyla > Tayassuidae > Catagonus > Catagonus wagneri. The sequence goes on from PVHT020000175.1 coordinate 26,150,353, forward strand.
AAGCAAATCCAACCAGGGTCCATGAGGATGCAGGTTCGATCCCTGGCCTTGCTCAGTGGGTTAAGGATCCGACGTTGCCGTGAGCTGTGGTGTAGGTTGCAGATGTGGCTCGGATCCCGAGTTGTTGTAGCTGTGGTGTAGGCCGGCAGCTGCAGTTCCAATTCAACCCCTAGCCTGGGAAATTCCATATGCCGAGGGTGCAGCCCTAAAAAGTGAAAAAAAAAAAAAAAAGGAAATCAGTTAGACTGGGGAAGCAGTAGTCCATGTATGTAGTTTCAGCAGGGGCTTCAAGCCATTTGCTTGGAGAGACGTGGGTGTTGCCCCAGGAACACGTCTTGAAGTTGTGTTTATAGAGCAAGTGCACTGCTTTTATTGAGAGCACTTACTTGGGGAGGGGGTGCGGGGAGTAACCGATAGAAGTTATGGTGGAAGAAGCTGAAGCCCACCCCAGAATTACCAGCTTAGAAGATAAATTGTCTATCTGAGTGGAGGGCTACCATTAAAGAGCTGTTATTCCACAGAGATTAAATGTGATTTCAGGGTGGAAGGGTTCATCTAAAAAGTAAGTAAATAAAAACAAAAGCTTAATTTAGTGGCATTTTCCCTTATCACCTCTATAGCTTACCTGGAACATTAGACCAAAAGCAGAGATCGTTAATCACTTATATGATTTCCTAACCTTTTCCACTCCTCCAAGTTCCTCTGAATTTCTCCTCAGACATCTATTCTACTGACTAGGTAAAAACATCACAACTTAAATCCCTGGCGAAACACCATTTTAACCAAGTGATGATGGTTCGCATCATCCTCAGGGAGACATATCAGCGTCTTTCACCCTCGGACCTGATGCCCTGAGGAGCACACAGTGTCACCTTTGTGGTATTCCGGCCAAAAACGTACAACTTCATTCTGTTGGAGGTTTTCACGAGAAAAATTGCAAACGAATCTCAATTGAGGGACATTCTACAAAATACTGATAGCCTTCGAAAGTACCAAAGTTATGTAAGACAAGGAAAGACGGCGACCATCTCAGGTTGAAGGCAACAACCCAAAGCAACGGGGGTGCTAGGGTGGATCCTGTGACAGAAAAGGGGCCTTAGTGAAGAAAAAAGTGAAATTCTAAAATCTGTGGTTGAGTTACTCTTGAATCAATGTTAATTGCTTGACTTTAATTCTTGTACTACAGTTATCTAATATGTTAATATTAGGGAAAGTTGAGTGAAGGATATAGGTTCACTTTTTATACTGATTTTTTTCAATTTTCATATAAGCCTAGAATTATTATTACAAAACTAAATAAGTTAAGCAAAAAGCTTAAAGATCTTTGATGTTTGTTTTTTGAGAAAGCTATAAAAATGAGCCCCAATCTTCTATCAGTCTTAGGATAAGAGCCTTAATGAGGATGGGAAAAGAAATCCAGTTCCTGGGGCCACTGCAAGAAGAATAACAAAAGCCCCCAGAATTGTTCTGAGTCTGGGAAGCAGCCCTGAGCTTTACTAAACCATAACTCATGAAAATCTAAAACCTTAACACATGCTAGATATATACATATAAAATATATATGTTACAATATATTTTTAATATAATATTATGGTATTATAACATGTATTAGTGTATATTATTCTACATACAGTATATACTAGATACTAATATATTAGTATATAATATATAACACTAACACAATATAGTATTATATAATATATATTATATACTGTACTATTATAATACTATAATATAGATCTAAACTATGACCTGAAATAAGAACATATGACATATATGCTTATAGAAATATAGAATATCTACAGTCATTGCTGTGGACTGAGTTATGTATCCCCAGATTCATATGTTGAATTCATATGGGGTAATAACCCCTAGTCCCGTGGAATGTGACTATATTTGGAGTTAGACCTTTGAAAGAGGTGATTATGTTAAAATGAGGCTGTTAGGGTGGGCCCCAATCCAATCTGCCTGCTGCGCTTATCAAAAGGGGAAAACGGGATACACGAAATGACAGCAGGGATGCAGGCACACAGAGAAAAGGCCGTGTGAGGACACAACCAGGAGGTTGTCGGCCAGCCAAGGACAGGCTTCAGGAGAAACCAACGTATCTGACACCTTGATCTTGGACTTCTAGTCCCAGGACTGTGAGATCTGCTATTAAAGCCACCCAGGAGTTCCTGCTGTGGCACAGCGGAAACAAATCCAACTAGTATCCATGAGGATGCAGGTTTGATCCCTGGCCTCACTCAGTGGGTCGGGGGATCCAGCATTGCTGTGAGCTGTGGTATAGCTTGCAGATGCAGGCTGGATCCCATGTTGCTGTGGCTGTGGTATAGGCCAGCTGCTGTAGCTCTGATTTGACCCCTAGCCTGGGAACTTCCATATGGAGTGGGTGTGGCCCTAAACAAAGACAAAAAAAAGAAAGGCACCCAGTCTGTAATATTTTGTTATGGTAGCCCTAGCAAATTAAAATGATCATTTATATTTTAAATAAATCTATATTTAAATTGATCTCTTTTGACTTTCTAAATATTTCATATTTTTTCCTGCCTTCATGGATGAACATAGTATTTTCCCAGATATAAGGCTTTTGGCAAACGCTTTTGATAGTCCTTAAGGACTCTCTTAAGACTTTCATCTAGAGGATGCTCCATTCAGTTTGGGGGTGAATATTAGATGCATATGAAATTTTTTTACATAACCCTTAGAATGCTTTCTTCAATTTATGGTATTGCATTTAAAGACTTTGGCCAACCATGGGATGTTCAAAAGAAGTTAACCTGAATCGGGAGAGGTCTACAAATCTCATCATTCTAGAAGCAGAGGTGAATCTGGGTTTGCTAAAGGGCTGCCAGTAAAGTGTTTAGGCCTATTTCATTAATTTTTTAGAGGGCAATATAGGACCAGCTGGATTTTAGTTCCAGGGAAAATATTTTGTACCAACATAAGAAAATACACTTGAAGAACTGGTACCATCCATAAATGCGTGGTCTAGCATGGATAGGTGGGGAGTTCTCCATCACCCAAGGCATTCAATCATCTAGTGATGTCCAGCAGCCAAGGATTACGTGGATCAGTTTCCTCCAACAGATAGAGGGTTAGAAAGGTTAACCTTTTAGAGTTTTCTAACTCTAAGAGTCGTAGAGAATTCCAAAGGCAACATGGGAGAGTGAAAGGATTTGGGAGGAAATACTCTGAAGAGAGCTATCAAAGTTATTAGCAAAGCCGTGTCCCATGGAGTAAATGATTATTCAAAAGGTATGCATCTACCTTGATCCACAGGGAGTTGATTTAATGGCTCCGGGTTAGGGACCAGGCATAGGTATTCTAAGAAATCTCCTGAGGTAATTCTAGTTTGCAGTCAGGATTTGAGATCTTTGATGGAGCTAAAGTACTTAACAATATTGTATACCATCCTCCCCCAACTCTTTATAATTCCAGCAATTCTCAAAATCCTGAGCTTTACATCATACTTTCTGACAAAGACCATGACATAAATATTCCTGAGGAATGCTAACACCAAGCCACCAGAATTATGGACCCATCACAGAGTTCTTCACTGTCTACACTTGTCTGACAGCAATCATCACACCTAAAACTAATGCAAAAGATGCATATCAGAACTTCGCACTTAAAAGTTTTTCCAACACCCCCATCGCATGTGATAAATTGGAAGAAGTTGTGTAACTAGTTCAGATGATGTCTGAGATGCCGGATACGTACCTCACATCATCTCTCATAGGCAGCTAGTGCCTAGAAGGATAGTCTCGCCTTTGCTTGGATGGAGTGTGGAAAGGTACCATAGGGGTTAATAAGACAGGGAAAAATTACCGTAAGATTCAGCAGCTTCTGAAATGGAAAACTTTCCCCTCTCTGGGATTTAGAATAAAAATAAAAATAAAAGCTAACATTTCTTGAGCCTAATATTCTATGCAAAGCGGTATTCTAAGTAAGCACATTACATTAATTGATTAATTTAATCATCACAATAATCCTTCCAGGTAGGTGCTCTGTCACCTCCCTTTCCAGTTGTATAGATTTGGAAACACAGAGGCTGAGAGAATTTTACCAGGTCTTAGAACTAAGGGGTAACAGTGTGTAGATTAAAATAAGAATATCATAGCTTAGACTCCATGCTCTTACTGTACCCCCGTGCATATGACAAGTATGATGTCATCAAAAGATAATGAAACCAATCTGAAGTCATCTAGTCCAATTCTTCCTACTGTAGACACCTAGGAGGGTACATGACTGACAGAACTGTCAAACAGATTGTTGTAAATGCCTGGCCACATGCAACTAGACAGATGAGTAGATCAAGGAAACTATGACACCGTGGATTCTTTTTTTTTTTTTTTTTTTTGTCTTTTTGCCTCTATGTAGAGGCGCGCCCATAGCATATGGAGGTTCCCAGGCTAGGGGTCTAACAGGAGCTGCAGCTGCCGGCCTTCGCCACAGCCACAGCAATGCGGGATCCGAGCCGCGTCTGCAACCTTCACCACAGCTCACGGCAACGCCGGATCCTTAACCCACTGAGCAAGGCCAGGGATCGAACCCGCAACCTCATGGTTCTTAGTCGGATTCGTTAACCACTGAGCCATGAAGGGAACTCCTGACACCGTGGGTTCTTTAGGGACTAGATTATATACCATCTTTGCCACTGTTTTCACTTGATCCAATTAGCTCATTCCTCGTAAACAAATGGAATTAAAATTAATTAAAAACACTTTAGGAGTTCGCTGGTGGCACAGTGATTAAGGACTCCACACTGTCACTGCTGTGGCTCAAGTTTGATCCCTGGCCCATGAAATTCCACATGGCTTGGGCATGGCCAAAAAATTAAAATAAAAAGAAATGAAAGAAATGAGCCTTGGGAAATGTATTTTGTGATGAACACATTTATTTGAATCAATGCATCAGGCCATCTAAGGGTAGTTGAACACTTTTAACCTGAGAGCTATCCCATGCTTTTATATAGAAAGTTCCAAGACAGTCAATCCTTCTCCAATCAACTTATGACACGAATACAGTTCCACTCAAGCTTGTACCTTTGACTAGATAAAATGATCCTAATACTTTTCTACAAGAGCCAACAGAATTTCAGCTGAGAAGAAGATAATGACCATAATAGAGAAGAATAAGTAGGCTTACACAAGCTGATATCTAAATATATTATAAAATTCAACAAACAGTATAGAAATTGCATAAGAATAGAATGATCAATGGGAGATTATGTTATTTCTGACTTTAAATTAGACTTCAACATTTCTGGATTTTCATCTGCAAGGGGACTTAACTCCTTGAAAATTTAAAAATACGAGATAGTTTACAATCAAATTTGGTCCACCTAAATATTGTTGGTATTTTATTATCAGAGCATTTGATTAGTTTTATTGTTGGAGTATCTTTATATTTAATTTGTCTCCTGACAGAATCTCTGATAATGCGTATCAACAATGTACTTAGACATAATTTAGAAAGGAAAATAAAATAAGGAATTTTCAGCACAGGGGGCTGGAAGCTTGAAATTGACTTGATTAGTGGGCTTCTTTGATCCATTTCAGAGCTTTCTGGAAACAAAATTTAAGTTCTTTCCAGAAAAAGATACTCAAAAAGTATCTGCTCAGAAAAGCATAATTTGAAAAGATACATGCACCCCAATGTTCACTGCAGCACTATTTACAGTAGCCAATACTGTAGAAACAACCTAAATGTCTATCAACAAAGGACTGGATAAAGATAATGTGGTACACGTATACAACAGAATATTACTCAGTCATAAAAAAAGAATGAATTAATGCCATTTGCAGCAACATGGACAGACCTAGAGATTATATAAGTGAAGTAAGCCAAGCAGAGAAATACAAATGTCCTATGATATCATATATATGTAAAATCTAATTAAAAAGTGACACAAAAGAACTTTTTGTAGGACAGAAACAGACTCAAAGATTTTGAGGTCAAACTAAGGGTTACCAAAAGGGAAAACTTGGGATGGAGGGATAAATTGGGAGGATGAGATTGGCACATGCATACCGCTATGTAAAGGGGAGATATCTAACAGGGACCTAATGTATAGATAGCACAGGGAGGTCTCCTCAATGTTCTGTAATAATCTATATAGGAAAAAGAATACGTATATATAAATACATATAACTGATTATCTTTGCTATAAACCTAAAGCTAATACAACACTGTAAATCAACAATACAACAATAAAAAGCAAAAAAAAAAGAAAAATACAACATTGCAAATCAACTATACCACAATAAAAAATAAAAAGAAAAGCAGTGGCCAGTGTTGTTGGAGAAAACAGCCTAAAGAAGGCAGAGAGAAGAGTCCTCCTGACAGATGTCGTCCCTGGGGAGATAGCTAAAATCCTCAGTCTTCATGGAGAAACCCAGTGGAGTTAGAGAATGGAACCTGACCAGTGTAAGTGAGGGACGTCTTTTTTCCGCTCCTGAAGGGGGGAATTTCTCTAGCCTTTCACGCATTGCACCAAAGGAAAAGGGAGTGACTTACCTGATTAGTAGAATTTGAAAAGATAAAACAAGCTTGCTGGACTCAGCACTCTCCTTTTTTGTTTTCTCCCCCTCTGGGATTCTGGCTTCCTGTAGGAGCCAGAATTGTCCTCTCAACCTCAAGTCTGTGCGTTTTAGGTGGGAGGGCAGCCCGTGGAGAGAGGAAATTCCTGTGACGGAGCAGCTACATTCAGCGTGAGGTTTCAGGGAGCAGAGCCCATCTGGTTCTTCCAGTGGAGAACTATAGCCTCTAACCCACCTACTGACAAGACCAAAAGTAATACTTGACCTCCGTCTGCCCCACTGACCCTTTTTCCTCAATCTGTTTAGAACCCAAGGGTGCTACCCACATGCCCCATAGGACATCAATCATCTGACAAAGGCGACTTCTTGACCTTTCAAGTTAGATACTCACCATGTCTTCTATGGAACATTAGTTCCTTTGATGCTAACAGATGCTGTTTGTATAAGAATTTCATGGCTAAATGCATAATTCTAGGTAAAGCAAGACAAAAATTTCATGGCTAAATGCATAATTCTAGGTATTTCCTTTAAATGGAAATACGCTAGGTGAATCTTAACGAGGAAATGGATTATTCAGCCCCTCTCAAATATACATGTATCTGAAAGAACTTTTTTTTTTCTCTTTGAGAATCCTGAAGTATTAGTGTTCCATGGAACACATTCAGGGGAATGTTGAATAAATCCATAAACAGTGTTGGGCCTTTTGGAAATCTTCAAAGAAAAAATAAAATGAAAATGACTACCTTTGCAGCATCTACAACTAAATTAAAACAGATGAATTTTTAAAAGTAAAAAAAAAAAGATTATATGAACTATTAGCAAATATATATATATCAGAACAGGAAAAAATCTCAGAACAGGAAAACATTTCCAAACACTAGGGCAAAGAAATAGTCATCACAGGATAATAGATTTAGCTTAACATTAAAATTTTATGTAAATAACAATAAAAAAACACACAGTAAGCAGGGGGTGGAGAATGATCTAGAAAAAAAGATACGTGATAATGGTTCAATATTAATAGTTCTCACTGATGAGCATTAAAAAGATGAATATCCCAAGAGTAAACTGAAAGAAGGATATGACTTAACAGTTCACAAAAAGGAATGTGTTTAATAACTACAGGAGAAAATATCTGATCTCACTGCTGGTCAGAGTTACAAGTGAAAATAATGGTGAGATATGATCTTTTGTACTTTATTTTTAAAAAACATCCCTTACATTTCCCATATTACAGATTGTTGGTTCTGGGAATCTTTTCTGAGGAACAACTTGACAATACGTTCCAAGGTCTTTAAAATGTACATAATTTTTGACTCAGCAATTCCACCTCTAGAAATTTATTCATAAGGGATGATCATGGATGCTCGAGAAGATTTATATTCAAGCACAGCCATTTTATCACTGCATAATAACAAAAATGGAAATATCCATAATATCCTATCATAAACATGGCAAATTCATGAGCTGGAATACTATGCAGTCATTAAAAATCACATTGTACAAGAATATTTTGTGAGGTGGGGAGATAATGATGATATAGTAAGTGAAAAAGCAGGTTTTAAAGCCAGAAGTACAGCATAATCCCATTTTATTAGAAAATATGTAGAGTGAAAAAGGCTATACACTAAAATGCAAGCAGTGCTTATATCTGGGCAGGCGAAGTTATGTGAGATTTTTTTGTCTTCCTTGTATTATAGGATATTTTCCAATTATCCTTCAGTTAAAATACATTGCTTTTTGCAACCAGAAAAATATTAATTTCAAAAGGATTATGCTAGTAACAATTACACTTTGCAGAGAAGGAATCTGTATGCATCCTTTATTAAAGTATCATAAACAGTGAAGCATTAGCCTGTGAAATTTTTTTAATGATAGGTTCATGGCTTTCTGCATTGTGTAGAGCAAACAATATAGACGCTTAAACTGATGTCATGCGTGGCACCAGTTCTTTCAACACGCACCCACAGACAGCGTGGTCTGAATGAGTAGCCTTTTGGGTTATACATGGACCATGACAGTTACCCGTCTTCAGGTTACAAGCACTCAGAACCAGAAGTCAAACTATTTTCTGATGTGCATAAGCTCTGCAGATTCGGACTTCCCAAGTAACCCATGAAGTCCAAATTTTACACTCGATTCAAGTGGAACAGCCATCAGCTCCCCCAAGCTGCATCTAAACTACACACATTTTCTGAGCATCGCCACCATCCGATCTGTTTACTCAGAACCTAGGGACAAAGAGTTAGTGGAAAGGAAAAGAAAAGAAAATTGTCCCCTTAGATAGCTCATATAACATAACAGAGAGGGCAAGACCCTTCATTCTTCCGAGAGCCTGAAAATGATTTTCTTGGATCCAAAATGGAAACACTTACTCTGTTTATCTGGTATTCTCCTGTCAGCCTCAGTGAGGCCGCGTCATTTTCGAGCCCATCTGCAGAATTAAATTCCACATGCTGACAGGGATGCTTTCCAAAGCTCGGCATCAATTCTTCAATCATTCCACTTTCTTAGCTGTGATTAAAAACATGTGTCCCCTAATTAAGCTAATGAGAAATTGTTAATTGGCACAAAGCCCCCCTCTGTGCACATTTAATGTCACCGTCATTCTGACAGGAGAAAAGATCAGAATCAAGGGCAGAGATTTCTTAAGTGACTTCCACACTGGTTTTGCAGAAGCTCTGTATGGGAAGTGAGGGCTGCCTTTTGGAGGGAACTTGCAGGGAGGAATAAGGAATGCCATTTTTCTGCTGGTTTCACAGCAGAGGGAAGCAGAGGCAGAAACGCAATAGGACAACAGCTGATCTGTTGATTTTTTTTGTTTGTTTGTTCTTCTTCATAGAAATGATGCTATTCTTTCTCTGGTCTGCCTTCCAGGTCACAGTGGATCTCTAAAGCTATGCCTCTATGAAGGACTTAGCAAGACTATTGCCCGCAAATTATACTTCTGCCCCATCCTCAAATAGAAACCAATTATTCTTATCTAAGTTTCAGAAAGAAGCTACAAAGAGGGAAAAAGAAAAAACAACTGGTTAGAACCAACTGGGCCCAAGATAGTGGATGATCTGACTTCCGGTAGACCTTGATACTCATTATACGCTCATTTTAATGCAGTAGTATGCTAAATGGCACGCCCACCAGAACCCTGACCATGGAGGATTGCCATGACAACAGCTGCAAAGCCCATACAAGGACTGAAAAGGAGAGCTGCACCAGCTCCAGGTCCGAACCACACCTGTGTTCTCGCATAACTCATGAATATTCCTCCCACTTTTTCTAATTCCCTCCCTTTTCCTTCAGTTCTCCAATATATTTGGTGTCTCTGCTGAGAAGTCGATTTGTGAAGGCGATTCCTGCTTCTCCATCCTTTGGTCTTTGAATATAGCTGGTGCTGTTCCCACCTCAACATTGGTTTCATCATTAGCTGCATAAATCTGATCAGAAAAAGAATCTCCCTGGCTGAGACAGGGGTCTCAGACCAGGCTAGAACTCCCATGTGGGTCAGCAGACCTACTCAGTAACAGGACCACAAGACCCTGAGGGGCCTTCCTGAGCGGGTCCCTCCCCATCCCCTCTGCTTTAGCCCCTCTCGGAGGACCTAGATAATAACAGTATAGTGTTGATGCACATTCCCTGAATTGTTTTACAGCTGTGAAAATCCACTCCACCGACGCACACACACTAAATGGAAGATGTTAACTACTCGAAGATCATGGGCAAATAGCCCCTAGACCTTCTGGAACCTAAGGATTAATAATGTTAACTCCTGTGTCACCACCCTGGTACCTCATCAGCAGCCAATCAGAGACTTGTGCGCAAACTGATCACTTACCCTGAGCGCCTTCTTCTTCACCTGGCTTTTTTTTTTTTTTTTTTTGTCTATTTAGGGCCACACCTGCAGCATATAGAGATTCCTAGGCTAGGGATTGAATCGGAGCAGTAGCCGCTGGCATATACCACAGACACAGCAACACGGGATCCGAGCCACATCTGTGACCTACACCACAGCTCACGGCAACGCCAGATCCTTAACCCACTGAGCAAAGGCAGGGATCAAACCTGTGTCCTCACGGATACTAGTCAGATTCATCTCCACTGAGCCACAAGGCGAACTCGTTCACCTGGCTTTTAAAAATGCTTTTTGACTTTGTTAGGGGAGCTCAAGTTTTTTGGGTACACCAGCCACCTGTCTTCTTGCGTGGCCCTACAACAAATCTTTCTCTGCTTGACCTGATGTTTTGATTTTTTTGACCTCACTGCGTGTCAGCCACATGCTAATAGAATGAGAAATATCATTATTGCAAAATTATCCTGCACCCGAGGCATCTTGTGAATGGAAGGCTGTGTTTTGGCAGAAGCAGCATGTACTTTGATAAGATTCTTCTACAACTTCCATTTTGGGGATACCAGAATTTTTACTTGCCTATCTGTGCTTACTTTTTTTTTTTTGCACACCAAAAGTGATTAAAGTCCTGGAAACTTCTGAAGATGAAATGGGCCAGAACTTATGGAGGATTCTCAAGAGAGTCTTAAGCAAGACAGGAGGCCACACACCTGGAGAACTGAAAATCCATGAGCTTACCTTTTTGTTCAGAGCAGCAGCTTCCAGGAGATGGAACTTGCTACTTTAGACAAGCCCGAACCCAGGCCCTGGCTTGATCCTTTCAGAAAGGGACAAGCCTCAAGTCTAAGGTGACTTGAGTTACGGACAAAACTCTGAAAATGCCTAAGAGAAAAAACGGATGTTGGGGAGAGTCAGTGCCTGCCTCTGAAAGTCCACTGACTTAGGAATCACGGGTGGGGTTAGAGGTGGGGTGGTTCTGCTAACCTGGGGTCCCCTTCTCCATCACCTGCCTGAAGCCAGGTCCTCAGCAGTCACTGCAAGGTGGTGGGAGTTGAGGAGCGGTCACCCCTCACACAGCAGTTCCGGTGAGCAACCTGATGAGAAAAGGGGCAGGCCTTTGCAGGCGAGGAAAACAATGTTCCCTCCTTCCTTCAGGTTCTTGGCTGAGGCCTCCCTTTAATAAAAGTCGGATAAACAGAAAACAAACAGAAGATAAATATACATGGGATATGCCCAGGAAATCTGAGTTACTCTCCCAGATGGCCCATGTCAGCCCCTTAAATAGCATTACCAGCTGAAGCCAAAAAAAGAAAAGAAAGAGAAGATGTTGGTGGGTGGTTAGCTTATAGGAGGGTCGTCAGCTTATAGGAGGGTGATTAGTTTATAGGAGGCTACTAAGAAAAGCTTGGTGAACACGGGTAAGTTTGTTATGCAGATTTAAGTCACTGCCTTCTCCATGGATAAGAGTTTCCAGAGGGTTGGAGTCATTCTTCTCTTCAGGTATAGACGGGGGGACACCCCTACAGATGCAGATTTTCCTTGTAAGTGGAAATATCTTACCAAAGAACAATTTCTACTAAGTTGTCAGTGCTTTTCCTTTGCATTCTTAAAAAAAAAAAAAAATGATCAGCGCTATACAATTCTTATGCCAAAGAGACACACTTTGGGTGGCAGATTCTGCCCCCCTCTACCTGTTAGGGAGAAAGCTGTTTGAAGGGTCTGAGAGGAGGGGCAGGGACAAAGTGGTGGCAGCGGGTGTCTTCCTTCTGCCAAATGCCACGGGCTGTGTTTGAGTCCAGACAGACCTGACTGGTGAGCGCTGAGAATCAGAGAGGAGAGACAAGAAGCACTCTCAGTGTCCCCAGCTGAGAAAGGGTGACAGTTCGTCGGGGAGAGAAGCACTGTCCAGACTCTTGCAGAGCTCGTTGCCGAAATCTCGGCTGCCTCTGTACTCTGAGGCCAAATAGAAACGTGGAGACCGAGCTGGAGGAAACAGAGAAGGGAGCTTGAGTTGCCAGGCCAAGAGGGGAGCCCAGCAGGCTAACGGCTCAAGGACTGCTCCCCCTTGGAGGGGACAGTGAGGAGACTCGCAGCGTTTGAGGAGCAGGGCGTGATCCGCGCGTGGACATTTTCCTGACTGGTGGCTGGTGAATTGACTGGCGGTCAGTGTCGTCATCAGCCTTCTGGTTTCGATCAGTCAGGGGTCTATGTGCTTGTTGGCAGCATACAGTTGACTTCTTCCACCTGGTAGGGCTTCAGGACCTGCAAAACAGCTCCAAGGTCATGGCTCAGAATGCTATCTATGGGGAGTTCCCACCATGACTCAGCAGAAACAAATCCGACTAGCATCCATGAGGACGGAGGTTTGACCCATGGCCTCGCTCAGTGGGTTAAGGATTCGGTGTTGCTGGAAACTGTGGTATAAGTTGCAGATGCAGCTCGGATCCCAAGTTGCTGTGGCTCTGGCTGTGGCTGTGGCTGTGGCTGTGGCGGCAGCTGTAGCTCCAATTCAACCCCTAGCCTGGGAACTCCTATATGGCCTGGGTTTAGTTCTAAAAAGCAAAAAAAAAAAAGGAATATTATCTATAGTCTTTAAATAAGAGCTAAAGGTCCTTGACTTTGTTCAACAGCGAAACTATCATTATTCTGTCTTGCTTGACTATTTTCCATTTTATCTATATCTCCTCTCTTCTCTAATTAAATTGATTCCTTGACTAAAGGTTTTCTATAAATAAAAAGCCAAGTGGAAGACATGAGGGCGGTCCCCTCTGGGAAGACCTCACAGGGTCCTGCTTGGTTTCAAGCTCAGTCTTGCCTGGGGAAGCAGCCTCTGGCACAGATGCTGGCATTCCACAGTGGGTGCCTACCTTTGAAGCAGCAGCCTGCAGTGCTGAGGACCTTGACCAGGGGCCCTGAGTGAGCATGAAAGGAAGAGCCCTGAGGCTACTGTGTGGTGGCTGGAGCTCTCAGGAAGCCCGCGCTTGCTGGACAAACTCGGAGGGCTCTGCAGGAAAGCACATGCCCCGTGTGTGACTGCAAGGCTGATGGGCCTGCAGAGATTTGAGTCACACCCTCTTGCAGGGTGTGGTGGCGAATGCAGAGGGTTCCAGGAAGTCTTGGTGTGGGGTGAGAAGGAGAGGAAGAGGAAAGAAATGAGATATACTCTGGTGTGACTGTACCTGAAAGGCCTCTAAGAGCCCATCGATCATGGCACATGCCCCCGAGACTGTGTTATTTCAACCCACTCATGTTTTCCATCCTTAAAATCTCACCTGGGGAACCATAAGCACAAAATCCAATCAAGGGAGGCCCCGTTAGCTTCTGCCTGGTGCATGAAGAGGAAAAGGTAGGCACATTTGCAGAGGTGCCCCTTGGGCATCAGCCGCGCTTCCCAGGCAGGGGTTGCGGGGCTGAATGGGACCGTCCTTGTCACACGCTTTAACCTCTCGCTTCCAGGAATTCGCTGTATCCCACGGCCAGAAGTTAGGGATGAATATTTGGTAAATCTGTGAATCTGCTTATTTATGCTAAAAATGTGTAGTCCAATCAATAACAGGTGGACTGGGGCCGACAGGTCATATTTGAGATTCACCTGAAATAATTCCTTCCTTTTATTCCCTTGCTTACCAGAGGGAAGTGGACGAAATGAGATGATGTATGTGAAAGTGTTTTGTAAACACTAAAGCACTCAGCACATAGGCTGGAATCTGCTGAGAGTAGCGGAATAGTCAGTTTTTAAAGTAAGTATGATAAGCCGTGGTTTGGTAGTTTTAAAATTCTGTTCAAGTCTCCAAATTCCTTCGTTCCCGTTCCTGTCCGCCGTCTGACCAGTAGCCCTGACTCCGGTATCCACGGGTACATCTGGCCTGGCAGAGAGGCAGAGCAGGCCAAGAACAACAGAGCTGGTCGTCTTCCAAGCATACAACGTATTTGTCTATTTACCTTAGAAAACATTTTTTAAAAAAGAGCATTTTGAGATAGGTTCTGGATGAGTTATTTTGATGGACCCTTACTTTTGCCTATTTTTATAGTAATGAAGACCCTATATCTATCACTGAGTTTGTTCCCAACTTAACTAAGTGTTGCCTATTCCTGTGTGAATATTCTTAGTTCCTTCAGCAGGTTCCTCGCTTTCCAAGGAGAGGATGTAGGAGATACAAGCCCTAGGTTTCTGTTTTCTTTACTTGCTCTTTAAGACCTGTCTGCTTCTTATTGGTATTATCTTTTATTTAGTTGTCATCTCTAGACCGTTTACACCTGGACCTTCTACGTGGTTAGTATGCCCACCCACAGATGCTGTCTTTTGGGGCAGCTCTTAGTTTTAGTCACTCCCTTTAAGGGTCAGCACCCTACCACTCCATGCCCACTGTAGACTCTGGAACTCCAGGCTGGATCAGAGCCTGAGTTCTTCGGTTTGCATAGAGAGAGAGTTTGGACAATTCCACTCTTCGACTCCATTTTTTAAGACTAGCAGGTAGAGAAACCCCAGTGTACATCCTAAGTCCGAGGCCTAGACAGCTCTACTCAACCCGCTTTGTTAAAGCTGTGATGCTCATCACTAGGTCTAGAAGGTAGAATGTGGGTGTGAAATATTTCACCAAGGCCTGTGAGTACTAAGGAAGAGCAGCCAAGACACCATTAATAAAAAGCCTTTGACTCCTGAGCCCTCCCCATAAAGCCGTGGTAATCCATGCCATACAATCTCCTCTGGACAGCTTCACAAATACGCTTCAGCGGTTGATTCTGCTCTCCTTGCTCTCTGCAAGGCCACCCCGAGGACCCCTACTGTGACAAGAACAGAGTGGTGAAGACGAGGAGAGGGGAGTCAGAGTGGTGATGCTTAGTTTCTTGATGGTTCCCTGCTTTTTGCTCAGATAGGTGCCACTGAGTTAAAGGAGTACTTCTCCGCAGCTGTTGAGAGGTGCTGTCTCATTAGGAATGAATGATTGGACTGAAGTGGGCTCAATTCCCTTTATATTCTCCTTCTGAACTTGGAAACCAGCTTCCCAGGTTCTGGGCCAGCTGCTGACCTGCAGTCCTGAGGGCCCTGAAAAGCTCTCTGACCCAATCGCCACACACCCGGGTCTCAGGAAGAGCCAGGGGCTGGAGCCCATTGGAAATCTGCTCCCCTCTCATGCTGAAATAAAATTTACCCCTGATTTCTCAGAATTTTAACCAATACACTTGGAGCACACTTTATGTGCTAGGCACTGTTCTAGTCATTATGGATACAGCAACGAACAAAACAGGTAAAAACCATTCCTTCATGCAATGTACAAGTCGGGGAACGGGTTAAATATATAGTACGTTAGACTGTGATTAATGCTACAGAGAAAAGAAGGTGGAGAGAGAATGCTGGCATGGCCATTGCCAATTTAAGCAGGGTAATCCAGTAAAGTATTGCCAAGGAGGTGACACTTGGTGACTTGAAGGAAATGAGTGATGAGGATATCTGGAGACTCTTCTAGGCCTAGGGATGGATGGAAGCAAAAGCCCTGATGTGGGGCAGTCCTGCTATTGCTCAGGGACTTCTCTGAGAGGCCAGGGGAGTTAAATTATGGTGAGTAAGGGAACATACATAAAATATGCAGGAAATGCAGCAGAGATGTGGGCAGCCGGTGGGGGCAGTGGGAGACCTCGTGATTCATCTTGGGCTCTGCTGTGGAGCATAAACAGAAGACGAGAGTGGGGGGTGGAGCAGAAGACCAGCAAAGGGCTACAGGGATAAAACTGTTACCGCGTCCAACTCCTATCAAGCACCACATGGCCGATAAATCAAGAAACATGTTATTGGGACAAGGAATGGTGAGTTTATTTGGAAAGCCAGCAGACTGAGAAGACAATAGACCAGTGCTAAAATGGTCTAGAACCATCTCACCCAAGTCAGAATTCAGGCTTCTTTTATACTAAAAAGGGGGAGAGGGGTGGTTGACTGTTGCAAAATTCTTGGCGTTGGAATCTTTGCTTTTGCAGTTGTCTGTGAAGGCCAGGTCATGATGTTCCTGTAAACTCCAACCGGACGGATGTTATTCTCTGTTCTGCAACTTTTTATCTCTGTAGGAGTGGAGAAGAGTTGTACCCTTAAAGGTAAGCCTTGAGAAGGGGCTATTTTTGTAGATTTCAAGCTAAAGGCAGCATCCTCAACTGGAAGCAAAAGCAACAGGATTCAAAGGTTAAAGTAAGTGAAACACTCCAATATGGAGTCAGGTTTGGTTTTCCCGATTACAACGGGAAGGGTGGTTCGAGTCACCCCTGAAGTGAGAGCAGAAGAAACAGTATCAGTGGATTGATTTTGAATGTATTTTGAAAGGGGAGCTGACAGGATTGCTTAGGGACTGGGTACAAGGAGAGAGAACCACTCCTTGATTAACTCTCCCAAGGGTTCTTAGAGTCTCTGGGGGCCCTGCCAGTTCAGAATAAATCCTGAGCCCGCAGACCAGCTCTCTCTCCCCGCTCAACCTCATCTTACACACAGAGTAAGGCAGGACTCCTGTGACCCCACGCAAAGCCCAAGGATTAGATGATAAGTCACTGGATATAAACACATTAAATTAGGAGCCGTATAGGATTATCTTCCTGCCGGGGCCTGAAAAAGTACGCCTTCTTTTCACGCGAAGTGAGTCAGGATTTTCAGAAGGGACCCTGTGTCCAGCTCACCCGCGCCGCCCGAGAACAGAAGCCCCAGGTGGTGCCATTTATTGCTATTCACTCCCTCCTGGAGGTGAGAGGAATCTTAAGTCATTATTTTTCTAAAGCAAGAGTGTTTATGATCTTCCCCACACTGGGTAGAAAATAGTTTTATCAAACTGCTCATAAAAGAAGCAAAGTTAATAAAAGAGAGAGTAGAGGGAGACAAGGGAGCCACAGGCTTCCAGGGTAGCATGTTTTAAGAGTTTTCAGCAGCTCAGTTTGCCTCCCCACCCCCTCCCCCGATCAGCTATCACTGCAGCATTTTCGCTTGCCTCAGCGACTTTCCACCTCATCTTTCTTTCTCACAGGTAGTTTTGAAACCTAATTTCAACCTGTTTGGATGAGATGCCAGCACCTGACTGGAGCCGGGGCCTCCACCTGCAATCTGGCACTTGGTCCAGGCCGGTCCAGCTGCAAGCTGCGGAAAATGATAGATAACTGAGGGGTTGCGTGGGGCAGCCTGAAACAGGTGTTTCCTCGGGCTGCATGTGTTCCTGCGCACATTCTTGGCTGGGGGGATCCAGCTTTGTCAGCCCCACCCCGGGAAAGGCGGCCAAGTTGCCTTTATGGGCGCCCCGATAAAATGTAGCACTTCTTGAAGGTAATGCTATGCTTGGAAATTAGGTTCCCATCTTTTCTATTGTAAACGTGCGGATGCATTTCTCACTGCCTGGACGGTAGCGCAGCTGTGAACAGGGACTGCGTCAGAAGCTGGGCTTTCTATAATGTTTGATGATGCTGGCAGGCACCACCCCCTCTTCTTCCCTCTACCCCCACTCCCTGCCCTGCTCCCCACCTCTCTTTTCAATAAGTGGGAATATGTAAGGTCCTTGAAAGGACAACCGCCATCACACTCTACTAAAATGAATCGCCATAATTGAATGGGAACAGGCAGGGCAGAAGCAGCTAAGAGCTGTGGCCTTTTCTCTGCCAGGCAAAGGTTTTATGAAGCCAGGAGAAGGGGTGGGGGGAGAGAAAGGGGGCTGATCAGATTTCTGAAGTGTTTGAGCAGCTGTAAGCTTATGCATATGAATAGAGGTGGACTATACAAAACCACCGACCCCAGAGCAAAAGGTCCTTTGCCTTACACCACCCACCAAAGGGAAGAAGGAAACTAAGGGGGTGGGAGGAGGGGGGAGGGAGAAATAATAAAGGCTGTATTCAAATGGCGAATAATGGAATTCAGAGGTTATCACCAGAGCTGAAATGGAATATGAGGTTCTCACTCTCATCCCGTCTAAACCTCGTGTGTGGCTGATGTGGTTTATTAAACAGCTGTCACAAGCCAGGCCCCTGAGGCAGACGCACTCAACAGGGTATGAAGAAGAAATCGGAGAAGAGGCAGAGACAGCCACTGGCTACACCACAGGCTACCCACCTGCAAGTCTCTTCCCATCCTTTGGCCTCCCACCCTACTAAAAAGAAAGAGAAAAAGGAAAGGAAAAAAACTCCCAAGGAATAGGAAAATGAGCCAAAGAGCAGGGTAAGCAAACAAAGGAGGAAAGATACTCTTGTCAGAAGCGCCAGTTCTTTTCTCCCCACAAGGCGCTGAGACCCCTCTGGTGAGCCGAACAAGGTCCAGGCAGTGAAGTTCACAAAGAGAGACGATGCAGCACCGGCCCTTTGGGGCACAGAGGGTCCAAGGTGACATCTGAATTGAAGGATGAGTGGGCTTTGCCGGGAGAGATCGTGGGAGGAGCTGTTCCCGTGCAGAGAGTAGAGAGGCACGCAGACTTCGGTCGCCCGCGTGGCTTGGGAATGGCAGGAGGGGACCTGGACAGATGGGTCTGGACAAAATGAAGACCCTTGAATGTCCATCCCGCGGCATGTGGATGTGCTCCTGGAGGGAAGGCGACTCTCTAAAGGGTTTCAGCAAGAAGCAGTCAGATTTCCTTGTCAGAAAGGCCTGTTCAGGGGCTATAAGGAGGCTTGCCTGGAGACAGGGAGACCCTCAGGGCTGGTCCCGTAGTCCGGGTGGGGGATGGCTCCAGACACCTCTGCAGGAGAGACGAACCCCCTTCCTCCCCAGCCCGGTCTGTGCTCCCTGGCCGGTGGTCAGAACAGCAGCTCTTCAGTTTTTCAAGCAGCATGGCCAGCTGGCAGTCCCCAGGGAGGGCAGCAGGATCAGCACGTCCCTGGGCGTAAAAGTCAAGTCCTGGACCCTGCAAGCAGGGTCCCCAGCACTTAACGCTCTCCATCCAAGGCATGGGCTGTCCCAGAGTCAGAGCAGTTTTTAAAAAATGCCAAAGAGACCACCAAGAGTAGCATGTGTTTTGGAAGAATTTGATTCCCACTAAACAGTAATTGACTCCAGTTCCAAAAGTCCTTAAAATACTGTGGCTTTTACTTCTCTTCACAAGTAGATTTAACAATTTCTTACCATGCTGTGCTGCCCAGTTGTTAATTACATCATTATTTTATTATCCAGCACTGAGAAGACACTTGATGCACTTTAACATTTTTGAATTCTAGAGGGAAAAGAAATTGGATGGTTAATTTTTTTCAGTGGAAGGAAGTAAAATACCTGAAATCAGTCCATTCTTTGCTTTGGAGCCTTTTGCCAGCAAGTGCTACGTGATAAAGTAGTCATACAATTAGGAATAAATGGCTTCCAAGAGGCGACAACTTATTTTGTTCTAAAAGGGTGCAGAAGCTCTGTGTCCCCTTTCCAAGGTGCTCAGTGCTAAAAAAGAAGCAAGGAATATAATTTTGGAATAATTGCACTTAGTAATTTTGGTAACCAAGATTCTGCCGTGGGCCTGGTTCCATTTCCCCAAACAATATTGAACATGTTTGTGGAACTGTTTAGAAATGGAATGAACCATCTCCCTCAAGTCTGAGTTTGATTATCTTGAGCCAGGAAAACCAACAGCCTTGGGTTATCATTGGTGGATTTTTCTTCCTTCGGGCAGATTGTGGATGACTGGAGAAAATGCTTGATGGCTGTGGGTATATACGATTTTTTTTTTCTCTTTATGATTGCTCCAGCTAATAAAAGCGAGATTTTTGTGGTTGTTCTCATTTTATTGGTGGCTTGACGGTGAGAGTACATTGACTTCCTTTTTCACATTTGCTTAATAAGTTAATGTTCTGATTCTCTGGTGGAAACATTCATGAGTTTACATGCCAAGGAGAGGAGAGACGAGAGGTGGGCACAGAGCTTGGAAAGAGGTGGGAAAAGTAATTATGACTGGTCAGACAAGAGTGCCAGAATTTAACTTTCCGTTCTAAACCAAGGGCTGCTTCGTAGAAGTAAGCCATCATATACATAAACCCCTTTATACTTTTCTAGTGCCCCAGCTTACAGGTTTGACCCTAACCAGGCCCCACGACTTAGGAGGGCAGAGCTCTGATCACTTGCCAGGGAGAGATCACTGGGTACACTCTGGTCCTCCCGCCAGCTTTTCCATCTGAATAAACAGGGCATTACCCCAAACCGATCTATCTCTTCCAAGGGTATCAGAATGAAAAAAATGACATAACAGAAGTGGATGCACTTAGAAAGTAAAAGCAATAGAGAAATGCAAGAGACTCTCAGCTTTTATTACAGAGATCCATCTAGTTCTGCCACGCTATGACAGCTGAAGCCCTATTAGCCACATACATTATAAGAATCTATTATTGACAGAATCAGCCTTGGGTGGTAGGCACTGGCCTTGACTGTGACTGTGGAAATCTGTTGGAGATATGAGAGATGAAATGTGGCCGTAAAGAGGGGAGACTGCTTAGCATGTGCTACCTGTGGGAACAAGTCTTGGTTTGGTCCCAACCTTGTGAATTTCTCCAGAGGAACCTGTGGTCTCTAACTGAGACTAACCGAGCTGGACTGG
The DNA here is from genome assembly GCA_004024745.2 of Catagonus wagneri. Lineage (NCBI taxonomy): Eukaryota > Metazoa > Chordata > Mammalia > Artiodactyla > Tayassuidae > Catagonus > Catagonus wagneri. Next base: position 26,171,262 of record PVHT020000175.1, read on the forward strand.
ACAGAGCATTAGGCTTAGGGCCAAAGTCCTGTTTTCCAGACCCAGCTGTACCACTTACTGACTGGGCAAGAGCTCTGAAGCGAGCCCTTTCCGGAAGCCTAGTTACAGCATGCGTGAATCTTTGAGTGATATTGGTGGATACTAGGCTCTTAAATGACGGCTGCTGATAATTGCTTTATTTTACAGGGACCGAAAGAGTGAGCCTTGGATCCAAAGGAGATATAGGCCTTTTCTCATTCATTCATTCATCAGATGTAAATACTAAGCACCTAGTATGCATCAGCCCCCAGTTCTAGGCCCAGAAGACAGACGAGAGAACAGAGAAAAATCTTTTGGGGATTACATTCCAGTGAAGAGAGCATATGCCTCCTGTGTTCACTGTAATAAATGGTCAGAAACTGTGGTTTAAAGCAACACAAATTCATCCTTTGTAGTTCTGTAGGAGGTCGCAGACGCAGCTCGGATCTTGCGCTGCTGTGGCTGTGGCGTAGCCCCTAGCCTGGGAATTTCCATGTGCCGTGGGTTAGGCCCTTAAAAAAGGAAAAAAAAAGCAATAAATAAAAATAAGATGCTGAAATGCTAACTGAGTCAGGATCTGAAGTAAGGGAGGGAGCAAACTCTGCAGGTGGCTGGAGGAAGCATTTTTAGGCAAAGTCACCACCCTTATGGGGCAGGTTGTCTCTCTCACTTGCAGCTGGGTTTCCTCTCAGTACCGCCTCCCGGTGGGCCATCCCGGACAGACGTATTCCGAACTCTTGGTGGATCTCTGACCTTTACTTAGTCAGACAACAGCCCTCAATCTGGGTGAATCTGGAGCACCCAGCTTTACAGATCCTGTGTCCCGGAGAAACCTCCTAAAAATGACCATGGAATCCGCCGTCCCGGGGTGTCTCAGCCAGCCTCTCAAACAGGGAAACTTCCAGTCTGGAAGATTCAGGTCAATTGCTTCCTTTCTAAAGGGACTATTCTTGTAGGGTTTCTAGATATGTTTCTTCTCCTTCTCTTTCCCCAGTTCTCTCTTATCAGAAAATCAGAACATTCATTTCTTTTTTTTGCCTAAATTTTAAAGGAATCCTCTGAAAAAAATATTCCTTCTTTACATTGATGTATTCAAAGTGTTTCCTCTGGATTCCGTTGATCTTCCTGAGGGACTTAAATAGTTTCAGTATTTCTGAAGGCGGCCGCTTCACTCTTCTATAACTTGAAAGCCAGTCACCGGAGAGGTGGCGTCTGTCTCTTACACGTCCTGTATGCAGGCTTTATATTTCACATCTACGGAGGAACAATTCGTAGAGAGGGTGATGGTGTTCCTTAAAGTCGGGCTCTGCAGTCACCCTTTAGCATCCTTTAAAGAGGGTGTGAAAAGACCTTCCACAGGCCACCAAATGTCCCCATCCCCCTCATGTCCAATCAGTGCTTGAGACCTCTCCGCTAGAATTTGCTTTCTGTTCTGAAATAGAAATGTCCCTGGGAGAGCAGGCAAATGGGTATTGTAAATCAGTATCAGTCATTAACCTCTCAAAGAGTATTGGTTTATTCCAGGAAATAGGAGTACATTCTTAACTGAGAAAGAGGGAGTTTCAAGGCAGAGCTAATGAACCCTGTGGGAAAATATCTGGCCCCCCAGCACTGTGTGAAGGCAAAGAATGAAGGTGCAAGGCCAACACATAAAAGGGGGAATATGGAGTTTCTGTTGTGGAGCAGTGCAGACGAATCTGACTAGGAACCACGAGGTCGCAAGTTCAATCCCTGGGCTCGCTCAGTGGGTTAAGGATCCAGCGTTGCCTTGAGCTGTGGTGTAGGCTGCAGACCCAGCTCAGATCCTACGTTGCTGTGGCTGTGACACAGGCTGGCAGCTGTAGTTCCCATTGGACCCCTAGCCTGGGAACTTCCATAAGCTGTGGTGCAGCCCTAAAAATCAAAAAATAAAATAAAAAAATTAAAAGGGAACATGGAAAGGCACCAGGTCTGACCCATTGCAATAGTGTTGCCTCAGCAAGTCATTTCAGGTTTTTGGACCTGCTTTTTCTATTTCCTTTTAAGGAGAGAGATATTAAATTAGAAGTTCCCTTTTTGTTCCATAGCTTATGATCTAATTTAACCTTATGATTTCATCTGATCTTACGATCTAGTTTACATTTATTGAGTGTTTCTTCTATGCCAGACACTTATTAAATGCTTCACGGACATTATTTTATTTAATCCTTGCAAAGACTTCCATGAGATACTTAGCATTATTATCTCTATTTTAGAGAAGAGGAAATTGAGGCTCAGAGGGATTTAACAAATTGCTTATATTCTCATAACTCCTAAGTGACGAAGCCAGGTCTACGTCAAGTCAATTTGATTTCTCAAGTTCTTGCCGTATCTACCACGGTCTGCGGTCAGAGGAGGGCACATCTTATAAAAACTACGTACTGGAGATCCACTCCCAATTCCTTCCAGTCTTCCTCCAATTAAGACTTCTAAGTTCTGGTTCCAAACGGAGATTTCTGCCAATATATTCAAAAGCCTCAGGGAATATATGTACTTGATAAGTGGCGGTCTTGCTGTTTTAACATAGAATCGCTGCCTTAATCCAGATAACAGGGAACTTGTATTTATCTACTCAAAACCAGCCCTTATGATCAATATTATTAAAAATATGCTGCAGATAAGTTTACTAGGCCTGGGTGACATCCATAGATAAGCTGGTCATCAAAGGGATCCCGCTATTTAAAAATAAAGCATCGTAGTGGTATTCCTGAGCTCCTAGGTGTAGCCTGGGGTCCTCCTAGCTCAGTAGCCTCCTCCTCAGAGATACTGTAGCCTGGGGCATAGAATACTTGACAAGGCAGAGCATCAGGAGGTCTGTCTGGGAAACCCACTCGAGTTCCCTTGGCTGGAACAAATGCATCTCTTAGCATGGCCCATCATTTTGATATTTTTTTTTGACAATTTCTAAATGTGTATAGAAACAACCTGCCTCCCTTTATATTCATGTATTCCAGCACACAACGTCTGATTTTCTGCATGGCGGGAGCCAACCAGGCGCCCACTCTCCATCTCTCAGTTCACCGTTTAATGCATTTCATGATTTTGTTGCTTTGGTGTGCATTTCAAAATGACACGTTTGATCAGTTCTTTAGGTAATATTGATGTTTTGCCCTTTTAAATGTGTCATTTGATTTTCTGATGTTAGTCTCCATCTGCTTGGGTAACACTTTCATTTAGTCACAGCTTTTTATTGGGTCCCCAAAGGTTTATAAAGAGGAACCTGACTTGAGGGTATTTCATTTTATTTTAAAAGTGTTTTTCTCCCTTCTTTGCTCCTATATATCCCCAGCCTCAGCTTTTCAACCCACTTCCTGTCTTCCCTTCCCTTTCACCTCTTCTACCACCACTCCTCCTTACCCACCTTTCCAAACATCGCGAATAAAGTCTTTTCCACAAGAGCCTCAAATGCTGGACTTTCCTCAGTCATATTTAAGTTTTTCACTGTGTAAGGTCCATTGCCTTGCCTCTGCTGTTCCCTGTGGGCTCAATCAAAGAACAATTTTTACAAGTAGGTACGGGGAGAGGGCTGATGCTTTACATTTCTGACATATTTTTATTGCCCTGTTGAAGACATTTCCAAATCATAATTCCAAATTTTTGGAGGCAGCAACAGAACCCCAGTAAGGTCTATTCTTTTCTCATTGTTTGATTTTTTTTTTTTCCTTTTACCAGCACTGACTGTATTTACCTTACATTCTTGGCAGGTTAATTTCCACGTTTCTGATCTCTTAACCTCTTCTTCAAGTACAGTAAATGCAGAGTTAGAGACACGCCACAGTGTTGGGAGACTGATTGGAAGTAAGCACATGCCAATTTCTTCCTTGTGAAATAGCCGACGAGACCTGAAGGATGGGGTCAAATAAATAATAAAAAACACTTTTGTTTTATTTTGCAATTGTCATCACAGTTTGTCTCATGGCTTAGATTCTGTACAGAGGGGCCGTGCAATCTGTGAGTTCCCCTTCTTTAGTTAGAAAAATCCCCCACAGAAATGCATGAGCTCAAGAATTTTTCTCTTAAGAAAAGACATGGTATTGTAAATAAGAGGCATGAAGTAAGCTGTTATAAATAAGAACCATGAAGTAAGCTGATATCATGAATCGTGTTTATTTTACTGGAATGAGTTAGAGATCTAGTAATTAGTGGGAACGAATGTAATATTACAGGATTATGAAAATCATTGGATCTTCCATGGCGGCAACGCGGAAGGGGGGTGGACAATGTCCTGTAGGTCTCATCTTTGGCATAAAAGTGAATCGATCAAGTTTGTCTTTGGGACTATTCCTTCCTTTTTGCATAACTGGTGTTTCTGATGCCCCTCTAAGTTTCCGGTAAAGTAGTATAGTGTGACGAAGACACCATACATTTTGACATAAATATGACTAGCATTTTTATATGAGTTCTTGCACCATCAGATTGCACATCTGAATTCATGATTTTTTTCCATGTCTAAGAAAAATCAGATGAACGTTAACCTGTTTCTTAGGTGGAGGATGATGTCATTTCATGATATGATGGAACATGCCAAAAACGGAACCCAGGAGCATGCTGTATTAGAAGTAGGAGTTTGCCTGGGAGCGGGAGCCGGAGCCGGAGCGGGAGCGGGGGCCGGGGCGGGGGCGGAGGCGGTTCTGTCCATGACCAAGACCATCACGGGGAAGATGGGTTATAAGCTGAGGCAGGGCAGCCGTGAGGACACACACCAAGAGCCTTCCTGGGGAAGGAAGTACCTGGTAGGTCCAATGGATAAAAGTGTCTGTCACTTAAGGATGGTGACCAGGTATACAGACAAGAGAAGGAGACAGGAGATTGATGGCTCACAGATTTCTTCAGGATGCTACTGGTTGGCTGCTTTTGCCTCTGTACTTGCCACTGCGTGTAAGTATAAACTTGTCTGGATCCATCTAGACTTCCAAGCTCCCCTTTCTTTTCCTTAAAGAAAAGAAGATAGAAAATAAGACACGTGCCCCCAGCAATGATGATCCCTCTCTCAGCTTTACTGTTCTCCCTAGCACTTATCCCCATCCATCTCCCCCACAGGAACAGAAACTCCACAAATGCAATGAAGCCTGGTTTCCTTTTTCGTTGTCGTATCCCCAGCACTTAGAACAGAGGCTGATTCATAGTTCTCACTTAGTAAATATGTGTTGAATGAACAGATAATTTATTAGAGGTCGCTAAGGAATGTATCAGCAGAGGTGTAGCTTAAAGGAATGGGACTTGAGAACCTTCGGTGACAGCTTCTAGATATCAGCCACTTATGTGTCATATATATGTATATACTTATGGCCACACCTGCAGCATATGAAATTTCCTGGCCATGGGTCAAATTGGAGCTACAGCTGCAGGTCTACATCACGGCCATGGCAACACCGGATCCAAGCTGCATCTGCCACCTACGCCACAGCTTGCAGGATCCCTAACCCACTGAGTGAGGCCAGGAATCAAACCTGCATCATCACAGAGGCTATATCGGGTCCTTAAACTGCTGAGCCACAATAGGAACTCTGTGTCCAATATTTTTGACCCCCCTCTTGTTCCAGGCACTGTTATATGTTGGAAACACATCAGCAAATAGGACCAGGTTGTTTCTTTCAAGGGACATATACACAGCCGGGGTACCAGTAAACAGAATACTGTTCAACACCGGCATGAAGACCAGCACAAAGGTAAGCAAAAATTATCTCCTTCAGAAAGTGCTTTAAAATATTTTCCCATGGAGTTCCCATCATGGCTCAGCGGAAATGAATCTGACTGCTATCCATGAGGACTTCGGTTTGATCCCTGGCCTCGCTCAGTGGGGTAAGGATCTGGCATTGTTGTGAGCTGTGGTGTAGGTCACAGATGCGGCTCGGACCCCGAGTTGCTGTGGCTGTGGTGTAGGCCGGTAGCTACAACTCCTGTTCAATCCTTAGCCTGGGAAGCTCCGCATATACACACAACCCTTAACAGACAAAAAAAAAAAAAAATTTTTCCTCATGATTCCTTTGCCTAGGATAAAATTCATTTTATAATGGACTCTGAGAACACATGATAATAATTGGTTTCTGGGAAAAAATAACCTGAGATGTCAATTCTCTTCTGTGGCCCTAAAGAAGAGAGAAATACAAGCCCATCGTCATCTGATGAGTTTTTTTTTAAATGCATATCAGAAAATCCCCTTCATGGGGCCTAGAACAAACAGAGTCATCCAGAAAAAAAAAAATATGTAATTCAATTTAGTACAGAAATGTTTAACTTTAGGGTAATTTCTCCTAAAAAATACCCAATGATCACTGCATGTCTGTAGTGCATACTGGTACCTACTAAATTGTTGAACGAATGGCATTCTTTCTCTAGTTGTGAGAGGATTTCTTTGTTTTGACTTAAATTTCCTTAAGAATAAGGTGAAATATTTTTCTATATTATTTGTTATTTGTATTTTTTTCCTATTCAATTATTTGCCATTATCTTTTAGGTTATTTATAGTTTGTAAACAAATGACTGTTCTCTTTGATGTGAACATTTTCCCTGATGAAAAACCAGGGAAATGCCAGCTAGAGATTTCATAATTGGGCCACTTAACTATTTTGCTATTTTAAGCACCAAAGATTTTACTTTGAGCTAAGCTGTGTATAGCTCCACAAATGCCTTCTCACAATTTTGTGAATTAGAGGGGCATAGATTATGAGTATTTCCATTTTTCTTAATGAAGAAATTGTCATCAGTTTTTTGTTTGTTTTTGTCTTTTTTCTCTTTAGAGCTGCACCTGTGACATATGGAGGTTCCCAGGCTGGGATCAAATTGGAGCCAAAGCTGCTGGCCTGCACCACAGCCATAGGAACACAGGATCCGAGTGACGTGTTCAACCTACACCACAGCTCACGGCAATGCCAGATCCTTAAGCCACTGAGCGAGGCCAGGGATTGATCCCGCGTCTTCATGGATACTAGTCGGGTTCCTTAACCACTGAGCCAGGATGGGAACCCCCCAGTTGAGTTTTTTGTCTCAAGTGACAGAATTGTTAGATTTACAGTCCATTGTAGTCCCAATGGAGTGTTAACCTAAGGAGAGTTTTGTTTTTTATAGCACAAGAGGATGGCAAAAAATAAGTGTGCGGTTGTATTTCCAAACATAGACAAGCCCTTCTTTTATGAGAGATCAGGTGCGTTTTTACTGCAGGTGCGTTGGCGTTATTCTTTGATTAATCAATGCTGGACAGGCCTCCCGGCTAATCTCATTAGCTAATAGTGCTTCTGGGTAATTAGCTTGATGTGTGCAATTATCCTCAGATTTTAGGGCTTTTTTCCCACTTTGATAGCATTGGTACATATTTAATGCTTTGGAGTGCCGTGCCCTTTAAGAAATCAAGGAAAATTCCCACATCTTTTCATATCAAGACAGCATGACAGCCTACCTGGTAATGGAATTATCTGATGCTCATCTATTGAGAACTTTCTTACTGCCAGCAATTTATCAAGCATGCACACACAGACACACTCACATCCCTGGACAGTCTATGTGGCGCGTGTGGACAATGTACCGCGTAGACAATCTGGCTGATCAAGTCTGGAAGTACTTCCAGGACTTTTCATTTTGGCTGAAGTCATGAATGTCCAGGTTTTGTGATAAAAATTCAAACCAGAATTTAGCTAAATTCTGCAAACTAGAAAGAAAGTTCCACATAGCAGACAACTAAAATCTTTGGTGTCTTTTAAGGTCCGTTCTCTTTCTGCAAATAACCAAGAGTTCAGGGTTGTGGTCCCCATTCTGCCACTATCTAGCCTTGACTTTCGGCAAGACAGCTAACATACTGAATTCACATATTTCTTTCTTTATTTTATAATGATTTTTATTTTTTCCATTATAGCTGGTTTACAGTGTTCTGCCAATTTTCTACGGCACAGCAAGTTGACCCAGTCACACATACATGTATACATTCTTTTTTTCTCACATTATCATGCTCCATCACAAGTGACCAGACATAGTTCCCAGTGCTATACAGCAGGATCCCATTGCTTATCCATTCCAAAGGCAATAGTCTGCATCTATTAACCCCAAATTCGCAGTCCATCCCGTTCACATATTTCCAAAATAAGAAAGACCATTCAGTCAGTCAATACGTTTTAAGCTCCTGCAGTGAACTGGTCCTGAGCTAACCAAGAGGCATCATGAGTATGTAAGAAACTCAGCCCTTCGAACTTGTGACCTAAGCAGGTTGGATTAAATGAGTTTCTATCATCCTTTCAAAAACACAATCTTATGATGCTACCAGGAATGACTCTACCTTTTTCATTTTTCCCTTCTCAAATCCCCTAGGAAAAGTGAGCCTGTCAGAAAGCCTGGTGCACCAAAATGTTTGAATCCAGATAAAGTTAGTGATAATAATTCCTCCAGAAGAAGAGAAATGTCATAACCATTTATTTTGCCTTGTTTTTTAACTTTCCCCATTATCATCCTTAATTCCACTGTGAAAGTGGACAAAGGGGATTAGGGAAGCCTGAGTTTATGCATTTTAAACCTTCCATCTCTCCCTGTTTCTAGGAGCCAGCTTTCTCACACGTCCAGTGATGGTAGAGCACCTAGCCGCGTTTAGACCTGGGACACACGTCCCTGGCTGTAGAGCAATCACGCTCGGCTGCTCTGTCTAAGCCATTTTACGTTAGGGAATCTTAGCAACCTTGCCGAAACCAATGTTGTCACCTAAATACCCCGTGGACACTAATGGAACCTTTGAAATGAATTGTCCTATTATGGAACATAACATTATTTGTTATTGCATAAATAATCTAGAGTTTTTGTTTTATTTTTCCTGGAACTGGCTGCAAAAATACCCAAGAACACCTAAGTTATGTTCCATCTCTTGCCTTGAGGCCTTTCAGGAAAGAACCATCAACTACGACTCAGAGGAAATTTGCTGCTAAAATGCGTTATTGTCCGGCCACTGATGGCTGATCACTCAGGTGCCAGAGGTCTGGAAACGTGGTGTTGACTGTCTCCTCTGAGCCAAAGCTGGTTTATATTAATGATCAATGCAACAGCAAATACACTGGATTTTATTCTCCCTTTTAACCTATCTCGGTCATAATCTTAATGGGAAAAGAAACTCTCATGATATTTCTCAGAGGCTTATGTCCCTGCCTCTTTCAGACAGTCTTCTTTTTCTTTTTTCCCCTGAGAGCTTGAGGGAGACAGAAACAGAAAACTCAATGATTTCCTTTCTCATATATTAAAAAGAAAGGAAGTATCTGAGTGCCTACAAAGTATGGAAGTGACAACAAGTCAACTCGTGTTTTTTCATTCCTCAGGTCTAGTCCAGAGAGCGATTCTTTTTTCTCTAAACTTAGTAAATGAGCTACGTTGGATAGTTCTCTAAATAGCTAAACATTGGAGCATTTATATTGTTATTATTATTTTTATGCATGCTATTTTCCCTTAGCAATAGAAAAGAAAATAAACAGTCTTTTCTTTGCCAGTTCTATTTTTGTGGAGGGCTTAACTAGAAGATATATCTAATCATAATGAGCAGAGCATAAAGAATATTAAGATTAAAAGAACTTATATTTTCCTTTATCCTCTCAACAATCTCCAGATGGATTTCCTAGGGCTTGCCTTCTAAATCTTCTTACACAGTAAGCTGTAAATCCCAGACCCAGCAAGCTTCTGGTTTGGCTGAACATAGCCTTTCATGTACCGTATGTACAGCCTGAATAATGGCAGAAAATTATTCAGAGGATAATTACAGCAATTGATCTTGAGATGTTTTGTAGCGTCCTTCATAGATCACTCTTCAAAGCCTTTTGGAGAAATGGTGTCTGTGGAGTCCGCCAGAGGCAGAAAGCTTCTAGGGCCTAATGCAGAATAAACAGTCTACCAGAGTCATGGTCATCTGAAAAGGAAGAACTCGGGCCAAAGGTTGGAGACCGCTCAGAGAATCATAGGATTTTGATGGTTCCTGCATGGAGATGGCCTTCTCCTACCGTGGCCTCCCGCTCACATATTCTAATACACTTAAGCCTTTAATCACACATAGCTCGGTAGTTTCTGCGGGGCTCTCCTGGGAGTTCCCCCACAGGACTCTGAACACACCCCTGTGATGCAGGGGGGGCGATGAGTCACAAATTTACTTTAAGATGAGGAAAATAATGATGAGAGGTCAGATAACCTCTTGGACAAGTGGGGGCACAGCAGGAGAGCAGGGTCTCTGGACCTAAGCCCAGTCAACTCTGCTCCCTTAACAACCCTGAAGAAGGGGGCAGAGCTCACACTTGACTTTCTTGGGAAACACCCCATGCTGTGCTTCAGACTAGCATCCCTCTTCCCAGAGGAGACGAGTTTGGATCCCTATTCCTCCTTTGAACACTACTTATTTTTAAATAGGTATTTATTTATTTATCTTATTTTATTTTTTAAATTTTTTGTTCTTTTTGTGGCCCCACCTGGGGCATATGGAAGTTCCCCAGCCAGCGGTTAAATTGGAATGGGCGCTGAAGCCTACGCCACAGCCACAGCAACACCAGATCCAAGCCACATCCTCAACCTACACCACGGTTGATGGCAACGCGGGATCCTTAGCTCTCTAAGACACAACAGGAACTCCTCAGCAGCACTTCTATCTACACATACCCCCATGCACACACCTACACACAGACAGACAGGTGCACACATGCACATGTGCTCACACACACACACACACACACACACACACACACTTTATTTTCCTTAGTGATCTTGCCTTAGGCAGAAAAGAGATGGGCAGCTCAGCAAGCACACATGTATTAGATATAGAAATCAATAGAGACAGTTATTTCATAAACGGCTCCACTAGGCACGGAAATTCATGGCTTAGAGAGAGTGGATGGTTGGAGGAGGAGGGGTTTCGCAGGTGGCAAGTGCATCCTTTCTCTGTGACAGCTTGTCCTCAGGGATGCCTAAACCCTTTGCAATCGGCCACAGCTAAACAGTCCCAGCTCAGGTACTCTGACCGTGACATTTCAATTTTTATATCCCTGACGTGTTATTACGATGCCTAGCATTAGAACACATTGTATATAATTATGTAAACACTATAGCATATGTTATAATGTATACTGCTGAATTTTACAAATGTTTCACGTTATATAATTATTATATTTCAAAAACTATTAATTAAGCTGATTCAGGTATGATTTCTGATGAGATTGAATGAGACCTGGGTGACTAGTAATTATTGCCTGAGAAAAAAAAGACTGTGGTTGAAACAAAGAAAGTATGAAAATCAAATAGCAACTGACTTCTGGTCAAATAATGGAAAACAGAGACGGACGGATTTTTTAATCATTAGCTGGTAATTAACCTTCCCAACCTCAGCTTTTTACCAGTGCTCTTTTATTCCAGAGACTATGAGAAACAACACAGTCATCAACTTGTTTTATGATGTGTGTATCACCAACCTTCAATTATCACAATTAAAATAATTAATTATTTCTGTGTCTTTGCAATGGAGGTTTCTTTGAGGTCGGGCAAGATATGTGTTTGTGTGTGCATACATATTTTTTTCTATAGCCACAACTGCGGTATATGGAAATTCCTATGCCAGGGGTCGAATCAGAGCTGTAACTGTGGCCAGTGCCATAACCATGGCAACACTGGATCCAAGCTGTGTCTGTGATCTGTGCCACAGCTTGTGGCAACACCAGATCCCTCACTCACCGAGTGAGGCCAGGGATCAAACCTGCATCCCCAGAGAGACAATGCCGGGTCCTTAACCCACTGAGCCGCAACAGGAACTCTTGTGTGAGTACATTTTTAAGCTTTAAAGAAGCTATTTCTGAGAGTGATAATCAAAGCTTGTGCTTTCATGCAACTACATCTAAAATGTAAAATCTAAAATTACCGTTCTTTCATTTTCTGTCAAAGTGAAGATAATGTTTCTTACTGGGAAGAGGAGAAAGTTTGTGTGTGTGTGTGTGTGTCTGTGTGTGTGTGTGTCTGTGTGTGTGTGTGTGTGTGTGTGTCTGTCTGTCTGTGTGTGTGTGTTAGAAATACAATGACATAGGAGAAAAGGAATTTCTATATTCTAACAAATCCTAACCAGTGATCACAGTATTCCATTATCCGTCAGCATCCTAAGGGAGTTGCTATGAAAGTACAATGTTACTATCCATGATTCCAGCCTCAAAGGAAAGATGTCTGTTTGGCTCATAGCTTGATATGGTTTTATCAGTAACAAATGTGCTTAAGTTCTCCTTCAACCCATTTCCAAGTTAGGGGCACACACAGTAATATTTTATGAAATATTATTCAAATGGGCCTTATCCGTTACAGTAAAGTTTCTTGGAAAAGTTACACAACTTCCTCTGATGCTGCTAATTCACGGTGTAGTGAGGAGAACGCTGGATCAAGAGCTAGGCAATCAGGCCTCTAGGTCTGAATCCACTGCTGATTACACAGTGTGTCCTTTTTTATATCACTCCCCCATCCTGCTTTCAATTTTCTGGTTTATAATGATGGTGAACTGATGATCTCTCAAACCTCTGCTACCTCTAAAATGATACGATTCTAGAGCTTCTATGGCTCAAGCCTTTGCGGACTTTTAGAAATTACCTTATGTCTCTTAAGACATCTTATTTTGAATTTAGTCAGTAGTTGAATTTTTTTTTCCATTGAAAGCAAATTTGATTTGAAACAGCTAAAGATCATTAAGAGCTGAGCCTAGGGATTCAAGTGCTTGATCAAACTGGTTATGAGCCTTTTAGGTCAAAAATGAGCTGTGACCATAAACTAATAAGATTGGTTTTCCCCATGTGTCATGTAAATTGACTTTGAGAGTCTAGCCTAAAGATAAGTTCCAGAAACAATTCAAGCACTGATGGCTTAAAAGGACTACTTTGAAAGGAAAATAACTTTCATTTGGCCAAACATGTTGTCATATATTGGGCCAGACTCAAAATAGTGTCATCACTTTTTAGGACTTTTTTTAGCTGCTATTTGAGGGTATCAAGCCAGAAACACTTCTTATACTAAAGTTAAAAAGCTTTTGCTGGCTCAGTGGTAACAAACCTGACTAGCATTCATGAGGATGCAGGTTCCATCCCTGGCCCTGCTCAGTGGGTTAAGGATCTGGCATTACCGTCAACTGTGGTATAGGTCACAGACTTGGCTTGGATCTGGCATTGCTGTGGCTGTGGTGTCGGCCGGCAGCTTCAGCTCCAATTTGACCCCTAGCCTGGGAACCTCCATATAGCGCAGATGTGGCCCCAAAAAATTAAAAAAAGGAAAAAAAGCATTTGCTGTGTTAAGTAGTATCATGTCTCATTACTATAATAGGTGCAATAGATTTTGAAGAGGACAGTCTTATCCATGTTCAACTTATTATTATTTTTGATAATTATAGTACTTAATAGATAGGACTGCCTTATCTAGGTTAAGCACATTACATACTTATCTCACATATTTTCCCAGCTCTGGAAGATAAGAAGTAGAGGAAGAAGCTGAGTCTCGGGAGATTAAGCAGTGTGTCCAGGATCACAAAACTAGCCATTGTCCCAACAGTGCTGAAAGGTCTGTCTGACACATAGAATTCCATGGTACACTGTCGCTATGAATCGAGAACTTCAATTAGTGGTGAAAAACGATGGTTTCTCCTTAATCACATTTTTGCCCTTATCTTAGCCCGAGTTTCTCCAAGATGAAGAACCTAAGATGAAAACTGGGCTGTAGGCTGTTTGTTGAGGGGATAAGACGGAAGGAAATGGCAGTGGGGGTTGCGGCGCGGGAGGCAGCGAAGGATTCTCTAGGTTGCTGCGGTCACTGGCCATGAGGCACAGAAGCGCACAGAGTGCCTCCTGCAAACATTCTTCCCGTAGCGGGAGGCCTGAGCTCTCACCCCGTGTTCGCACTGCCTGGGTGGTGGCGGCCCCTTTGTGAACGTCGGAGAGACACTTGTGCTCTGGCTGATCCGGCCGCTCTCGGGAGAACATCCAGGAGCAGCACGTGAAAGACGTCCGGAAAGGGCGGCCAGAGGTAAGCCTGTGCTCCTACAGAACTGTTCTAGTCGGCTGCTCCTGGGGCCTCTGCCGCAGTTCCCACTGGCTCACGCCTTTGGAATTCCCCTCCTCAATCCCCCTCGAAGGTGCTCGCTCTCTTCTCTGTTAAAATTCCGCTCATCCTTTAAGACGTTAACCAGGTGTCGTGTCCTCTGTGATGCCTGCTTCTCTGGCCCTCCTCTTCCTCTCTGACTTCCCACTGCAGTCTGGTCGTAAGGCCAATAGATCTCCCACTGATGTCCTGGAAACACCTGCGAAAGAATCGTCTCACTCACTGAATCAGAACTCCTTGAGTGCAGGATCGCTTGTTCATTGCTGTAACCCTAGCACAGAGTCCATATTTTTGTAGATACTCTACACATTTTTATTCATGAAACATAGGAGTGAGTGGGTATCTACTTTACATGGATTTACGGATTTTAATCCAGGCCTCTTTCTTGTCTCGGCCTTCCCAGACAAGAGAGCAGAGTCCTAACTAAGACTTTTTATCCTTTTGGTTCCCTTCCCTGGACCTTCTCCAGACCTCTTTGATCTTGACGTGCAGCTTCCAGAACTGCTAAGAGTGTCCAGGTGACGCTGCACTGCGGGTGTACGTATCAGTGTGGGCCTGGCATCCGTTTCTCTGCCTTTCACCCCAGCAGCAGCCACTTCCACTCCATCATTGGCGATGGTTTTGATGCCCTGCCTTACGGTGATTCATGGAGAGTCCTCTCTTCCCAAGCGGAAGGCAACTGTCATCTTTTTCTTCCTATTCCCGTACGGGAGAGAAGGTGACATACCCAATGGTCAAGGTCAACCACCCTCCTATATAATGGTTGCAATGATAAGGATAACTCAGTGATTAAACAGGCCCTTTATCCCTGTGTCTCTGAGCACCCTAAACTACCATAAATTATCTCATTTCACTTTCTCACTGCAACCTTGGAAATGGTCTTATCATCCTCCTCATTTCACAGACAAGGAAACTAAGGCTCGGATAGATGAAGCCCCTTACCTACAATTATGCAACTTGCAAGTGACAAGTGACCTTAACCAAAATCTGTGCGATTATAAAATACTGTATGTTCTGCTGAGGGTTCCCTCAAAAGATGAAAGGGAGCGCGGAGGTCATCAAGGACAACCAGGGAAGATGCTTTTGTTTGTTTGTTTTTTAATTTGTTTAGGTCAGTGGTTCTCAACCAAGGGTGATTTTGCCCTTGGAGAATATTTGGCAGTGTCCAAAGACATTTTTGGGTGTCACAATTAAAAGAGAGCAGAGAGGAGCTATTAGCACCTAGTGGGGAGAGGTCAGGGAGTCTGCTAAACCTTCTATATTGCACAACGAAGAATTACGTGGTCCAAATTTCCCATAGTGCTAGGTTGAGACGTCCTGGTTTAAATGAAGAAAGCGAGACAGAAGAGAGGAAATAGGTCTGACTCAGCCCATGGCGGAGTTGGATGAGAACTTAGGCCCTCCGCCTCTCTAATCCCGTTGCATTTCCTACCCTACCCTGCCCATCAAGCATGCTGGCTCCTGCACGACTGTGTGTGAAAATCCTTTGTAAACCACAGAGATTAGGTTCTGGTCATCAGCACCATCTCCCTGCTGAACCCCACGCGACTGACTTCTGGGAACTTCCCTCCACTTGCCTGAATCTATCTGCTATTTCAGGTTTCCCTTCCCCACACAGCACTGAGTCCTGTCTCTGCTCAGCCATCCCGACCCACAACCACCTGAGGTGGTCACAGATAATGTTTTTATGTCATCTGTCTCTAACCTCCTTAGTCATTTTTTAACATGCAGTGGCCTGTTTGTGTTTCTTTGGGCTGCAGCTGCAGCATATGGAAGTTCCCAGTCTAGGGGTTTAACTGGATCTGCAACTGCTGGCCTACACCACAGCCACAACAGCCCCAGATCCGAGCAGAGTCTGGGACCTATGCTGCAACTCATGGCAACACCAGATCCTTAACCCAATTAGTGAGGCCAGGGGGCCAATCCACATCCACATGTACACCATCTTGGGTGCTTAACTCCCTGAGCCACATCAGAAACCCCTGGAACGGCCTTTTGGCCAGTGTGGTGCTCCAGGCTAGCGCATTCAGAAATGTTCTTGTCCCTCCGGCCTAGCGCCTGGTTCAGCGCATTTAAAAAACAGAATTTGTCTCCTTAGCCGTATTAATGATCTACTCAGAGCAAGTATCTATTTATGAATATCTTCTTTTTGGCTTCTTTAAAGTGATCCTGGGGTCTGAGAAGACCTCCCGTCTCTGGAACTCACCCAGGTCCCCTTCAGTTTACCTACTCAGAGTGGGTACTTAGTGTTGGCATCTCCCATAGCTCTGACCCCTGCTGACCTTTGCACCTTGACTTGAGTCTTGTCACAAACACTGCTGCGTTTGACATCTTGTTGTGGTAAATGATACTCTCAGGGGACTCTCTTCTCCTTCAGACCAACTTCCTTCCCAAGCCTCCTGCCCAGCAAGGTAAGCAGACTGGTTACACATTTCACAGTAAGGTTGTGGAAGGCCCTAAGTGTCCAGTTTACAATCAGCTTTAGAGGACCTCACTCAAATATCCTGCATTGCCTTGGTAATTTATAAGAGATGTTTCATCCATGAATCTCTCTGTACATTTTTGAATTTCTAACTAGGTCCAGCCTGCAATGGATTACAATCAATCAAGTAAGAAAGCAAGTAATCAATAATCTAAACAAGTAAATAAGTAAGAATTCTACAATTTACTACTGACCGTGTGAAACAGCCATGCCAAAATAAATGTTCTGAAGTGCTAGCAAATGGGAATATCTCCAACTATTGCTTTGTTCTCAACTACAGTTATAGAGCGAGCAAAAGGATCTGTGTGCTGCTCGGTAGATGTATGTCGGAGAGGTGTTGTGTGTGATGAGGAGACAAAGGGCAAAATGTACACATTTCATTCTCTTCTGCCCCAATTCTCCCAACGGCACATAGTGAAATGCATGGAATAGAGTGTTCTGGCCTTAAAAAAAAATCAGGCTGGCTTGGGGGAAGCCAAGGTTTGTAGCCTTCCGTGCTGATATCACCCCACAAGCCACGGCATTGATTTTAGTACCAAGAACTTCTGTTCCAAGATCTCAAGCAGACTACAAACCACGCAAGATCATTAGTCTGGATTTTCCAGTTCCCTGAATTCCTATCCTGTCTTTTATTTATCTCTGTCCAATATCACAGAAGGAAACAAACTGTGAGCACCAGTGGTGGCCTGACATTTGCAGATGGACACTGTGCCTCTAAGAAAGGACCTGAGTTCTCAGCTGCAAAGACCCCAGGTTTCCTCTTTCTAAGGCGTCCAGGAAGGGTCTGTTTGCAGCTTCTTGGCAAATGCTCACTGGAGTTCAATTTGGAACTAGGGCCAAAGAGAAACCAGAGTCAACAGAACACTAACTTTATATTGAAGCTGTATCCCAAGCTTTGATGCCAGATTCACCATCATTCATATTCTTGTCACTAGGTCCTGCCAAAAAATTCAAACCCCACTGGTCATTTACTTATCTATTCCAGGCTTCTCATTATGAAATGTGCATTTTTTCTTACCAATTTGTCCTGCCTCTGCTGCCCTTTCTTCCACATGCCATCTGGAACCCCAGTTTCAAAGTTGACAAACTCTTCTTCAGCTACAATTCCTCCACAGCCCGTTTTCTCTCTCCCTGGCTTTGAGTGGACCTTGGCAATCAGTCAGGAACTCTTCAGTCTAGTGTGGGTATTAAGAGCTCAGGCTGTGTGTTCAAATCCCAGCCCCACCACTCATCAAGGATGCTACCTTGCACAAGGTGATGACATTTCTTTTAGCTTCAGTTTCTACACCAGTAAATGGGGGGGGGGGACCTGCCTTAGGATTATTATAGGGATAAAATTAGTATATTATGAAGCATTTAGAGCAGTACCTATCCATTCCATGCACTTCGGTATGTATTTTGTTGGAGATTTTCAAATCCTTTCAATGATGCACTTCCTTCTCTAGGACGTTACCCCTTTGCACTTATGTAAGAAGTACCTCTTGCTATAAAACCCATCCTTGAAAGATGCGTCACTCTTTACCCTTCTCATCCATATGCCGTAACCTCGCACCCTTCCAGAACCTCTGCATCATCTCACATTACTTGAGTTTCAAGTCCCATCTTCATATCGTGTGACGTCTGTGATGGAGTGACTTGTTCATTCACTGGAAAAGCCACATCTGTGTATTGCTTCATCGTCTCAGCATCAACACCTCAACTTATCAGCTTCCAAACACCATTGGAGGTAAGGGCACACCTTGCTGCTACTCATTTGCTGTGAGTCAGGATGAAATACCCCATTTTACAGCTGAGGAGACCAGTCTCAGGCAAAGAGGCTCAGACTTTTGCTAAAGAGCAGACAACCCAGATATCCTGACTTTATACCAGATACCTGTATTGCGTCGGAGCTGCTTCCCAAGACTCTCTAAAGCTCAGGCACATTTGTTTGGCATTTTAGTACTCAGGATAAGCATTTAGTGTCATCTTCCTCTCTCCTGCAGATTATTTCTGTATACATGGTTGTCTTTCCACGGTGGGGAATATATCTCTCTGAGTATATTTGGGGGAATACATCTCTCTGAGCAAAAGGGTACATTTTGTCAGGGTGGCAGTGAAGGAGGAAAGGCAAATCTCCGCCCTCAGCCCACCAGAGCTCCCACCCTTTGGGGGCTTAATGGCAGCTGATCATCATTCAAGGTACATTAATTTGCTAAGGGAAACCCTGGGATGGGGAATGAAAAGCTCACTGGGAAGGAGGTTGGGGCTGAGGGCTTGTTGCCCGTTGGTCTAGTTTTTATTTATTTTCTTTTTGAGTGGCTAATAAGGATGGCAGACCCATCATCCAGCTGTCTTCCTGGACAAGAAGTAAGCTGGAGTGCCTTCCGAGGTGAAAATCGAGTTCTTCCTGAGGCACAGGAAGTGGGGAGACGGTTTGGTGCCTGGCACAGAGCTGTGACTATATGAATAAATGTTCCTTCGAAGTGACGGTGACTGTTTTAGTTTCACACCCTCTCCTGCAGAAAAGCAGGCTAGGGGACAGAGGATCTGTTTTGAGAAGACATGGGCTTTGGAAGTGAAGCTCCAAGGCAGCTACTTTTGTACCCCAATCGAATAAATTTATTTAATTACAATGCATCATGTATTAAAGACACACCACGCACATGCACTTGAAAAATGGTAAACTTAACAAAAAAATACCCTAAAGGAGTTCACTATTTACTTTTAGCCAGAGAGAAAACCAAACAGCAAACAACAATGATGTTTTCACTTAGCCTTTGAATTTGTCCAGGGAATGCCTACGTGGCAGAAAATTTCGACCACCCTCCTATGGACCATTTAATCACAAGAATTTTTATTTTAGAGATGAGAGTCCTTTGAGGGTATACATTTTAATTTTCCTCTTCCTGTAAAATGATCAATTTTGTTCTAGTTGACTTCTTAAGGCATACATCAGATTCATTTTAAATCCTCTTATTATAAGACAGGAAAAGAAGAATTAGTAGAAAAAATGTACAGTGAATATTTTAAAATAATTATTTCTGTGGATCTTCTATGTGATGGCAGAGAGGCAGTTTTATTCAATAATAAGAAGTTCGGGGGGATTCAATATTGGCCTTGGAGATAGTGAATGGCTCATCTCTAACTGTGTTCAAGAAGGAGTTGGAAAATGCCCTCAAGGATGATGAAGGGGAAGGCGTCTTCAGGGGCAGGCTCATTATTTGCCTGTAAGTTACTTTCCACATCTTTTAATCTCTGATTGCAGTGAAGGGTCCCAGCGGAGCAATTCTTACTTAGCGTCCTAGAAGGTGATGTCCACCCATTCCCTCCTCTCCAGTCACAGTTCTCAGACTCTTTGAGAGGCTTCCATCAGGAGCAGGTGCAGACGAGAGAGGAAAGGAACATTATTTTGCAGAAACTGGTGCTCCATCAAAACAGAGGCCTTGTGAAATGACGGCAGACATCAGTAATCGCCAAAGCACTGGCCTTATTTATAGGTTTGAGTGAAAGATAAATACCGTACATGCACATTCTAATTAAGGCTGAGACTTCCCAGCATGCATAGCTCTGCATCTCATTCCCCTGACATTGCTGCCACGGCTCTCATATTTTCTCTGGTGTTCTTCCAGTTATGAGTAATGCTGTGCTGACTGAAATGGATGGAGTCCTGAGCTGGCTGCAGGGCACAAGACTTTGTTCTGCCACATGGCTGGAGCCTGGGATCAGAAACTCCAGAGCTGCAATTTGCCCTTGTCTTCAGTGGCTGACTAGAGTACTTAGACTAAGGCTGGTGATGTGGGGTTTAGGATTATCTGTGAAGGGGCTCCAGCTCCACTGTGGGGCAGTAGCGGATGGTGGAGAGTGAAGCATCCCATAGAAATGCTCCCTTCTCAATTCCTTCCATGTCAATTAAGCATCTGTTGGGTTAGCCGGAGAGATATTGTCTGTTTCCATCAGGCACATTTCTAAGATAGATTTCTGAATGGCATAAAACTAATGCCTTTTTAATAGTCTCCCCTACCTATTACATAATGAAGAAAATTGAGCACGTGCCATGAACATATGACTAATGGCCCTTAGAGAAAGTCCAAGCCTGGCTTTGATCTTTGGAAGATGAGGACATCATAATCTAATGTAGCTAATCATGTCAAAGGCACAATCAATAAGCATACACTGATCTCACAGTATAATTAAGTCTCCATAAGTTCATTTTTGGACCAAATCAATCAAAAGTGGTCAACCTGACCAGGAATTTATTCAGAAGTGTCATTAATTAAAAAATCAAGATTTAGTTTTCAAAATATTAATATCTTCTTGTTAAGTTTACCTGTTCTTCATCCCTTAGACTCTCTTTACACAAATACACTGCAAAAAAATTTGGGGTCTTTTCTTGGCAATATTACTTTTCATCATTGCAGAAAAAACAATAAAAGTGCTTTGTCCTCCTTACATCTTTTCTGGAAGCCTCATCATTTTATTCTGGAGCTATATTTAGGTCCTCCCCAGAAAGTATACACACAGGAGGCTAAGAGTAGGCGTCAGTCTCAATTTCAGCTTGTAGCTTCCTTTGGCCAAGGTTAAGAGACAAAAAAGAAAATAGAAACAAAGATAGAAAAACACAGGGCTAAACTAGGTATGGAGTATGATTTTCTTCTCAGGATTTTTTATTTGAGTCCCAGTGAAAATTTGTTTGAATTATTAGCTGATTTTTCTTTTAACTCTTTCAATAATGTGCCAACCAGGACCAAATGTGTGTGCGTGTGCGCGCATGCATGCGTGTGTGTGTTTGCATGTACGTACAAGCTGTCTATCTTCCTAAGGGAACTCTTTAATTTAGGAGTGCATTTGTTCTCAGTGGGTATAACTGATCCGACAGTGCAAATCTCAAGCTAACAGAGTGTGTCAGAATTTGTTGTGCACCATTTTTCACTCTCCTAGATACACCTGGGTAATTGCAGAGGCTGAGAGCTGCGTCTTGGGCAGCATCGGCATGGGATGGGGAGGGAGCAGGAAAGTAGCATCCACATTACTGCTGTATAACTGACTGTATCACTGACAAAGAGAGACATTCCATACTTTTGGCAGCTTTTTTTTTTCACAAGGTGAATAATAATAATACCTATTTCTCAGCATAGAAATTTTTATTCATACTTCATAGACAAGGTAACTGAAGCTCAAGAAACTAAGTAACTTATTCAATATTTCATGGTTAATAAGTGCTTATCGGGGATGTATCTGAACCTCCGGAAACCAGGAATGGGAGTCTGTGTTTATCAGAGAGAATTCATGGATAATTTAGGCTGGAGATGCAAGCGGTCACGTCCACTGTTTAGCACAGGGTCTCATTAGTAGGTGGCCAAAAATACTGCTGAATGAATGACCTGGAAGTCCAGAACAATCAGCCTAGTTGTGACAGAGTGAGGGGACAGTGTGGTGTCAGGGCTAAGTCTAGGAGAAAGAGTCCAACCCGGGTGGGGAACAGAAGTCAGATAATGATAGTTTGATTATATAGTAGACCAGATTGAAATCCTAAGAAATTGGTCAGTTAATAAAATATGTAAACAGCTGAGCTCTGGATATGTAAGATCCAATTCAGCATACACGGACATTTATTGAGTAGCTGCTATATGCTCGTTTCTTATTCTTCTGTGAGGCTTTTAGATTATCTTATTTCATCTTACAATAATCATTTCTCATAGTTGAGGAGACTGAGTTTCCTGACGTGTGACTTTCCCAAGGTTAAAAATTAATATGTGGTGAAGTCAGTGTTTGAACCCACGTCTCCTGACTCACTTTGATGTTATTAACATGATGGGCATAGTCCATCTTGAGTAGGTATCTTACTTGACCTGTCAGCCACATCTAGCAGCACTTGGCTTCCAAGACAGCACTTGCTCTTGTTTCCCTTTCATTTACATTAACAGCTCTTTCTCAGTTTCCTCTGTCAGTTCCTTCTCGTTCCACTGACTTCTGAACATGAGTGCTCATAGCTCTGTCTTTGTACCCCTTTTCTTTCCTGTTAACTTTCATTTTCTTGATATGTTTTTTTTGTATCATGGCTTTCAATGCCTTCATGATAACTCCAAAATTTATCTATCTAGTCCAGAACTCTTGTCTTAGGATGAGTTTTCTACAGCTCTGCAATGTCCGAAAACCAATCTCAGATTTCAACTTTTCAATACTGCGCTCCTGATACTCCCCAAAACTAGGTCGCCCTTGCTGTGTCTTCCATCTCAGTTCATGGCGACTCTACCCTTCCAGTTGCTCAGACCCCAAACCACAGCATCGTCTTTAAGGCTCTCTCTTAGTTCAAGTCCAATTGGTCGGCAAAACCTATAGCCTATGTCTTCAGAAGATGACTGACCACACCTTATCACTTCTGCAGCTATCTTCTTAGCCCAATTCACTGTCAACAATTTTGGATTCTTGGAAAAGTTTCTTTTCTGGTCTGAATTTGCCCACCTTGAGCCTATGCTCCATGTAACAGCCAAAGTAACCTCATAAATGGTAAATCCAGTCATGTCACTCTTCAGTTCACAACTAATTCACTTAGAGTAAAAGGAAGAGCCTTATAATAGTCTACAAGGATCTGTATGATCTGGCCTCACTAAGTATAAACTTCCACCTTCAAGGTGGACTTTCCCTGTGTTATTCCCTCTGCCTAGAGCATCCCTCCCCAGGCATCTGACCGTTTGCTCCTTCATCGTTTTTAGTCACCTTTGTTATTATGTAAAGTGCACACTGTCTTCACACATGCAACTCCCCGTATCCCTTCTCCAGTTTTCTCCACAACACTTATCACTGGCATATTCTATGTTTAACTTACATGCCTTTTAAATTGTCTCCCTTATCATTAAATGTGAGCATCAAGATTAAAGAAGGCAAGGATTCAGCTATTTTGTTTGCCATTGCATCCCTAGCAAAGGGGATGGCACAAAGGAGAAATGAAGAAATGCCTGGCACATAGGTGGTGGCACAGAGGTAGTGCCTGACTCTCCTGGTATATACATTGAACAGATGGGAGGGAAGGAGACATAAGAATTTAGCACATTGGGAAGGGCACGGGACCTGACATAACCCCCATCCTAAGCGATTTCTGTGAAGGGCTGAGGAGTACATGCACCACACTATGACCTAACACACTCATTTTTTTTTTTTCAGAAAAATCCCTCTGTCCCAGCATGATGCTCCTATGCCTCAGAAGAAAATACATTAACTCTCAGAAACCCTGATAGATCATGAACCAAGAAAGTACTTGTTAAAAGCTATATAAATAGAGAACAGGAGTCCTAATTCTATCTCCTTTGTGATGGTGCACAATTGCAAGCCAAAAATAGAAAGATTTAAAAAAAACTACCATTGAGTATCTTGTAATGCTCCATTACAGCCCCGTCATTGTGCATGGCCTCCATCCATGCAACCCTGCGCCCATAAAGGCGCTCTTTATTTTTATGCAGCACAAGCCAGGAAGTAAAAAGAGTTTGGGCACTAGAATCAGAGGCTTGGCTTCATACTAACTTCATTCTGCTAATGTGACAGAAGATTGCACCTTTATCAGTAATACGTCAAATCTTAACACTACTTTCTGATCACAGAAACTTAATCAGTGTTCTTATCCTCTTGAGCCTCAATGCTTATTTGTAGAATTGGTAGGATAAAATGCATTTTATGAGGTAATTATGAAGATCAAATTATGTATAATGTTATGTACAAACTATACATAATTTATATAATATATAATGATATACGGTATATTTGATTGACACAATGCTATATATATCCTATATATCATATCAAATATACGCATTTGATTGGCACTTAATGCATACTCCTTAAAATTTGATTGGCATTAAGTATTATGGGAGAATGGCAAAAATGTATATATTAGTGTCTGCCCCTAATTCCTGGTACAGAACTCCTAAAAACTCTTATCATTCCCTACGTGCTATCTTATAGCACTAGACACGTCTTTTGTTCTAATATTTGGTCTTTGACCCCAGTTTCCAACGCTTGAGGAGAGGTGTCATGGGCACCTCTGATTTAGAGCTAATAGGTCAGAAGCACAGATAACAAGCCAGCCTTGTGATTGGTATCTGAAGTGGGGGCAGTTATGTAGGATTGAGCCCCTAATCTATGGGATTGAGCCCCTAATCTGTGGGATTGAGCCTCTAATCCGTGGGATCGGATGCTATCTCCAAGTAGATGGTATCAAACTAGGTTAAATTGTAGGACACTCTTCATATTTCAGAATTGCTTGGTGCAGGGGAAAAAAAAAAACACATGATTGCTATCAGAAGGGTTGTGAGTATGGTAACTGCGTGAGAGCAAAGGAGAAACACAGGAAGTAGAGAGTATAGGTTTTCTACACAAGTACCAATTATATACAGAGAGAGAGAGGGAGAAAGAGAAATGCATATTATACATAATATACACAATATAGTACATAACATATATAATATGTTAGATATATTTTTGTGGGCATTTAATACAGGCTCTTTAAAAAGTTCAAGCTCTCTGTGTAAGATGAACAAATATCGACGTGAAGGCAGAGACTGATAGCTTAGTGCTGCAGCAGAAAGTAAGAGCTGCAGGTTTTGGACTCATGTCTTTCCAGACATATTTAACTAACTGGAGTCTGGATCCTGAGGAAGCACATGCACACTAACAGGAACTGACGTAGAGTATGCAGGAAAGTCTAACGCTTTGCCTTAAAAAATCATCTATATTTATATATATATGTATATATAGGTATCATTCCTAGCTGCCATCCAGTTTTTGTTTTGCATTCTGTGGAATCCAGACAATTTCAATGATGGCTAAAATAAGCTGGAACCAAGAACCTCTCCGGGTTTATTGACCTTGTCATGTGGTTCTGGTACAAGCCCTCATATGATATTCTTGGGCTGTTTGTCTGGTCAGCCCTTACAACCCTGTGCACAGAGGTCCTTCGTGGAGGAAATGAATAGGAAACGGATCTCTTCAGCTGCTCCTGACCCCAGCATTATTACAGTCTCTGGGGTCCCATCTGGAACTCAGAGCTCTTCAGTAAGAACAAACACAAGTTGGCCAACAGAATCTTAAGAAATTAAGAACGTAAGAATCTTAAGATTCTTAACTCTCAGAATCTTAAGAACTCAACTCATGATGTTCGTAGGTATCATAGGAGTAACAATGTGACTTGAAATCCAACTCAAAGGAATAAAAGTGGAAACCTGTTTATAAAAATAATCACTTTTTCATTTCTCACCTTCTTATCCTTATTATTTATTTATTTACTCATTTAATTTTATTTTTTAAGACCACACCTCTAGCACATGGAAGTTCCTGGGCAAGGGGGCTGGAACTGGAGCTACAGCTGCCAGCCTACAGCACAGTGACCAGCCTATGCCACAGCCACAGCAATGGAGGAACTGAGCCACATCTGCAACCCACGCCACAGCTTGTGGCAAGGCCAGATCCTTAACCCACCGAGCAAGGCCAGGGAGTGAACCTGCGTCCTCATGGATGCTTGTCAGATTCTTTTCTGCTGCGCCACAATGGGAACTCCAAGGAAAAACAATTTGTTTTAGTTATAAAGGTAGAAGGAAAGTCTAAATAATGTACAGCTATGTTAACCATTACAAGAGTGTTATCTAAAGGAAAATAAAAGGGAACAGAAAGCAGGCTTCAGCTGAGGGCAGAGAGATCTAGTCCTTAAGCTGAGTGCCCGTAGGACCTATGTTTGGACGTATCTTTTTTTAAAAAAAAGCTTATCCCAACAATCAGGAGTGGAGAAATTAGGAAAATCTAGATTTACATGTGAGTCTAAACTCTTTCTTGAGTTGGTCTAAACTCTTCCCAGTTTGGGATATCCTCGCTGGGAATTTGAAGTGGGGAGTCAAAAGCAATACATTTCACACTCGCCCCTTCCCTCTGAACCTTAACGGGGAGATGACACCCTGCATGACCCTAGGCTTTGGGGCAGGGCGCCGTTCCTTGGGTTTTAAGCACACGGGAACCAACAGCTCATAGGAAAAGTAAAACCTGGCCAGAATTGCGTTTCATCCTCAAGGGAGAGTTTGAGAGTCTAGGCGTTCATATTACTTTCTTGTGAGCCCACAGTCAAGATAAAAAGATGCATAGGACTGTCCACGGGAAATATAATGTGATCCCCATATGTGCTTTAAAATTGTCTAGTAGCCACAGTTAAAAAAGAAACAGGTGAAGTGAATGCTGATGTGTCTTATGTTACCCAATACATATTATCATTTCAACATGTAATCGGTATAAAAACGGAGAAAGTAATCTAATAAAATATTTTATATTCATTTCCTTCTTTTCTTTGGGGCCACACTTGCAGCGTGTAGAAGTTCCTGGGCCAGGGATCAAATCTGCATCACGGCTGTGACCTATGACACAGCTGTGGTGATGCTGGATCCTTAACCCACTCTGCCACAGTGGGAACTCCGTAAAATAGTTTGTATTCTTTATCCTTACTAGGCCTTTGAAATCTGGTCTATCGTCTACACACTTGCAGAACACCTCAGTTTGGACTAGCCATTGTTAAACACTAAATATCTACATGTGGCTACTGTCTACTCTTTTGGACACTGCAAGGGGAAAGGAAAGATCACAAGGTCTGAGTGAAAAGACTTGTGTTCCAATCAGTCTTAAAACGATGGACGGTATGAGGTGGTTTCTAGACCATATTTCACTCATACGTTCACTGAGTCAACGGCAAGTCAGGGGTGTGGGCGCGCTGAAAAACTGGGTGAGGGTGTCCAAGACTTTGCAGCTGGGACAATCCCCCAGGCAAGTCTGCTATTTCTATTTCAACTTAGAGAGATTAAAAAAGCATCTTCATCTCTCACCAAAACAGCAGGTTCTGAGCAGAGACTAGGGTCTTTGTCTCATCCAGCAAAAGGCTTCTCTGGGATGTGACTCCAAAAAAAAAAATAATCTCACTGAACAGATTGCTTGATCGGGAATTAACTTTGCTATTGATCCTGGCGGTCAGGCGATGAGCAACACGGCATAAATCAAACCCTTGACCCACACACTGAAAGCAGAACCCTTACGAGTACTTTTTGCACAGCTTTATTAAAAAGAACACTGCACACTTCCAAGACACGTTTCATTCCCAGGAACAGAATAAGTCAGAAGTCCCACCCCCGCCACTGCCGGCTTTCAGAGCAGCAATATGCTTAGGCACAGCCGAGCTTTGTCTTGCCTCCTAGCCTGGGGTGGCCCCAGAGCCACGAAGAGTCTCCATTCATTGCCCCACTTTGAGATGAATTTGCTCAAATGGGCTCTATTTAGACCTCAGTCACGAAACTTCTGTTTTCACTGGTGCACCGCGGAAGTGGCGGTGGTGGAATGCTTGGACTCAAACGAGAGAACTGAAGGCTCAGCCCATCTGTTCTCCCACAGCGCTGTGTGACCTTAGTCAGATGCCTCCCCAGCTCTAGGCTTCAGTTCTTTTCCGTGTAAGAAGACGGAAGCTCTTTCCACTTTGATGGGGAGGATGGTGTTCGTGGAACCCCTGGCACATTTCACAAGACGGTTTAAGATAAATGCAAGATATCACGATGGATCATGGCAGCAGACCTCGGGGAAGAAGTGGGAGTCTAAAGAACTGTCAGATCCTGGTAAACAGTTCAGATAGATGAGGAGCAGTGACACCTTGACAGGCAGGTCAAGGACCAATGGGGGAGGGGTGGGGGGGAGAGGAGGTGGAGGGGTCTGGGGCGCGCTCACTGCTGGGCCACCCAACGCTGGAGATGGCAGAATCTGAGAACCTTGTCTTTGTTCTGGGAGCATCTGACGAGTAAACACTGATTAGCTGCAGAATATCATTTAAATCTCCTCTTAAAGCAAATCCAAGTCTTTAATCATTATCTCCCCAAACACCAAACA
The DNA here is from genome assembly GCA_004024745.2 of Catagonus wagneri. Classification (NCBI taxonomy): domain Eukaryota; kingdom Metazoa; phylum Chordata; class Mammalia; order Artiodactyla; family Tayassuidae; genus Catagonus; species Catagonus wagneri. The sequence goes on from PVHT020000175.1 coordinate 26,199,712, forward strand.
GCTCCAGACACACACCAGCCTCACTGAGAGACTTGTCAGGACTGAAACAGTAATTCACAAATTCACTAAAATTCCCTGCTCCACCGAGCAGTATGACAGCTCCAGCGACCGCGGTAACATTTCTATTCAAACTGGCTTTGGAGCCGAAGCTATAAATATCCTTGCAATATTTCCTGCTTCAGAACATAAAGACAGCTTTACAGCACTGATAAAATAGAAATTACTTTCTCTCTGAGGTCTTGCTGGAATTTTAATGTCTGTTTTGCAATAAAGCAGCTCCTACGCAATTTGATTTGAGGGAAAGAAAACAAACGGTCTAATTTAGTTACAATAATGACTCTTCTTGTATTGTTTGCCCTACTTGCTTCTCTGGCTGCTGGGCTGTTAAAGTTTGTAGCAGCGAGCAGAGGGGGTGATTTTATGAGAATATTAAAATGGTTTCTTTATTATTTAAAGATACATTGTCTTCAGCCCTCCTCACCTCAGCGCAACCAAAAACAATTTTTTAAGGAGAAATAGGGAGAAGAAAATAAAGTTTACGGCCCTTAATAGCGCTTGGTGAAAATTGCTTGTTAGAACTGTAAAGCTGTTGACCAAAGATGACACGAATTTAAAAGGCTTTTGAAATGTAAAAGATCATAGCAGCTTTAATTATTCTGTACATGTAACCCTGTTCTTGTTAGTGCCTTCAAAGCTGAGCAAAACTGCTGCTTTTTTAAAAAAAATCCATATACACCCCTCTCCTTTGTAGATTACATGATATCGAAAGAAAAAAAAAAGGCAGAAATTTGTGTTTGCACATGGACTATGTGCGGAGGGCACAGGGAATTCAAACTGACAACAGAAGCTAAGGACAGAGCAGGCTGTCTGGGGACAAGCATCAAATGACTGAGGGGAGGCAGGGCTTGATCAGGTGCTCACTAGAGGTCTGATTGATCCAGTCTCAGACTGCTCGCCAAAGGGTTAAAGTTCAAATTAGCCTTCGTTAGGTTGGGGGTTCCCACTAATTTATCTTTGTCCTGACAAATAATTTCTTCCTATATGAAAAGCACCACGACCCCATAACATCCTCTAACGGACTTATCTCTTCCAGTCACATGACCCAGGGCAAAACCATCAAGCAGAAGCCCTCTTCCACCATCTGCCTCCCTTCTTCCCTTGGTCATCTTTGCTTCCTCAGTAGCTTTTTTTTTTTTTGACTTTTTGCCTTTTTTTATCTAGAGCTGCACCCGCGGCATATGGAGGTTCCCAGGCTAGGGGTCTAACAGGAGCTGTAGCTTCTGGCCTTCACCACAGTAACAGCAATGTGGGATCCAAGCTGCATCTGCAACCTACACCACAGCTCACGGCAACGCCGCATCCTTAACCCACTGAGCGAGGCCAGGGATCGAACCCGCAACCTCATGGTTCTTAGTTGGATTCATTAACCACTGAGCCACGAAGGGAACTCCCCTCAGTAGCTTCTGCTTGCTCCCTTATGCTTACATTGCCCCTTTCTCTTTTATTTCTCAAAAGTTTCCATTTCCTTCCACCTAAACATTCCATCTAGCTATTTCTACATCCCCAAATCCTGTTATGCCAAAAATCCAACTCATTATAAATCAGTGCTTTAGTGGTGGGTACTTGGCATCATAGACCCACGAAATATTTGGTCCAGAAAGGACTTGGGCTTGTGTCTTTCCTTTGTTTTTTTCTTAAACTATGCTCCTAGGACCCTTTGAATTTCACAGCAGTCTCTCAGCCTGATAGAGAGGGGGCTGCAAGCTACACTCCTATGTCAATCATGGCACCTGCACTTCTATCAGTTTAATATAAGGGGGGCTCATTTTTAAGGGGCTCTGCTGCTTTAAAAACGTTTGAAAGTCATTGTTCTTGTCCAAGTTTTCATTTTGAAAAAGAGAAAACTGAGGTCCAGAGAGCAAAAATGACTACCCATTTTCCTGTAGCTGAACAACGGTGGGATGTGAAGAACTCCAGGGGACTTACTGCTACAAGCAACACGGCAGCAATCCCTAATGAGTTAATGCATACCCCAGTGAGCACACGGTTGTCATTTATCCGTGTGAGGGAGAGTTAGCTAAAACAAAAATGTTAATAAGTGATTTTAATGGGCTTGCCAAGAAGACATTTTAAGAATAGTGTGCTCCAGCAGTTCTCAAAGTATGGTCTGAGGAGTCAATGGGGAAAGAATCGTTTTCAAATACCAGGAAAACTGAATGTCTGCATGTAAAAAATAAAGTTGGATCCTATATCTTCTCCAAAAATTAGCTCAAAATGGATCAAGATCTAAATCTCTAAACTATAGATACCTTAAAAGAAAACATAGGACAAACGACTCACCACGGAGGACCTGGCACTGATTTCCTGCATAGAAACATCAAAGACACAGGCAACAACAAGAGAAAGACAGACAATTTGGACTTCATGTAAATTTTTAAAAACTGGGCATCAAAGAGAATATAAACAGAATAGAAAGGCAAACCACAGGAGAAATATTTGCAAATTATACATAAGATAAAGGTTTCATATTCAGAATTATAATACTCTAGAGAGAATTCTGCAAACTCAACAACAGAAAGCAACCTGATTCAACAATGAGCAAAGGACTTGAACAGTCTTTTCTCCAAAGAAGATAAACACATAGGCAGTAACCTGTGAAAAGTTGCCCTGCATCCCTCCTCACTAGGGAAATGTACATCAGCACTGCAGCTGGGCTTAGTAGATGCAAACTGTTTCATTTGGAACAGATGGGCAGTGGGATCCTGGCCTAGAGCATGGGGAACTCTGTCTGGTCACTTGTGATGGAACATGACAGAGGATAATATGAAAAAGACAATGTACGTGGATGTATGACTGGGTCACTTGCTGTTCAGCAGAAATTGACAGAACATCATAAATCATCTATAATACATTTTTAAAATAACCAAATAAAACTACAGTGAGATGCCACCTCACACCCATGAAGATAGCTACTATCAAAAAAAGAGAAAATCACAGGTGTTGTAAAGGGCGTGGAGAAACTGGAATATCCTCTAGCGATGTTTGTAGGAATAAAAAATAGTATAGCTGTTGTGGAAAAAACAATATGGCACTTAAAAAATTAAAAATAATATTAAAAAATAAAAATCAAGAAATTAAAAATAGAATTACCATATGACCCAGCAATTTCACTTCTGAGTATATACCCCCAGAAACTGAAAGCGGTCTTGAAGAGATATTTGCATAGCTATGTTTATAAAAGCACTGTTCACAATATATAAAATATAGAAGCAACCCAAGTATCAATCAATGGATGAATGGGTTGGATAAGTAAAATACAGGATATACATATAATGGAAAATCATTGTGCCTTAAAAAAGGAAGAAATGCGATATATGCTACAATATGGGTAAAACCTGAAGATGTTATCCTAAGCTAAATCAGTTACAAAAAGACAAATACTGTGTGAATACACTTCTGTTAGGTACTGAGAGTGGTCAAAATCATAGAGGAAGAAAATGGTATGGTGATCGCCAGGGGCTGAGCACAGGGAGGAATGGGGAGCTATTATGTAGTGGGGTGCAGAGTTTTAGTTTTACAAGATGCAAAGTTATGGCGATGAATGGCAAACAGCTTTATGAATATATTCCACCACAGAACTGTGCACCTAAAAAAATAAGTAGGTACACTGGTACATTTTATGTTATATGCATTTTATCATAATTTACAAAAAAAAAAGGTGGCCTGAGGAAACCTCTGGAGTCTCTGAGACTCTTTCAGAGGGTCATAAGATTGAAACTATTTTCATAATGATCATAAAGCATTATTTTCACTGTCTGGTTATTTCCAATGATGGCACAAAAACAGGGGTGGGCCAGGTATTGGTGCCTTCGTATAAATCAAGGCAAGGCCACCAAACAGGGCTTGCAATCATTGTATTCTTCCCCCAGCTCACACTTCCAGAAGAAAGAGAGAAGGGAATGGAGAGAAGGCAGGGGAGAGAGAGGAAGGAAGAAATAAAGGAAGGAAAAGCAGAAGAAGGAAAGGAGGAAGGGAGGAAAAAAGAAAAGCATTTTAATTTAAGAATGTTCTTGGTGAAACAGTGAAGATACTGATTATTTAAAATTACTACAAATACTAAAGCTCAACCCTGGAGTACACGTTTTTAACAGTAAGTGTGACAAAATGGGAAGTACATATAAAGCATATAAATCCATATGAAAGTATGATGGTTGTCTCAAGGCAAAATGATTATGCAAATGCTTGAGCCATAAACGGATTTAGGTGTTCCTTTCAGGCAACATTGTTTACAGTAGAATGAACTCCTGACCAGCCAGAAATGGTCTTTGAGACTTGGATATTTGAAAGACATTTCCTTGAAAATGGAAGAAGTAAGCTGGTTACTTCTGAGGACACAACTGACAATAATTTTTGCCAATAGTATTTGTGCTTTCAAACAAAAATTATTATTCTGGAAAACCTGTGTCTGCCACTGTATACTCGACAGCTTCCCAATACTTAAAGACCTTTTTTTTTTTTGATGCCATTAGTAGTGGTATTAATGAATGAGTTATTTTTGATACTGAATAATGAAATACGTCAACATTTGGAAGATCTGCATTAATCAGGGAACCAATATTTTCTAAATGACTTATACGTATTGCTACAAAATCACGCATGGGTAAAAAAAAAAAAAATCCATTGAAAGTGCAAAACAGACCAATGTATTTTGATGGAGCAGTATATGAAAAGTTCATTGATGTGGTTTCAGACTCAAAGCCCCAACAAATCTGTAAGAATCTACTTGTTGAGTTTCAGTGTGATGTTGAAGATGCCCACAATTACATGAAAAGGTTATTAAAACACTCCTCCCTTTTCCAAATATGTGTCTCAACAAGGCCTTTTTTTTTTTTTTTTATGTATTTCAACCAGTCCCTTTACAAACCAAAGCTTACCCATAGAGGAAAACTTAAACAGCATTAGCAGAGGAATCTTAAGTTCGGTGGCTTCTGAATCCCAGGACCCATGCAATTCTTTTCCCTGTTCTAGTTAGTAGGCTCCATTTGTCTTCCTGAATAAAATTTCTAAGTGTTCTGGATGTATCTGTGAATGCCATACAAGCCCACTCATTACTCTTCCTATTAATGCATCCACCTAGATGTAGTTCTAAGGGGAACTTTTTTTTTTTTCTTATTAACAATGAATTTTATTTCAGTTATAGGTGTACAAAGATCATAAGTCAATTCAATAGATTTTGCATCCCAAACCCACAGTGCATCCCCCCACTCCCCAGATTGTCTTATTTGAAAAGCCAAGATTTTCCAAAATCTGTGAGTCATTGTCTGTTCTTCAAAGAAGTTCATTGTGTCTCTTTAGTTTCCACATGTAAGCGGTAGCATTGAGTGTTGCTGTCTAATTGTCTGACTGGTTTCACTTCGTATGATAATTTCTAGGTTCATCCATGTTGCTATAAATGTTGTTATTCCGTTCCTTTTAATGGCTGAGTAATAGTCCATTGTGTGTATGTACCATATCTTCCTTATCCATTCCTCTGTTGATGTGTATTTAGGTTGTTTCCATGACCTGGCTTCTTCCCTCTCTAGCTGCTTTAGATGTAAAGTTAGGTTGTTCATTTGAGCTTTTTCTTGGGTCCTGAGGTAGGCTTGTATTGCTATATACTTTCCTCTTAGAACTGCTTTTGCTGCATCCCAGAGGTTTTGGAGTGTCGTGTCTTGGTGTCATTTGCTTCTAGTTATTTTTTAATTTCCTCTTTGATTTCTCCAGTGATCCATTGGTTGTCTTCTTGTTTTTGTATCCATTCGGCTAGTCTGTCTTTTGGTTCGGGCATTCAGTCCATTAACATTTAAGGTAATTACTGATATATATGTTCTTATTGCCATTGTATTAAGTGTTTGGGGTTTTTTTTGCTCTTTTTTTTTTTTTTTTACCCTGAAGTTTTGGTATAGGAGTCTATATACAAATAAGATTGTTTTAAGTTGTTGGTTTCTTAATTGCATGTGTGTCTCCCATGACCTGCATTTGTGCTCTCTTCTCAAGATTTCTGATTTTGGTAGCATGGTTGTGCATGGATGATTTAGTATCTTTACTGTACATATGCCTTTACTGGTGAGCCTTGTCATTTGTGGCCTTTTCTTTTCTTACTAGAGAAGTTCCTTTAAGATTTGTTGTAAAGCTGGTTTAGTGTTGCAGAAATGTCTTAGCTTTTGCATATCTGTAAATGTTTTGATCTCTCCTTCAAATCTGAATGTGAGCCTTGCAGAGTAAAGCAATCTTGGTTGGAAGTTTTTCCCTTTCATCACATTAAGTATATCATGCCACTCCCTTCTGGCCTGCAGAGTTTCAGCTGAAAAATCTGCTGATAACCTTATTGGGGTTCCCTTGTATGTCATTTGTTTCTTTTCCCTAGCTGTTTTCAAAATTTTCTCTTTGTCTTTAATTTTGGTCATTTTGATTAATATGTGTCTCAGGGTGTTCCTCCTTGGGTTTATTTTATGTGGTATTCGTTGCGCTTCCTGAATTTGACTGAGTGGTTCCTTTCCCATATTAGGGAAGTTTTCGGCTATTATCTCTTCAAATAGTTTTTCTGTCCCCTTCTCTCTCTCTTCTCCCTCTAAGGGGAACTTTTAAAGAACACAGAGGGATAGTCTTTCTTGGAAACCTTGTTTCTAAAAGAAATAAAACACAACCCAGAGGAGTCAGCATAAGGAAGAATATGCTTTGAATTAAAAAAAAAAACAAAAACCTTTTTTTCATTGATGATATCCCAAGGTGTTCTATGTAGGGATGGTGGGAGAGGGCAGAGACAACAGCTACCATCCCTGATGCGGATTCACGGGCACATACCAAAACGTCTTGATTAAATCATCTCGGGAAATACATTGTACGCTACTGTGAATAAGGCACAGGGCTTGATAATACGAGACAATGGTTTGAGTCCTTGTTTTGTCACCTAAAACTTTTGAGACTATTAAACATATCATTTACGTAAGATGGTAGATTTCCTATGTAAGCACTGAGTGGTACATACAGAGGCCACAGGACTAGAAGTACCAGGGAGCACATATCGAGTGTGTGGCAGTGTTCCTAACACACAGGAAATGTTCCCTTTGCAGGATATTGGCATTTATTTTTGCATTAATGTTGGTATGGGGGAGTGCGCTGTTCGGAAAATTGTTCATTGCTCTGAGGCCTTGTTTCTTTATTTTTAAAGAGGGAATCGCTGTGCTACAAACGCACCACCCAAAGTGGTGAGGTGCAGTGAAAATGGGATAGGACTGTGGATTCAAGTTTCCTGTGTTTCAGTCCCAGCAAAAGTTGCTCTCAACATTGACCTTGGGTGAGTCATTTCTCTGCTCAGTCCCTTAGTTTCCCCAACTGGATAAAAAGGAATCTGGTCAAATAATCCCTCAGGTTCTATCCAGCACTGATAGTCTTTGCCCACAGTCCCCTGTGATCCCACAAGGGTTAAAACTTGATTACTTATTATATTCAGAGTAACAGTGGGCCTAGCACCTAGAACCTCCTAGTGTTTAAGCACATGCAAGGATTATTCTCTTTAACGAGGTGTTCCAAGAGAACCTGAACACCTGAAAAACTCAATCTCAGTGACTCGTTGAACCAACGTCAAACCCAAACACTGAATATGTAAGGTCTCTGTATGAGTTTTTTTAAAGCCTTTCTTAGTTAAAGGAGGTAGATACTGTCTCCTGAGGACTAGCTGTCTGGCAAGATTTCAAATACTTCCTAGTTCCAATGGGTTGGAAATGCCACAACAACATTCATCCTAATGTCATTTTCTTAGTTCCAGTCCCAACAGCAATCAAGAAGTTCAGGGGAGTGTGGCAACAATGAAAACAAGAAATTAATCAATTTCTCTCCAACTGTATTGAATGGGGGGAACGGTGGGACCAAAGCTAGGGCAGGATTATTTGGAGAAATAGAATATCTGCTCTAGGTTTATATCCATTTTATTAAAACAGTAATGGAAATTGAATTATCTAAAGAAATAAAAACATACATTTCCTTGGAGCTTAGATAGCTTTTAGTTTTCATCCAAATCACTTGAAACAAAACCCATGTCTACATTTGTCTTCCACATGAACAATGAATCAATCATTTTTTATTGAATGTTCTTTCCGCCTCTGCCATGGTAATGGCCAGTTTCTGCAGAGTTGATCAGATCAACCCAGCTATTGATTTGATTTGTTCATTGAAATGGTCCCTGGATTGGTAATTTCAGGTTTTTTCATCTTATAAATGAAAATCATACTCACTTAGTGTTTCAAAACTATGGGCTATACTTTTTTCTGCAACAAAACCATCAGCAGTGCTTATAGCAAATGGGGATCCTAGTCCTTCTAAGTCAGAAACCCTGAGGATGGGGTTCAAGAATCTCCCCCAGGGCAAGCACATTCTTCTAAAGGGCACCAGTGGGAGTTCCAGTCGTGGCTCAGTGGTTAACAAACCCGACTAGGAACTATGAGGTTGCGGGTTCGATCCCTGGCCTCGCTCAGTGGGTTAAGGATCCGGCGTTGCCGTGAGCTGTGGTGTAGGCTGCAGACACGGCTCGGATCTGATGTGTTGCTGTGGCTGTGGTGTAGGCCGGCGGCTACAGCTCGGATTAGACCCTTAGCCTGGGAACCTCCATATGCCGCGAGTGCAGCCCTAGAAAAGGCAAAAAGACAATAAATAAATAAATACATAAATAAATAACTGACTGACAGCAATGTCCTAACTGCCAGACCAGCACTGCCTTTGCCGTCCTAATCGTACTGAGACTTACTGCAACGTCGATGCTGAGGACTACTCTCTCCTTCTTGAGATTTTCTCTTCCTGATTTCAGAGACACTGAAATACCCTCTTTCCAACTTCTCGCGTGCCTTCTTTTCTCCCTCCATGCCTTCCTCTGGTCCTCAGAATGCAGGGTACCTTGGTGGACAGCCCGGACGTGATTATCCATGAAAGGGAAAGGGTAGCTCCTTTCCTTGAAAGAGGGCATTGCTGAGAAAGAAAGGAGAGTAAGTACTGGGCTGGTAACAAATAAAAGCTCTCCACAACTGTACATGTGTAGGCTTTTTGAGACCCTTGCAATCAAGAGCCATTTGCCGTTGATACCGAATCCTCAACCCTTACCGTCCTGCCCACCCCTTAGGAGGGGTTCATTCAACCCCTAGTGAATTAATGAAGAAGTCAAATGCTTAGAGAAGTATCACAATGCTAAGGTGGGGGTTCATAGGCATTAACTTGCTGTTGAAATAAATTTCTTTCTCCTTGCTCTGTCTAGTCCCTCTTCAGAAGCATCTTCAAAACACTAGATATTCATCAAATTCAATCTTCTGTTTATAAACATTAAATGGCTCCAGATGTACATCCACACCAGTGGAATTCAACCACTTCCTTCCTGAGCCCCCAGTCTATCTTTTTAGCCTCAGCTCCTAACTCTTGCACACAATCCCTTCTTCTCTAGCTGAACCGTGCTATTTTTCCTTTCAAAAACTCTTTACACTAGAAAGAATGTTTCTATACATTTGCTTAAGGAAATCCCTCAAATATAAGTGAATTCTCCAAGATCATCTTTGACAGAAAAACAATTCTACACCTCTTTCAAATTGTTTTTCGGGTGCTACATCTATAATCAACAGCTATTTAATAAGTTCCTTCTAAGGGGAAGTCAGTGGGCCTGGTATTGCAGACAGACACAAAGACTTGTCCTTCTCTCTTCCGGACCTTTGAGTTTAGTGATTGCTTTCTTAGGCAGACCTCCCACTCCAGATTTTCAGCTCAGCATGCCACTCCTTTGTGGTTAAGAACCTGTATTTAAACACAAACAAACAATCAGCACACATCTTTTTAACGGTCCAGATCTAGTGCCCTATAGCCTCAGGCTCTCAGAGTGTTCACAGTAGTTTCTTAATAAATACCTGTGGCAAGAGATGAGATTTTACCTGTCCTGATCTCTTTATGAAGATTAGAGATGAAGAGAGTGAAGTCCAGAGTGAGTAAAGGACCTACTCGAGATCAAATAGCTAGTTCGCATCAGAGCCAGAACTAAGATGCTGATTTCCTTGATGCTCTTATTCAAGTTCCAGAATTAATATGGGAGAGGGGACCTACTTTTGAATTTCAGTATTTGTCCCTTTCCCATGGCACATTTATATGTTATTGTCTCATCACCTTCATGTTTATAGACAAGCTGTTATTTTAGTTTTTCTTCATGCTAATTCCTTTTCTTTCCCCTGATTTTTTTTTTTTTTGGAAATATATATGATATATACCTGGACTTCCTTCAGCTCTGTTGCACGTCTTACTGACTGCATTAAGGTTACAAAGTGTATTCCAGTGGCAGCCAAATCATGATTTTGTACACAAAATAATAACATCGTCTGTGCATTCCCAGCATCCTTCCAGATTATGCCCAGGTAATTGCTGGTCTTTTGGCAGCAGCAGTAGCACGTTGAGCAGATACTTAAGGCAGCGGATGCAAGGGTTCTAACGATCCTATTCTGGATTGTAGCTGGCAGTGAAGCCATCATCATACAAATATCATTTTTTTTTCTCTAAATTCATTTCCTGCATAAGCTCATACTGAAACTCTCAGGCTAGATCTGCTCAGTCTCACAGCCTGTAATTTAGTCCCATTGGCTTGGTGTATTACGACATGGAAAGGTTTAGTTCCACCTGCCAACTTTATTGTGCGCCATTTTCAAAATAATCCTTTTAAAAATACTGTAAAGTGCATTCCAGTATCAATATCCCGAAGGATTTCCTGTTGCTGCCATAACATAGAGAAAACATCTCTTTGACTTCAGATTCGTTTCTTGTGTTTCGCCAGAACTTTGAACAAGATTCACGGGACTGCTTCCCTTGTTTTTTCCATGCTTAATAAGCTCTAAAAAATCCTTTAGAAAATTGACAAAAGACATCGGGAGTTTTTATAAAAAATATATCCACTGGCTTTTCACGTTCACAGTATTTACAAAGCTTTTCAAATAGCTCCAGTAAAACATGAGATATGATCTCCTTTCCAGAACCACAGTAGGTAATGCTTACTTCTGTTTCCAGTGAGCCTTCTTTTCTCTTACCACAGGGTCTCCGCGCTACCAGGGTGACCATTACCAAGGACTCTAGAGGGCCCTAGCAAGTGTCCACCACAGGGCCTGGGACACGGTGGCGCTCAGAGAAGCTAATGGTTTTTTCTTCCCCTCTGAAACTCAGGCTGTGATGAGTGACTTCGGTGCCACACTGGACGGGAAAACCCACGGACTTGGGACCTACTTCCAGTTCTCCACTTGCATGCAGAGGTCATTTCTTCTTTCTTCTCCATTTGTTTATTTGTAAAATCAGGTGCTTGCCATCCACTGACTCAAAGGCTTCTTTGAGCATCTTTTTTTCAGCCTATATTTAAAGCCTATAGTGGCCCACAGTTTCACATTTGCCATTCATCTTTCAAAAACATTGCTAATCTGAAATCTTTACCTTGTCTGCCTTATCAGTTAATGCTGCAATATCTGGTACATTTATTATAATTTCATTTTGTGCCTCTACCTCTCCACAGAAAAAGATAAATTTATGTATGACTTTTTTTTTTTTTTTTTTTGGCTGTGCCTGCAGCATGTGGAAGTTCCCAGGCCAGAGACTGAACTCATGTCACAGATGCAACCAGAGACCACAGCAGTGGCAACACCAGATCCCCAGCACTCTGAGCCATGGGAGCTCCTCAGGGCTACTTTTTCCTTTTTTCCTTTTTAGGGCTGCACATGTGGCATACGGAAGTTCCCAGGCTAGGCATCAAATCAGAACTGTAGCAGCCAGCCTACACCACAGCCACAGCAATGTAGGATCTGAGCCACACCTGTGACCCACACCACAGCTCACAGCAACACAGGATCCTTAACCCTCTGAGCGAGCCAAGGATGAACCCATATCCTTGTGGATTCTAGTGGATTCTTTTCCGCTTCGCTACAATGGGAACTCCATGGCTTTTTTTTCTTTTTTTGGAGCAAAAATGGTGGTGTACAAATATCTGTTCTCTGAATTCCTATATACATTTTTATGCTTTTTTTCTATTTTTTTTCTTTTGTGCTTCTGTTATCTTTTTTTCTCTCTCTCTAGGACCCCTGAGTGGTGTCAAACAGCCTTTTCATGGCTTTCTTCTTTTTAGCTCTATCCTCATAGATTTTTTTCAGAATCAGAAAGACATTTTAGAAATGAATGTCATAGTAGAAAGAATATAGCTTTTTTAAAATCCTGTATCTCAGATTGAGACTTTAGGAATAATCCTACCTTCTTTGATTCTCCATCTATAAAAGGAAGGACATAATAAAAATACTAAACATTTTTCTAAAGACTACAGAAGCAATAGTAAAAAGCACACAGTACATATTCCTACCCAAATGTCGGTTATTATTATTATTATTATACAATTCTCTAATCTTCTCATTGGCTTGGCAGTCCCATGGAAATTGGTGCTTGGATTCATTTCTGAATTCTGGTTTGCACCAGACGTTGCATTTTGAAAGGAATGGCCAGAGCAAGCTTTCCTATTTCCGCATGGGCTGTCTTTCCCTTTTTGAAGTACAATGCCTCTGCTTTGACAAAGGCTTCTTTCCTTATGATGGCCATTTGCTGGGGGTTTTGTCTGAATGCCTGTTCAAGCAGAACGTGTGATTTACTGTTGGTTGTGAAGGTGAAAGAGATTTTGACAAGTGGAGAAATGGAGAAAGTCTGAGCTTTGTTCATTAACATGCAATCCTCTTTGTATGCATGTAGGGGGCGGGAGACAGAGTAGGGAGGGTTAGACATATGAGCCCTAAACTTGAAGCCTAATTTGGTTATGGAAACAGATCTGTGTCTGGCAGACACACATGGCACCCCCAGTCCTTGGCCATCAGTGTTTGGGAAGCCTGCTCCATTTAATTGGTAAATCATCCGTCTTGCATTGTCCTCCACCAGCACTATCTGGGAGGCAGCTGCCCACCTTGGCTAATTTAAATACGATTTAGGAGGATAGCCTCCTGTCCCTCCTGCCAGTGTATTCATAATACCGAATTAATGTTGATTGGCATTCCCCACCCAGATAAGATTCTGTTACTGACAGAGGTCAGAGGAGTTTAGATGAGGATATCTTTATTGCCTTCTTTTCACTGGAGAGGATTTGGCCCATTAACCATTTGCTAATGTTCTTTATTTGTCTGTAAGATCCATTGTGTGACCAGCTGTCCTGGATGCAGGTGGGGACTCCGCAAAGCCTTCGGGGCAAATTCTCACGCTTCCAGCTCACTCTCTTGGTTTATCTTTCTCCTAAAGGGCAGCTAACCCTCCCAGGGTCTGAGAAAATTATCTTCTCCCCTTTGTGAAGTCTGATGGAAAGGTCATTGATTTGATTCAGTCAATGTGCTTCTTGGGATCACCTTTTCTGTGTGTGTCACTGTGCCGGGTGCCATGGGTGACAGATGTATGGGGACACACTTTATTTTATTTTATTTGCCAGTTATAACAATGAATTTTATTTCAATTATAGGTGTACAAAGATCATCGCAAGTCAATTGGGACACACTTTAAAAACATGGTCTGGAGGTGCCAATGGTAACCAGCTACTTGGAAGCAACCATGAGTAATTCTCTTTAGAAGTTATCTTCATTTTTCTTCGCTCATTAGCTTTTTAAGTTCTTTATTCCTTCTAAAATTTAGAAAACTGCAGAAGATATTGTACCAGTAGTGTGCTTACCACTGAAAGAAAATATTTTTTTTCACATTTGCTTAAGAAATTCATTTAAAAAATGTTACTAATAAAGTTCCTTCAGGTCCTAATGGTCTCATTTTCTCTATTGACGTCATGAACGTGGTATGTAGGTATCACATCCATATTTTTTAACATAACCACATGTACATTTACCTATAAAATATAATATCATACCATATTTTTTATTTTGTAAAAATTATATTGTAATGCAGCTTGTTTTTCTCTGTCAGTGTTCTGATTGCCAGGTCTGTATCATTACAGGCAATTCCATTTTACCTCTTTTAATTCCTGTGTCACATGTCACACGCAGCTTTATTTATCCTTTCTTCACCTAATGGATTTGATTTTTCTTACTTTTGTGTTTGGTGTTGTTTTTGTAATATAGCACCAACAATGCTTTACTGAATACCTTGGAAGGTGGTTGCAGATGAGGGAGAATTTCTCTAGGGCGTATATCTGGAGAGTAGAATTGTCAGGTCATAGGCTATATACAAACAGGATTTGACTAGATATTGCCAATTGCTCTTCAAAACAGTCGTGCCAATTAATGTACTCACCAGTCATGTCAACAAGAGTTCTCCTGTCTCCTCTTCCTTGCCCAAGGCCGGCGCTGTCTGACTTCGGGGTCTTCAATGGGGTTAAAGCGTATCTCATTACTGTTATTTGCATTCTCCCGATTAAAACTGAGGTAGGACAATTTTCATATTTGTGGTCACTTTGAGTTACATCTTCCATGAATTGTCCTTTTGCATCTTTAATTCATTTTTCTATTTGTCTTTTCTAAATAGATTCGTAAGAATTCCTGTATAGTTTGGATATTAAGGTTTTGCCTGTTACAGTTTGTGGAATACCTTAGGTTTGTTGTGGTGCCCTTCGTTCTACAGAAAGTTTACATGTTAAAGATGTCTGCTTTTGCTATAGTTTTAAAAAAAAACACTTTCCCACTTCTAGATTTTACTATTTTTGGCTATGTTGTATTCTAACAGTTTTTAAAGGATCTTTCATTTTTCACATTTAGGTCTTTTAGCCCTTTGGAGTTTTTTTTTGACTTTGGTTGGTGTGGGAACATAATTTTGTTTTCTTTCCCGCATGAAAAGATAATTGTTTTAATTACATTTGATCCCAACTGATTTTGGATATCTCTCCAATCATACAACAAGGTCACGGATATAGGTAGACTCCTTCTGGGACACTAATTCTATTGCACTGACTGCTTTTTCCATCATTATGTCCACACCGTATAATCTTGATTTCTATATATTTACCGATTTTGGGGTATCTTTTAGGATAAGTCTGAAATTATAATTTTGGCTTTACAAGTGTCCTGCTTTTTGCTTCACTTTAACTTAAAAATTATGTTTTATTCTGTTTTATATCTCTGTTTTAGGATCTATGTCCTCAGTGAGTCACCTAACTCCGACTCTTCCTTATCTCAGTTGAATCCACTGCATTCTTGTTCACTTCCTTTTTATGCGTCAAAATAGCCTATTTTGTCAAACTTTTTTGCCAGAATCCAAATCTGAATCTCAGCGTCTTGGACTTTGATCATCAAATCAAAAGATCTCTGTGTGATTTCCTGGAAGTGCAGTGGAGATCTCTGCAGTAAAAGGCTGGTGGATGGCCAGGATCTGAGAGGGAAATCATAACTGACCAAGAAGAAAAGAGGCATTTGACTGTGTCGAGGAAACCGGGTGAGAGAGTATCAGTGTTGTGGGGGGGTATATTAAAAATTCCTAAAAAATACTCCACAGAAGAATCAGTAGGTATACATTTGCTAAGCCCAGAAAACAGCAATGCCATCTTTCTGTAGTCCCAGTCAATTAAACTTTTCCTGTTCCCTACTCTTTCCATTACCAGCCCTGCTCCTGGAGAGGTCATAAACCTGAGTGTCTTAGAGAGGAGAGACAGAAATACAGGGCAGAGAAAAAGGAGATAAATATAAGTGGATCATGTCTCTTTTATCTTGAAGACTTCTCACTTGCGGTAGGTACAAAACACATATAAGCTTCTTCCTGAGAGGAGTCTGAAATTAAAATTTTCCCTCTCTAGTTTGTTTCCAGGGATGGTCTCACCTTGAGCAATGTGTTACTCTTTGAGAGAGAACAATGCCTTATGCACCCTTGCTGCCCTTTGGTTGGCCCTCCTTTTAATACAATTACATCTGATCTCAGATCTTGAGTCTTTAGACCTCACAGCTTCCTCCCCGTCCTTTAGCTCCCCGCCCCCTGCTTTTTTTTCCTTTTTTTTAAACACTTGCAGCTGCGGCATATGGAAGTTCCCAGGCCTGCGGTCAAATTGCAGCTGCAGCTGCCAGGCTATACCACAGCCATGGCAACACCAGATCCAAGCCACCGCTGTGAACTATGCTGCAGCTTGTGGCAAAGCTGAATCCTTAACCCACTGAGCAAGGCCAGGGATCAAACCCTCATCCTCACTGAGACAGGATCATGTCCTTAACCCACTGAGCTACAAGAGAAACTTGCCTTTTTGTATTTTCTTACCTTCTCACCTAGTTTAGATTCCATCATTCATTCTTCATTCAGTCCTCTTTTTTTTAGAATATTATTTTTAACATACATATTATTTTCCATCATGGTCTATCCCAGGAGATTTGATATAGTTCCCTGTGCTGTACGGTAGGACCTTATTGTTTATCCATTCTGAATGTAGTAGCTTGCAACTATTAACCCCAAACTCCCAGTCCACCCCTCTCCCTTCCCGCTTCCCCTTGGCAACCACAGTCTGTTCTCCATGTCTGTGAGTTTATTTTTGAATTGTAGATAGGTTCATTTGTGCCATATTTTAGATTCCACATATAAGTGATATCACAATATTTGTCCTTCTCTTTCTGACTTTCTTGACTTAGTATGAGAATCTCCAGCTGCATCCATATTGCTGCAAATGGCATTATTTCATTCTTTTTTATGGCTGAGTAGCATTCCTTTGTATGTCTGTACCATATCTTCTTAATCCATTCATCTGTTGATGGACATTTAGGTTGTTTCCATGTCTTAGCTATTGTGAATAGTGTTGCAATAAACATAGGGTGTGCAAATATATTTTTAAAGAATGCAACCAACAAGGGGTTAATCTCCAAAATATACAAACAACCCAACAATTAAAAAAAAAATACAATCCAGCCAGAAAAATAGGAAAAGACCTGAATAGACCTTTCTCCAAAGGAGATATATGGATGGCCAGTAGGTACATGAAAATATTCTCAACACCACTAATTATTAGAGAAATGCAAATCAAAACTGCAATGAGGTACCACTTCACACCAGTCAGAATGGCTGTAGTTAATAAGTCTATAAATAACAAATGCTAGAGAAGTTGTGGAGAAAAGGGGTCATGTTACACTGCTGGTGGAACTGTAAATTGGTACAACCACTATGGAAAACAGTATGGAGATACCTCAGAAAACAAAATATGCATCTCCCATATGACCTAGCAACCCCACCCCTAGGCATATATTCATTTGGTCTTTCAACAGATAACTCCAGCTGCCCACCAGCCATATATCACATGTGTGCTTTGGAGAATCATGTGAAAATCATACCACCATGCAGATGTGGCCACTATAAGCTTATATCCTTCAGGGAGTTCCTTTTTTGTCTTAGGAGGTTACAAACCTGACTTGTATGCCTGAGGAAGTGGGCCTCACTCAGTGGGTTAAGGATCTGGTGTTGCTGTGAGCTGCGGTGTAGGTCGCAGACATGGCTTGGATCCACATTGCTGTGCCTGTGGCATAGGCTGGCAGCTGCAGCTGGAATTTGACCCCTAGTATGGGAATTTCCATATGCCACAGGCGTAGCCCCAAAATGCCAAAGAAAGAAAGAAAGAAAGAAAGAAAGAAAGAAAGAAAGAAAGAAAGAAAGAAAGAAAAATTGTTTATACTCTTCATCACCCATGGGTCTGTCAGTGCTGCAACCACACCTCGTATTTCCCCAGTCAGGATTTTCTCTGCAGGGCTCAAGTCTTTGACTGCGACCTCTCCTTTCATTTAATCCTCAGCCGCTCTCTTCCTGGCTACTCTATCGGGCAATAACAAAAGCTATCAGCTTTTAGCGCACGAAATGCACCATTTGGTTCAGGACTGTTGCCATAACCTCCTGACTACTACCGGTTTTACCACGTGCTGTTCCGTTTCCCACAATGCAGCTAATCTGATCATTTCACTCCATTGTCTGAAAACCTTCAAGCTCCTGGAATGAAGCACAAACCACCAAACAGGATGGGTGCTCCCTTGCAAGACCGGCTTCTACGCCTATCATCCTTTTTTCCTCCCACTCCCATATTCAAATTTGGGTGTTTGGGTGTTTGAATGTTTCCACCACCCAAAACTTTGGTTCCTAGGCTGCCTTCTGCATAGCTCCAGCTGGCTGCCCGGCTTTCCTCACATTTTTATTTCCCCCTGGAACAGTTTTCTCTCTCCTTCTTTACCTGGCCAAGTGTCCCTTGTCCTTGCAGTCGGCCTAGACACCATTTCCCCTCAAAACTTTTTCTCATCACCCAGACCTGTGTCTGATACCCTTCTGACGCTCCTTCATGATTTGCACATTCCTATCGTTAGTAACACTGTGTGTGACACTTATCTTACCCATCTTTCCTGCTCTGAGGTCAGAAACCATATCTCTTATTTGTACTTTTATCCCTAGATCTAAGCAGAGCCCCTAGCACAGAGAAGTCACTCAATAAATGTTTACTGAGTGAATAAATGTGAATACTCACTCCAAAAATTCTTTGGTCACTTTGGAGGAAAACAAAAGCATAATGACCAACTTTATGAAATGGCCTACAATTAGGGGAACTTGGGTATGGCTTCCCCCCAAGAAAGCAAGTTACTTAGAAATATACCAGCATAATTTGAACACTCTATGGGCATTTATACATGTGATGGAAGTTGTGCACTCGGACCAAAACTGCTGAGATGATAAGCATCCACCAAATCAGCAGATAATTTTGTACTTTACACCATAAAGAAACCTACTACTGCAGTTGGCTGACATTCATAATTAATATCTTGTAATAACCCAAATGCCTTTATTTCCATCTGAATCTCTATGATGAAACTGCTAATAAACCCTTTTCTCAACATGAATAACAATTACATCTCCTCTGGTAAAAGACACGCGAGTGTATTTCCCTTCATAAATGAGAGTTAGAGTCAATGAAAGCAACAACTCTTTTTATCTCCACGACTCTGTTGCCGTAAAATGGTTATATAGAATTCCAGCAGAATGCTACACATTATTTCCTTCTTAAAAATTAGCATCTTTAGTGCCACAATGAATACTAATTTATAGACTTCTTAAATATCCTCTTATAATATTTTTTTTAACATAAGATAGCTAACACATCTGAGTTAAAACATATTAAAGTAACATTACCCAAAGCAGCCACTGTAGAACTGTAGCTTCCTGGCTGAAAGATGCCTTTTCCTGCTGGGCTGAAAGTGAGTACAGCATTAGGAAAGCCTTGCTTTTGACTTTTATTAGGCAGTAACTACCACCAAACAGGGCTAATTGAGTGGGGGAACTGTAATATAACTCATTTTAATCCAGAGCATCTTCATGCACTGTGAAGACAGCTCGTTGGCTGGTTTAGGGATTTTCTTCTTTAAATGAATTCCAGATTTGGTTTGTTTGTGATATTGGCTTTAATAGTCAAAGAGGAAAATAGTTCTCCCAAGAGTGAGTTACACTTCAGGAAGCTGGGAATGGGCACCCTCTGGGTTCTGCTGTATCCTTGGGGACAGAAAACTCTTGCAGCATTGATGTGTGAGCTGGAGGCTGCAGGATCCAAATGAGGAAACAGAAGGAGGGAGGGTCCTCTTAGACGCCCTGCTCTTATCTCCTCATGAATCCTGGTGTCAAAAGAGACAAAGACCTGAATCCATTATCCAACTCTGAGCAGGTTATACACCTGTGAGATCCAAGCTTTCTGTTTAATAAAACGGCACCAGCAACAGCACATAAAGAAAACTCTATTCAAATAGCCCTAAACTGTTTTCCAAGCACAGCCTGGGACATTATTTAATCTGGGCTCTGTAATAACATTGCTTCCCACTTCATATTTTACAAGAAAGCAAGCAAGGCTATATTTTTTCTTCTTTTACAGATAGGGAACCGGGGCTAACCTGAGTGTAATGGTTTGCCCAAGATTACATAATTAGTTAATGGTGAAGTTAATGCTGGAATTCAAATATTTGACTCCTGGTTCAATTCTGATTGTAAACACTTCATTAGCTGTAATATACTCCATTGTGAGTATATTACAAAGTCTCTCAATTTAGATTGTACATTCTCCCCATTGCTGAACTGTAATTCTTTGATCTGAAGAAGATGAAGCCTGCATCAATCTTATCCTATTCTCACGGGGGAAAAAAATGAGAACTGATACACATCATACAGGAAATCTTAGTTTATTTCTCTCTAGAATAAATGACCATATTTAGCAAATGTTCCCTGGTAAAGGACCGGCTAAAATGATAGCAAAAAATAGCAGAAGATTAATACTGGGAAAACTGAAAGAGAATGAAACATTCTGAAACAAAATCTGAAAGTGCAGAAAATGCAGAGAGGAGCTTTGGAGAACACCAGATCTGTTTTCAGCTGAGAAAGGAACAATACGAAGCCCATTAAATGCATTTACCCTGACAAGTGTTTGGAGATACCAGGGCCCCTCAGGGTAGCAACCTATTTCCTAATAAGAGCTGAATATCTTCCTAGCTAGAATGCTGTGCAGACTGTGTCTTAATCTTAATCTTCCTTGAATGTGGCTTTAGGGTGGAATGGGACTTAGGTTTGATAGTACACTGACGGTGGAAAAGGGTTGCAAGCAGGAAACAGTGATATAGAAAGTCAGTCTTCCACTTCTACACAAAGGTTATATTTCCTAAATCCACTGGGTACTAAGCATGGAAGTGGAACTGAGGTCTAGCCTCAGGTAGGTGGGTAGAGGAGACAATGAAAATGATAGTGTGCAGGGACTCAGCAAATGGACACTGACGTCACCAGCGCACGAGGGCAAAACGAAGAGGAAAAACAGGATCAGTGCCTGAAAACCTCAAGGTTCGTGGAATGACTAAAACCAAGGAAGAGTGGCAGGCAGTGAAGTCTGATGACCTGAAATTCAAAGGAGGAAGAAAGATACATTTTTTGGAAGTACTGGAGAACCAAGGACATGCCTGTCCCCTCCCCATATGTGGAGTGTGAGGGAAGAGATGGCCCTTGAGAGGGAGAGAGAGCAGTTGTTTGTTTATTTGGCAAGATGAAGAAACCAAGGAAGAGGTTAAGAATATAGAAAATACAACCCTTAGAGGCCAAGGTTTCACGAGGCAATTGGAAATTTTGGCAGGGCGGGGCAGACAGGGGACTGCTCATATCACAGGATGTACAGAGTCCTGTGGCTTGTGGTTTGGGGTGATGATAGATGGATTAATCCAGGAGGCTTTGGTGATGCATAACTTCGTTGATGCCTCATAGCAGCAATAGGCATTGCTGGCTATACCTATGAAACCCCTGCGGAGTTTTCCAAAATCACCAGTGTATGGGGTTCTAACCTGAACACCTATTTTTAAATTCAAAAGTAAACTCACACTCAGCTCTTAGGTCAAACATTATACTAGATATTTTGGGGAAGATGATTTTTTTCCGGATGAGAGTCACACTCAAACCATTAGATTCTGAATAAGGTAAATTACCCTCCATAATGTGGACAGGCCTCAGGCAGCAGGTGAAGGTCTTACTAAAAACAGATTGACCCCGCCGAAAGAAGGAATTCTGCCAGGGGATGGCTTTTGGACTTGAACTGCAGCATCAGCTCCTCTGAGCCTCCAGCCTGCCAGCCTACCATGCAGAGGTTGGACTTACCAGAATCCATAATAGCGTAAACCTGTTCCTTAAAATAAATCTTGGCTGTCACTGGTGTGCTCACTTGTACATTTGCTCTGTACACGTACATATAAATACACACACACACACATATACATTAATACATATATATACACCACACACACATAAATACATACATGTACATGCACACATGTTATTGGTCTGTTTCTCTGGGAAATCCTGACTAATACAGAATGATGACAGGGACATGTCACAAGAAGCAGGCAGTTTTGAAGGAACTCTCACTGGCCAACAAAATAAAAAAAAGATGGTAATGGATTACATCTCATAGAATAAAATGTGAGTCTATGAGTTCATACCAGAACAAATGGAAGGAAGGAAAGAAGAAAGAGGAAAGTCAATCCTTTCCTTGCCGTGAAGTCCAACTAATAAATATAGGATAAATTATAACATAACAAAAATTATAAAGACGATTCGGCAACTGCCAAAATAAAATATGTTTTAGGCAAGAGTCATTAATAGATGCTAAAATTCAAAGGCAAGTGTGTGATGCTATAGGAAATTTACATAGTCTCAGTATATAGTTCCGCATGATATTTGTTAACTACAAGTAGAAAAATAGTAAAAGTAGAGAAATCTGGTAGTCATCACCTTAACCAGGTAACCAAAGTTAACATCACCAGTAATAATGTGCATTTTTTTTTTTGGCTGTTTAGGGCCACACCTGCAGCATATGAAAGCTCCCAGACTAGGGGTTGAATTGGAGGTGCAGCTGCTGGCCTACACCACAGCCACAGCAACGTGGGGTCCAAGCCACATCTGCTACCCACACCGCGGCTCATGGCAATGCTGGATCCCCAACACACTGAGTGAGGCCACGGATCGAACCTGCATCTTCATGGATACTGTTTGGATTTGTTTCTGCTGCACAACAACAGGAACTCCCAGTAATAATGTATGTTTTTTAACACTGAGATATAATTCACATATAATAAATTTTACTTCTTTCAGTGTGTCTTCACTTTTACAATTTCTAGTATTCTTCATTTCTTTGTATAGTTTGAAGTTTCTTTCTGATGCTATATTCTTTCTGTCTGAAACAATTCATCTAACATTTCTTACAATACTGGTCTACTGGTAATTTATTTTCTCTTTTTTTTTCCACCTGAAAAAATTTTCTCTTTCAGTTTTGAAAGATATTTTTATTGACTGTAGAATCCTGTCTTGACAGTCCCCTCCTACAGCCAGGATTTCAAAGATGTCACCTAAATACTTCCTAATGAGAGGTCTGCTGTAATTCTTATCTTTGTTCCTTTGTAATATTTCTCCCTCTACCTCATTCCCAAGGATCTGTGGTTTAATGTCTGCCATTATTTTTGGAAAATTCTCAATCTTTTATCCTTTGAAATTTCTTCTCTCTTAGGTTATTCTCTCTCTTTTTCTTTTTCTCTTCCTTCTGCAAGCCAAATTATATGAAAATCAGATTGCTAGATACTATCTCACAGCTCTTGGGGGCTTCTCTCCTTCTCTTTGTCTTTATGTTTCAGTTTGAGTAATTTTGATTGAACTATCTTCCAGTTGCTATTTTTCTCCAGCTGTGTCAAGAGTATTAATAAGCCTGTAGAAGTATTCTTTATCTGTCCCCATGTTATTTACTATTATTATTTTCAGCATTTTCACTTGATTTTTCCTATAGTTTTCATATATCTACTGACATTCTCCTATTTTTTCATACAAGTTGTCCCCATTTCCACTAGATCCATTAACATATTAATCAGAATAATTTTAAATCCTTTTTCTGACATTCCATTCATCTAGGGCATACTGGCATGTGGTTTTGCTGATTGTTGTGATTCTTGATATATTGGGTTTGTGTGTGTGTGTGTGTGTGTGTGTGTGTGTTCCTTTTTGTGTTTCTTGTAATTTGAAGTTAAAAGCTAGATATTGAGTGCAAGACAGTTGAGATTTGAATAAATGGTATTTGTGCCTGGAAATGGGCATACTCTTCCAAATTTTAGAGTTGGTAGAATCAAGATAGTCAAGTGTGGAGCTAGTTTAGTCAAGCTGTGGTTTTGTTGTGAAACTTACCTTCACTAAAAAATTGGGTTCAAATTCATCTTATGTTACCTTTTTTTAAGGTATGGTCTTGGTTTCCGGTAGATTTTTTTTTTCAATTTGTCTTTATAATTTTCAGCTGTGTGTTTTCCCTGTGACTCTGTACTTCAGAATTTTTTTTTCCTTTATATTCTTGTCCCCAAGCAGTAAACTGCTGTTTCTTGTTACTATGTGATGCTTCCTAGCCTGATAGTAAGTAGGGGCCAGAGTGACTTTCTCTGTAGTCCTGGTTCAGCTTCAGTTTTGCACAAATCCAGAGTTCCTGGGTCTCGCAGGTGGGCTTCCTAAGTTATCTCCCCCATCGTGGTGTTAGAAGATCTGTAAGGGTCTGGATCTAGCTTGTCTCCTGCCTCTACGTAGAGGGAGAAGGCTTTTCCTATTTTCTTCCCTTAGATACAATGAGTATTCATCGATGCTCTGGAGAAGAAAGGGTTTGCCGCCCTTTCTTAATATTAAGAATTTTCTTCCACAGGAGAGAAGGGTCTGGACAGGGCTCTGTGCCTCATCTGTGGCAACAGATATTCCTCTCTCCCAAGGGTGCAACACAAGGGCTCTTTTCAGAGTTCTTTTCTGATAACCTGCTCTCCTCAATCTGTCTAAAATAGTTAATGAATAGGAAACTTGAAATGGTTTCAAACTGCCCTTGTGTCTGTGGCCCTACACGTTCACTTTTTTTTTTTTAGCAATTTGCTAAAAATTTTAGCTGCAATTTCTTTGCTTGAATGGTAGTACTGATTGACTTCCGTGCTCCACCCAAGCAAGCCAGCACTTGCTTCTTGTATTTGCTGAAAGATATCTTTTCTTTCCTTATGTTTCAGATTAGCTGCTTGTTCTGCAACCTCAACTGTTACTTGGGTTCAAGTAAAGTTATGATTTTTATACATTGTATGTATTTTTCTTATTGATAAGTTGGGAGCAACATTCTCTCCTGCTTTCTGCTTCCTAAGTGGAAGCATGATATTCTGATATATTGTATTTAACAAAGCTGTGTCCATATCCCAAACTTTTAAATCCACTGAAGATGGAAATCACAATGAGTCTAAAAATAGGATGATATACGTCCACTGAATTTTGGCATACTCTTAGCAGATATGACTTTACTTGAATAGTTTGGTTATGGGGACTTAAAAGAGAAATAATAAATGCTAGAAATTTTGATAACAGTCCCTTAGAATTTATTAGCACAGTTTTAAAAGTAGCATATGATCAACTTTGGTAAATGCCACATGGACACTTGGAAAGATGTGTCAATTTTAAAGGTCTACTTTATAGTCATTAAAGTCCCTATTTAAAAAATTAATTGTATTATTAAAAACTGTATCTATTCTCGTATTTTTAAATTGCCAAAAATTTTGGTCACTTTTATCCTTACTATCTTCCAAAATTATCACTCATCTTAATGAGTTATTGACCAAGAAAACATTCATCTTAATGTAAAAAAAAAAGAATTCAGAATTCTGCTTCCTTCAATTTTACCAATGCCAATTTCTAACATAACATAAAGTTATAAAACCAGATATTATTTTTTTTATACTCTACTCTCTCTAGATAGTTTTTACTTTGGCACTCATGTTTATTGCAGTCATTAAATAAATATTTCAGCTAACTTCATTGTGTTTGCAGTTCATTTATCCTCTAACTTCCTTCTTAAATCTCCACATTTGATTCACTTATTTATCAGATGAATTATGCCTTAGAATAACTTTTTCAGGGAGGATACATGTGTGGAATATTTCTTGAGCTCTTCTATATACGAGAATATATTTTGTCTGCTACAACCCACAAATTGCTCTTTCATATCCAGCCATTTTGCATTGTTGTAAGTTGGAAAATTCCAAATAATTTCCGAAATAAAATAAGTACTGACGAGAGAAAGGGTTTCGATGGAGGCGGTATCATTATGCATTTCAAAAGTCAGTTCTCCCACAGAGGAGAGAGACTATTAGGCTGTTTTGTTGTAGCTTGGACTCCATATCTTGAATGTAGGGGTAAAATTCATGAGTAGCCTGAAACCTATTCTCATTTGCTTTAGATGGGTTGTTTTATTTCATGTGTCTGAATGGTTTTTCTATAACGCCCAGATATACTAGAGTCAGGAATATTTCCTCCAAGAAATTCACATTAGTCTGAATAGTATCATTGAATGTTTCTGGTGTTCTGCTCATTTTCTGCCTTTTCAAAGGTATTTCAATAGAAGGTTGGAAGGGACTAAATCAGGTATGGGCATCTGATCTCTTTTATAACCTTTGACATTATTTCTTCATTAAGCAAACATTTATGGAGTAAGTCGTTAAAGTCTAATATTACATTTCAAAAAGTTTATTTCAGCATCTTTGGACATTATTATCAATACGTTGTCAATAGTAAGTGGTTATCTATTAAGAAACAATGTTTTAGGGTAGATTCTTACATGTGAAATTTCTAGGCCAAAGGGTTTGGTCATGTTATTGTCTTAATATCTAATGTTCAATTACTTTCCTAAAAGAAAACCCCACTGGTAGATAGCTATGGATGAAGGTTTAGCCTCCTGCTGGGATATCAGAGATTATCCCATCAACCATGGAGCTGCCTACCAGGGAGGAGCTGATATCAAAGAACCGATTAAGCAAAGAAGCCCCCTGGTCTGTGGACAATGGGAGAGAACTGGGGAGAGGCTGGAATACAGCCCCTGGTCAGAAACTCAAAGACAGTCAACCGAAATGGCAATGAACTGGAGAAGCAAAGAATGAGTTTAACTTCGAGGAAGAGAAAGATGGGCTAAAGGGGGAAAGAGAAATGCAGAGTGCAAATCAGACAATGAAATCATGGGGCAATGCATAGATAGAGCCAGCACAATTTTCAAATGTGCACAAAACAAGAAAATAGGTCAGCATAGCCAGAGGCACTGATGCCTGCAGGAGACTTTGGGGAAATTCATTATCCTACTCTTAGAAATTCCCGAGTATGTCTTACAACACAAACCACAGTGCCCCCTTGGGTGTCCTCTCCAACTCAACACAGTGAGGGGACGAAGGTGAGTATTCACTAAACACTTCCCATATGCTCATTTAACCCAGTCCCTGTGTTTGATAATTCAGTTATTCCATGCTCAGTGCAGAGGGGGAGAGTCTTATTAAAACTCAAGCCAGCTAAGCCCACCGCTTTTCACCTGCTGAGCTGTAAATGCCAAAGGAAAAGGAGGAAAGTTCAAAATTAACCATGGACAAAGGCCAAATGTCTGGGTGTCCAAGCCCTTGAAGAAAGAAGAGCTCAGAATATGAAGAAGAGTTCTGGGGCTGGGTTAGAAGCTTAGCTTTTATTTTAAAATGCAATTAGATGCTGAGGAGACTTCAGCATCTGGAGTAGCTCTCTATTATTTGGTGGCTTAATTTGCAGCAGGCAAGTTGAACAGTGAGTATTTTTTCATAGCAGTGGCTGAACTAACATTTGCCAAAAGAAAAAAAATTTTAAGCCCAGAGAAGAGTAACTGAATAGCTCATTATTTCCTTTGAAAAGGCTGGACTCTGCAGGTTGTCCCTGCCTTTGCTGTTCCCTCCGTGGTGCCAGCCTCATACAGTTCAGTCCTAAATGCTTGGGTTGCTTTGGAAGTCAAAAATCTCTGAATTTCTCCATTTGTACTTGTAAAGCACACAAAGCTGATCCAAACTCTTTCAAGAATTTCCAGGGACATCTGATAATCCTATAATAACAGTACCTTAATATTGTATTCCATTATCTTATTCTCAAAAACTATCACATGTACAATTTATTTTAAAATGTAAAATTAACATCTCCCCCTTAAGGAAGACAGTCCCATTTTACAGATGAAACCATGAGCTATAGGAAGGTGGGTGATCTGCTCAAAATAACAAAATAGCTTGGAGAAAAAACTGGGACTAGGAAAGCAGAACTGACTAAGCATTTCCTCTATCCTAAAATCCTAAAATAAGATTTCACCTATTTTATTCACTGAGGATGGGAAGAACTTTAATTAAGAGAATGTACAAGCACTGGAAAGGAAGTAGAAAGCCAAAGCCTTACAGCAAATATAAGGAGTACAACTTTTGTATCTCTTCCTGGGCAGACGTATCCTAGTACCTCAAACTTTCAGCAGCAATTTTTTAATCAAGCAGTCTCTCCATCAAGCATTTTGCTATGAAAGTTAGTTACTGAGAGATGCAACAACACGGAGGCCCTCTGTCCTCTGTCTGTTCAGGTGCACTTGCAAGTTACCCACAGATCATTCTAACATTAGCCTGCTCACAAGAATATTTTGTAACAATGCTATCTCTGGTGGCAAGATCAGAATCCCTAAAGAAACTACGTGGCACGTGATGGAACTCCTTGGACTGTCTTGCTTTAGCTATTGAACCTGGGTAATAACGGCATGCGCTCCATTTGAGCAACATTGGGGCCATGTGGGAGAAACGCATCTTATGGGAGAAGGGACTATCAGAGCTGGGGAAAAATTCGGAGAGCAGAATCAGCAATCTCCTCATTGGTCACATACATAAATGGGGCCTTGAGTTAGTGGTGGAGTCCTGATAGAAACCGAATTTCCTAAGGCCCAGTTTAATCTCCCCCTTTCCTACGTAGCCACCCACATCATTCTGCTTGATCCCAGTAGGAAAAGACACGGGATCTGATCCCTTGGCCACCGCCCGTGTAACTGACATCCAGAGGCTTGATCAGCTTCCTTTGGAGGGACCACTTCTATGATTACTCTGGCTGGGGCCAACTTCTGTGCTCAAGAACTGTAATGCCACAGTCCTTGGGCCAAGGGGCGCCTTTCCTTTTCTAGTGGTGACTACAGCACCATTAGAATAAAAAACAATAAGAGAAGACAGGCTTATCGAACTAATATGCTGAATGAGAAGTTGGGGCTTTTAGGAAGCTTTGAACGAGGGGGGGAAATCTGGTCTCTCTATTGCATTCTGTTGATCATCCTCGTTTCTAAGTTTGTATTACATTTCAAATCACGATATGTCCATCTCTTCATCCCTTGACAGAGGCCAGAGTAACATTAACCAGATTGATTTCTGCTCTCTTCTCTCCGTGTGGCCATTAGACATGTGTTCCACTGGAGGCAGCCCCGAGCGGCCTTGATTAATGCCCACCGGTTAATGGGTACTGCTTTCCTTCCTACGGGTACTTAGTTCTTGAAAGGCTGATCATGGGCAGAGAGCATAACACAGGTGCATGCCGATGAATCCTGATGTTGTGGAGTAAGCCAGACTAGAAGCATAGAGCCATTTCTGTCTCTGCCTTGTCCATAGAGACATGGTTCATTTTTTCCTTCCTGTGAAAGCAAGGGCATTTGATCAAAGACCAGTATCTGTGGCTAAAAAATCATAATGTATTGAGAAATCTTACCCTATTCTCCAAACCTTGACTATCTTTGGCAGATCTCGTGATTTGAGTCTGTCAAATTTCTTGTTTCTAATAAAAAAGATTTACAGAAATAACAGAAATAGAAATGAGGGGCAAATTATGGGTAAATAAAAAGAAATTTAGGAGAAAGGAGCTCAGCTCAGCCTCAGTTCTAATAAGTGACTTGAGTATTAAAAGCAGGAAAAATAGTTAAATAGTATGACAAAAATATATGTTACCTTGCTTATGAATTCCTATTTCAACTCTGTTGTTTTCAAGGATAATTTTAAAACAACACTTCTGTAAGAAAGACTAGTAGATTCTTTGGGCAGACTGTAAATTATCAAAAATGCCCACAGCAATATTTCTATCCAATATGCTTTTCCAGGCCTTTCTACTCTCCATCAGGAGGAAAAGGCTATTTCCCTTTCCTTTACCCTGGGCAGGTTTGTGATGGAATGAGGTAGAAATGACATTGTGTGACTTCTAAAGCTATCTTAGAACAGGTGACAGAGCTTCTGTCATGCTCACTTTCTCTCTACCTTCCCCCCACTCACCCTCCTCATATGCTTATCCTTGGAGCCAAGCCATCATGCGGTGAGGAATCCCAAGCCACACTGAGAGATGCCTGTATGTGTCCTGGTTAACATTTTCAGCTAAGATTCCAGCTGAGCATCCACATCGACTTTAAACACAGGAGCAAACAAGGCTTCAGATGACTCTAGTTCTCACTGTTCAAGTTGCTAAAGCAGCTGTGAGGTGGACATGTGTTAGCTTGCTGAGCCTTGCTCTGACTGCAGATTTATGAGTAAAATAGATGCGGTCACTATTCAAGCAACTAAGATTTAGAGTAGCTTGTTATGCAATCATAACAACCAGAATGGATTTGGTATCTGAATTGGAGACCTATCATCACAAAGACCTAATGTGGCTTTGGGACCAAGGGAGGGTAGAAGTTGGACTGTCCTTGACAAGTCTGTTAGCTGAGGTCTGATAGTCCTGACAGGCTTGTCTCTGAGAGATTTTTAAAACAGAGGGGAATTTTATTTGAAGCTTGAGGAAAGGATAGCCTCATCATGAAGTGGCAGAAACCTTAGCAACACTACTACTGATAATAACATAGGAAATATAAACTTCACTTAATGAACTGCATGAGCCAGCTAAGGAGGCTGCCAAAGGAAGTGTTAAAGATGTCACCTTCTTCTCTTTGCTTCCATGTAATAAGAAGGCAATGAACTGAAGAGCCACTAAATATATAGGAACCAGGATTTGCTAGGTCTGAAAACTAAAACTGTTTTTCAATACTGGTCTCTCAACATGGAAAATAATGCTAAAATTAAGAAATAGTTTCTGGGCAAAGGTCAAATCTAGAGTTGCATCAGAAGGGTCAAATACAGAGTTTCATCTAAAGAGGAAACCAATGTTGCAAATCAAAAGCCCTGTGTTAAAACCTCAGGAATATTTAAGGTAGTATCTCAAACCTCCAAATACATCGTTCCAATGATCTTAAGGTCATGGCTCACAGATAGCTTCTGTCAAAAGATAAAGCTTCTAGGAATCTTAAGGATGTTGTCTTACAACAGCCTTACAGGAAGCCCAAGGTAGAAAAGGCCTTATCTTAAAGAAATTTTATGGTTATGACTTCTGCTGACAAAATAAACCTTAATAACATTCAACTAGAAAGAACAGAGATAAAATAAAACAAAAAGAGCTCAATAAGCTAGAATAGTTTATCAGCCTGATAAAGGATATCTAGAAAGAAATGCACAGCTGTAAAATCAGGAATAAGTCAAAGATGACCATTCTTACCAATGGTAACTCTACCCAAGACAATCAGAACAAGTGAGAAAGAAAAGAAAAAAAAAGGAAAAGGAAAAAAGAAAGAAAGAAAGGGAGAGAGAAAAGAAAAGAAGAGAAAGGAAAAGGCAAGAAAAAATGAAGGAAGGAGAAGGAAGAAAGAGGAAGGATGGAAGGAAGGGAAGAAGAAAGGAAAGAAGGAAAGAAGAAAAAAGAAAAGATATTCAGATTGAAATAAATGAAATAAATCTATTTCTACATGTAGAGGACATAATATTATATATATAAAATCCTAAGGAATCCACAAATAACTCTTAGAACTTAATCATCAGAATGCAAGACTAGCTGACAAAAATTAGTTACGTTTCCATGCACTAGCACTGTGTCGTCTAAAAAGTAAATCTGAATAAAACTTAACTACAATAAAATCAAGATGAATAAGAGATTTAGGAATAAATTTAACAAAAAATATTCAAAACTCATATTCTGAAAACTACAAATCATCATTGAAAGTAGTTAAAGCTACAAATAAATAGAATACATCACATGTTCTCATAAATCTTAACTATTGTTAAGATAATGATATGCACTAATTTGATCTACCGATTCAACACAATTCCTATCAAAATCCTAGATGCCATATTTTAAAGAAACTAACACTCTTATTAATCAAATGAAAATCCAAGGGCTCAAGAACAGCTAAAGTAATCTTACAAAAGAAGAACAAAATCAGAGAACTCATATTTTGCAACTTCAAGCTCACTGCAAAGCTGAAGAAGCCAGTGTCATACTGATGCAGGATAGACATTTACCTGTATCAGTGAAATATGTGAGTCCACAAATGAGCTGTTACATATATGATCAAATGATCTATAACATGGGTATCAAGATAATTAAATGAGAAAAAGATAGTCATTTTTATCAAACAGTATTAGAACAACTGGATATTAATATCCAGAAATACACCAGACACAAAAATTATCTCAAAATATAAAGCTCTTAGGAGAAAATAGGAGTAAATCTTTAGGACCTTTGTTTAGGCAATGGTTCCTTGGACAAAACACCAAAAGCAAGAGTGATACAGTAAATAACAACTAGGTTTCACCAAATTAAAAACTTTTTTTTTACTATAAATAATACCATCAAGAAAGTGAAAAGACAGCCCAGAGAATGAAAGAAAACATTTGCAAGCCATATATATATGTAAGGGACTTGTATCCAGAACATACAAAGAATTTATATGACTTAATGAATGGTAGATGCATTAGGGTTAACTTAATCCTTGGGCTAAAATTTAGGTTAGGTGTGTAGTGTTCAGTAATTCATGTCTTTAGTTCTCAGGGGAAGAACTCTAGGCAAGCCACTGTAATTGAGGAACACACTCAAGTAGCCTGCTCTGCCCCTGAATCTGCTCATAAGATAGGATCCTGGACTTTGAATATGAACATGATGCTGAGATGGCATAAGATTCTGAAGAGCTTCAGGAGAAGAATCGCATTTTGCAAATGTAGGAGTCAGGGAGATGCATTAGGCCAGATGACAGTCTGGAGCAGAATGTATTTTTCAAAAATTGCCACAATGCTAGTTTTCAGTCCTATATGCATATCTAGAGCACTGCCCTTCCCCGTTAAGAGCTGAAGTCTGTTTCCCCATGTCCGGGCAGGTTTGTGACCTCTCTGACCAATAGATGAGAGCGGTGCAATGTGACTTTCCAGGCTAGGTTACACAAGTGACACAGCTTCCGTGTGGCTTTCCTTCTCTCGGATATTCACCCTGGAACCTAGGCAATGTGTTGGAAGAAAGCCCAGGCCGCATGGAGAGGACAGAAGTAACTAGTCCTCTAAACAGCCCAGCACTACCAGCCGTCTGCGTGAGAGGATGCCTGGGTGCTGAGGCTGAGTGGAGCAGAAATGAGCTGTCTCTGCCAAGTCCTGCCCAAACCAGAGCCAAAGATGTAATGCCATTGTTTGAAGCCCTTACATTTTGGAGCTGTTTGTTTTACTGATATATACTGGGCTATGATACTGCTATGATGGAAACCATCCCAAAGGGAAGTATTTCTCTCTACCTAGCATATGGCACTTAACCACTTTATTTTTTAATTGAAACATAGCTTACATGCAAAGATGCACAGCTATCAAATTTTCAAGGAGTATGATGAGTTCTGACAATGTTTTATATCCTTGTAACCACATCTTAGAAGAAGAAATAAACCCCTTCCGTCTGACAGCCGTGCAGCAGTGTGCTGAAGTGGCTCCCGGTGCCTTGTGAGAGTCAATTTCATGTATCCATTCCCGACCACTCGTTCAGTCACATCTTGTTGGCAGCTAGAAATCTTGAAATTGAGAGCATTTACAGCATGAAAATCAGTGATGCCACAAATCGAGGCTTTCACCCCACCCCACCTGAACTATTTGTTAAACATTTAACAGATGCTGCTGCTCATGCCCTTTTGCAGTCAATTCCTCCACCCTCTCCAGGCAAATACTTTTTTTTTAATTTCTCTCGCTTACAGATTTGTCTGCCCTTGGATTTTTTATAATGGGCTCATACTGTTTGTAGTGTTCTTTTTTTTTTTTTCTTAATGGATTTTATTTCAATTATCCGTTTGTAGTGTTCTGAATCTGCTTTCTTTCACTTAAAATGCTGTTTAGAAATTCATCCATGTTGTTGCCTCTATCAGTAATTCACTCCTTTTAAATTGCAGGATTGTATTCATTGTATGAACATACAACAATTTCATTATCTTTTCTCTTGTTGATGAGCATTTGGGCTGTGTCCAATATTGGGCTGCTATGATTAAGGCATGGTGTTTTTGCACATGTCTTCTAGTAGACATATGTTTTAATTCTCTTGAATAAATATCTAGAAATGCTTTACTGGTCATAGCACAGATGTACATTTAGCATGATTAGAAAAAGAGACACAGTTAACCAAACTGTAGCATTTCATCCTGCCTCACCAAGGTAGGAGAATTCCAGTTGTTCTACATATTTGTCAAGATTTGATTTTATAGGCATTTTTGACTTTTGACATACTGGTAGGCACATGATGTCATTTCATTTTGGTTTCTATTTGTGTATTTCTGATAATTAATGATATTGAGCCCCTTTTGCCTAGATTTTAATTGGGTTGCTTGTCTTCTTGTTCATTTGTAGGGGTTCTTCATGTATTCTGCATGTGAATCTTTTGTCTTTGTCTGTCTGTCTATCTATCTATCATCTATCATCATCTATCTACCTATTAATATTCTTTCCCATCTATGGCTGCCTATTCTTTTCTGGTTAACACTTTTCATGTCCTGAAAAAAAAAACTCTTTACCCTGAGGCTGCAGATTTTCTCTTATGCTTTCTTCCAGCACTTTAGGATTCTCGATAATGTTAGGATTGATGATACATCTTAAATGAACGTTAATGTGTGCTGTAAGTGATATAGGGGTTGAGGATTACTTTTGATCCATATTTTTATCTAGGTGTCCCAGGACCATTTAAAATTAACTTTGTCTGCTTAGCATAATCCCTTCGTCTTTCCCCCACTGGAGTAGCATGAGGATTTGGCTGAAAATTAATTGACGATATTTATGTGGGTCACTGTTGGACCATCTAATCTGTTCTGTTGATCCATCCTTATGGCACTACCACCCTTCTTATTTCCTGGAACTTTATAGTAGATCTTGAAATCAAGTGGTCTAAGTCCTATAGCTTAATTCTTATTTTTCATGATCGCCTTGGCTCCTCTACCTAACTTTAAATTTTCATAGAAATTATAGAAACAGTTCATCAATTTCTTAAAAAACACCTACATTTTATTCAGATTATGTTGATCCTATATTTACATTTCTCAAACATATATCTGTAGTTACCCTTTCTTCTTAGCTATTTTTTACTTTTCAGCTCAGGTGCATTCCTTTTGTTAGAGTTTTTCCTAAGTATGATTTTTTTGAGGTTAACATAAATGCTATGCTCCTGTGTCCTTTCTGTTTGAAAGGAAAACTGCTTAACATGTTACCATTAAGAATATTACTTATAGGTATTTTGCAGATATGCTTTAACTGATTGAGACAGTTCCTTTCTATCCCTGGTTTGCTTTTAGTTGTCAGTATAAATGGATATTGAATTTTGCAGTTGTTCCTCCATATACTGAAATACCATGTGGTTTTTCTTCTCTATTCTATTAATATCATGAATTACATTGATTTTTCTAATGTTACATCCACTTTCCCTTCCTAGTATAAATTCCACTTGTTCAAGATTTATTATCTTTTTTATTTACTTCTGGATAACATTTACTAATGTTTCATAAAGGATTTTTGTGTCTATGTGAATGCGAACTACTACTCGGTAAATTTCTTTCCTTGTAGTGCATTTGTCAGCTTTGATACCAGGTTTATGTTAGTCTCATAAGGAATTAGGAAGCATTTCTTCCTTCTCTGTTTTCAGAAAGAATTTGCAGTAAGATTTTTGATAGAATTTACTAGGCCTGAAATTTTCATATGGGAATATATTTTTTTTAGAAATTCAACTTTTTTTTTCTTTCGGCCGAGCCCACGGCATACAGAAGTTCCTGGGCCAGGCATCCTACTCAAGCCACAGAAGTAGTGACAACACTGAGTCATTAACTGATAGGCCACTGGGGAACTCCACAAATTCAACTATTTTAATAGACACAGAGCTATTTAAATTCTCCATTTCATTTCATGTCATTTTTATGTACCTCAAGGAATTTGTACATTTCATCTAAGTTTTTGAATTTGTTGCCATGAAATTGTACATATTCTCATTACTCTGTTAATTTTCGAGTGACACACTTCTGATATTGGTAACCTGTAGGTTTTTCATTTTCTTTTTCTTTATATGGGCACGTCTGTGGCATATGGAAGTTCGAGGGCTACTGGTGTTTGAATCGGAGTGCAACTGCTGACCTACACCACAGTTACAGCAACGCTAGATCTGAGCCGCATCTGTGACCTACACTGCGGCTTGCGGCAACACCGGATCCTTAACCCACTGAGTGAGGCCAGTGATTGAACCTGATTCCTCATGGACACTACATCAGGTTCTTAACTCACTGAACCACAAGAACTCCCTGTGGTTTCTTGGTTTTATTTTTCTTTTATGATGTTTTTCAAGTTGGTCACTTTATTAACGTGTCAAAATAGTGAAGTTGAACTTTTAATTTTCTCTATCCGTCCTTTATAGTTTCATGTAAAAGGGGTCAATATGTAATCTTTGTGAGTGCTCCTTTCAGAGAGCATATGTGATTTTAAAAGTCATCCATATCGTTGCAAGCGTTAATAGTTGGTTACTTTTCACTGATCGCTGCTATTCCACTGTGTGTATAAGCCCTCGATGAAGGGCATTTGAGTTATTTCCAGATGGGGTTTCTTATGAACATAAACTTTGAGTATAAACTTTTGTGTTGACACATTTTTGGTTCTCTCCGGTAAATTTCTAAAAATGGAATTGTTATGCTTTATGGTATATGTATGTATCAAATTTCCAGAAACCAACAAATTGTTTTCCTAGGTAGTGATGTCAGTTCACATTACCGCCATGAGAGTTTTTGTCTACAAGCTAATCAACACTTGGATTTGTCATTCTTTTAAATTTTAACCATTCTAATATGCAGAAGTATGTCATTGTGGAGTTTTTTGTTTGTTTTTCAGGGCCACACCTCCGGCATATGGAAGTTCCCAGGCTAGGGGTCAAATCAGAGCTACAGCTGCCGGCCTACATCATAGCTCACGGCAATGCCAGATCCTTAACCCACTGAGCGAGGCCAGGGATCAAACCCTCATCCTCATCGATACTAGTCGGGTTCATTGCTGCTGAGTCAGAATGGGAACTCTTGTCATTGTGGTTTTAACATGCATTTCTCAGTTGAAAAATGATATTGAGCATAATTTCATGTACATATTGACCATTCCTCAAGCTTCTTCTGTGAAACATTTTAACTATTTTGCCATTGTCCTAATTGCTTGTTTTCTTATTACTAATTTATAAGAATTCCACATATTTTCTAAATATAAGTCCTTTGTCAGATATGAGGATTCTTCCAGGTTATGGCTTGCTTCTTTTTTTTCTTTTATCTTTTTTTTGCTTTTTAGGGCCACACCTATGGTATATGGAGCTTCCCAGGCTAGGGGTCCAATTGGAGCTACAGCTGCGGGCCTATGCAACAGAGCAACACCAGATCTGAGCCACATCTGCAACCTACACCACAGCTCACGGCAACACCAGATTCATAACCCACTGAGCAAGGCCAGGGATTGAACCCGCTTCCTTGTGAATACTAGTCCGATTTGTTACTGCTGAGCCACCACAGGAACTCCCGTGTAATTTGTAAATTAGGAGTTTGGGATTTGTACTACTAAATATAAAATAGACAAAAAACAAGGACATACTCTATAGCATAGGGAACTATATTCAATATTTGTAATAGCCTGTCCTGGATTAAAAAATCTTAAAAATATATATATGAATTATATATATATGTATTATATATATATATGTATTATATATGTATATGTATGTATATGTGTATATATATTATATGTATATATATGTATTATAAATATTTACTACACTTTGATAGTCTTAAAAATTTTTTAAATCTTAAAAAGTATATATGTATTATATATATGTATTATACGTATATATATGTATTATATACATATATACGTATGTATATGTATGTATGTATTATATATATGTATTATAAATATTTACTACACTTTGATTTTTAAAAAATGGTTAAAAATAAATAAGAAGTGAAAATAAAAAATAGATAGATAAATATCCAAGGTATATTTTCCTACCTAAAATAATCTATAGACTCCTTGAGGGTAAGCAATAGGAATTTTAATTAAAAAAAAAAATCCCCATAAAGATATGGTGACTAGAAGAAAATTGACTTCTGTGACAGCCAGGACTGGGGCTAGGGTAAGGCAAGTGAGGCCCATTATGCACTTGCCTCAAGCACAAATTAAAGTGTTATTTAGAAGCTCAATGGGAAACACAAAAGACCCAGAATAGCCAAGGAAATCCTAAGAAAGTAAAATGGAGCTGGAGGAAACAGGGTCCCTGGGTTCAGACTATACTACAAAAGCACAGTCATCAAAACAGTATGGTACTGGCACAAAAATAGAAATAGAGATCAATGGAACAGGATAGAAAGCTCTAAAAATAAACCCAAGTACCTATAGTCAATTAATCTACAGCAAAGGAGGTAAGAATATACAATGGAGAAAAGACAGTCTCTTCAATAATTGCTGCTATGAAAACTGGACAACTACATCCAAAAGAATGAAATTAGAACATTTTCAAACACCATACACAAAAATAAAGTCAAAATGGATTAAAGACAAAAACGTAAGACTGGATACTATAAAACTCTCCGAGGAAAACATAGGCCAAACACCCTCTGACATAAACCACAGCAGTATCTTCTCAGATCCTCCTCCTAGAGTAATGACAATAAAAACAAAAAATAAACAAATGGGACCCAATAAAACTTAATTTTTTTGTACAGCAAAGAAAACCCTAAACAAAACAAAAAGTCACTCACATAATACCAGAAAATATTTTCAAGTGAAGCAATCGGCAAGGAATTAATCTCCAAGATATACAAACATCTCCTGCAGCTCAATATTAAAAAAAAACCAACAACCCAATCAAAAAGTGAGAAGATCTAAATAGACATTTCTCCAAAGAAGACACAGATGGCCAAAAAATGCATAAAAAGATGCTCAACATCACTAATTATTAGAGAAATGCAAATCAAAACTACTATGAAGTACCAGCTCACACCAGTCAGAATGGCCATCATCAAAAAATCTGCAAATAATAAATCCTGGAGAGGTTGTGGAGAAAAGGGAACCCTCACACTTTTTGTGGGAATGCACATTGGTGAAACCACTATGGAAACCAGTATGGAGGTTCCTCAAAAAACTAAAAATAGAACTACGGCAGAATCTGGATCTAATTTTTTTCTAGTATATTGCACTTGCTTTGTGTCCCTAGTGATTTTCTATGTGATATTTACTTCCAGAGTGCTATGTCGTCACCACCGTGACCACCCTCATCTCCTAGATGTCGAGCTTATGTCAAGGTCAACATTTTTGTTCTCCCAATTAGCTTTTCGTGTCATCTTTGATACCTTTAATGGAGTTCTTGCCCACATGATCAATTATTGAAAAGGTAAAAAATATCATAGATGTAGATGGCACTGAAAACTCATTGAGAGAACAAAATATATAAATATAGACCTAGACATAAGCTTGGATATAGACATGATATGACTATAGGGCTTATATATGTATATCTGTTTATAGCAAATAAAGAGTTAAGCAATTTAAATGACTGTAATATGCATAATTTAAACCCCTGCTCTCATTTTTTAGCCATTTCATTTTAATGTTTTAATTTCAATTTCCCTTCCTTTAATCTTGTTTTTCTTTTCTGATAGTATTACCCCCCCTCAAACAGGAGGGCCATTATTGAACAGGCAAGTAGTTCTTTAATGGAAACACTTATGGGATAGACCAGAAAACTGTAAAAACCTTTAAGAAACAGCAACTCTTTAATAGGTTCTTGTGTACTCATGTTATAACCTAATTCAGTGCTCTTACAGCAATGCCAGAGGATGTTGCTAATTTATGGCTGTGATAAGCAATAAAGCAATAATAGTAATCGAAAGGTGCAGTATTCCTTGTTTAGGGGGCATTTATGGTTATGTATTAAAACTATAAATACTTCAGGACGTTGTGAAACTGATCTATAGAAAATGAAAGATAAGATCTCACTGCCTTCTAAAAGTGCTTTTCTAGCAGAAATCTGAGCTTGACTTTATGGTTTATAAATATAAACAACTAGAAGTGAAATGCTCAGTGTGTCTACCTATCCAAAGGGACCACTTAAATAACCACCCACACTCAAAAGTGATCAGTTAGGAAGTTCATTTTCTTTTACTTGTATTTTTAATTCTCCATTTCCTTCCCCTTGTTCTTAAAAAAAAAAAGAGAGAGAGAGAGAGAGTTCATTCTCTCTCCTTTGTACTCTTCTTCCCCTTTCTTTCTTCTTCTCTCTCTCATACTCCAAAATGTTAACCCTTACATCCATATTGGATGAAAGAAGCAAACAGTATTGGGATGGGAAGAGGTCCAGAGCGCAGCCATCATGACAGAGGACCCCAGGACTGTAGACAAGTCTTTCTACTCCTCTTAGTTGGACTAGCTCTGACCCCCACACTGCCTATTTACAGGAGCCCTGACGCTACTGCCTGTTCTACATAGCTGTCCAATGTACCTACCTGTTTTTCCTTACATCTACCCCTCTATTGCTCTCGTCCTCCTTAAACCAAATTCATGTGTCCCCATCCTAATTTTAATATTTGCTTCTAGCATGTTTGTTTGTTTAGTGGACCATAAAATAACTTTTAAACAAATCTTATTGGATTTCTATTTTGTTTTTGTTTTTGTTTTTTTAGGGCCACACCGAAGCCATATGGAGGTTCCCAGGCAAGGGGTCAAATGGGAACTGTGGCTGCCAGCCTACACCACAGCCACAGCAACTCAGGATCTGAGCTGCATCTGTGATCTACATCACAGCTCACTGCAACGCTGGATCCTTAACCCACTGAGCAAGGGTCAGGAATCAAACCTACTTCTTCATGGATACTAGTCAGTTTCATTAACCACTGAGCCATGACAGGGACTCCTGGATTTCTGTTTTTTAAAATACCTGATTTTGTTTTTCTTCTAGCTCTGGCTGCTACCTAAGTAGTCTCTGGAGCCCTCAATTTCATTGAGGAATGAGGGAAATGCAGATCATTGATTCCTCATAAAATCAAAATTCTATTCATTCTTTAAAGCTTGGAGCTACTAGTTCCTCTGGTTAGGGACCCCATTCTCAGTATCCCCATAACTTCCTACTATTCCTTTATCAGAGCACATTTTGGGTTATTTCTGGTCACATGTCTATATCTCACACTGGGATATGAGCTCTATTTTATTTCTAATGCAAGGCCTAACCATGGTAGTCAGTCCAAAATATAAATTAAATGATGAATACAATAATTTCCTTCATTTGTTCAACAAATATTTATTAATCAGTCACCTCTTTGGTACCAAACAGTTTCCAGGCACTGAAATTTTAATAATAAACAAGACAAGTAAAGCCCCTGCCATCATCAGACATACCTTTTAATGGATTATTCATACAATAGATAACAAGAAAATGCAAAATGGAATGTCATGTAATGATAACTGCTATAAAGAAGAAGAAGTCAGGATAATAGAATAAGAATGACAGGGGGATAGATAATCAAATTCTAAGCATGAAGAAACCTAATGGAACTATCCGAGCCTGCCTTTCAGAAAATAAAGAAGCCATAACTCCCTAACTTGGGGTTTTTTAATTGTACCGCCTATACCCCTAGCTCTTGCATTGATACAGAAATATTAGAAGAGCTAAATATATTCCCCATCCAACTCTTCCAGTTACAGCTCTCTTTTTCCTGCAGCTGCTCCTCTGAAATAGCATCAAACAGTCTCATCTGGCTGAAAATCAAGGCAGTAAGTCCCAGTGGTTCCAGGATTTCTCCGGCTCTGGGTCCCATACACACATTTTGACAGAGGCTCCCAGAAGTATCTGCCTGAGAAGGTCACATTCTGCCCCCCATTGTAGCTGAGACTCCAGAAATGGCAGCAAAAGTGAGGATCGTTCAAATATTCATGAGAGGGAGTTTCGTGCATATATTCCACGTGGATACATTGGAAAGAGCTTTTAAAGCGCAGCCTGACGGACTGAATGAAAATACTACTCTGCTTCCCCTTTTGCCTTCCTTTTGTTCTTCCAGAGAAATCCAGACAAGGAAAACTGAAGGAAAAGAGTGCACTGCATTTTCATTAGGTCAGCAGATGAGCCCAGGTATATTCCAGAACTCATATGCTGACCGCATTATAGTGAGTAAAACTGGAGGAGGGGACAAAAATCTCTAACATTAAAGTCTGGTTTTCTTTTGAAACAGTTTTCTTCTACCCTGGGTGGCAAACTGAGGCCTTCCCTTAGGAGAATGAAGGCTTAACCGGTTCAATGTCTAGGGCCAAACTGATAAAAATTACTAACAGCCCCTCTTCCAAAGGAATCATTCTTAGACGCTCTTGCTCTTTTGAGACCCACCCAAACCACGATGGCTTCACCTTTTTGGACCCAGTATTACCTCCTGGGATCCTGAATACATATTCTCTGTGCATTTTGGTAGCTAGCCTCATTTTCTCACTACACAGCACGTTCAGTTTTCCCCTGGGCATGTAGTAGAGTTTAGTAGGGAGAACCTGATCTCTAGAGTCAAAGAGATTTGGTTTCCCATTTAGGATGATGATTTACTACTGTGGCTGTGGGTTGATGTCTTAACTTCCTTAAACCTATGTTGCCACAACTTTTTTTTTTGTCTTTTTACCTTACCTAGGGCCGCACCCGTGGCATATAGAGGTTCCCAGGCTAGGGGTCTAACAGGAGCTGTAGCTGCTGGCCTACGCCACAGCCACAGCAACGCGGGATCCGAGCCACGTTTGCAACCTACACCACAGCTCATGGCAACACTGGATCCTTAACCCACTGAGCAAGGCCAGGGATCGAACCCGCAACCTCATGGTTCCTAGTCGGATTCGTTAACCACTGAGCCACAACGGGAACTCCTGTTGTCACAACTTTAAAACAGAACAGCACTACATCTTCTTAGGTTATAAGGACTAAGTGGGCATTACATATAAATGTTATATATGTACATCACATAGTGCCATGTCTAACCCATAGTAGCATCTTTATCTTGCTGGCACCCAGTGCGCCCTTGCCTCGTGTCATCATCCTTCAAAACTGAGGTTCAGGCCCAATTCTCATAAACTTCCTGACTGATCTGCTGGGTTCTTATTTCCTCCTCTTTTGAATACCTGCAGCAAACGTGACTTTTACCGACAAACTGACTACTTGATGATCTCCCAACTGACTATAACAACCGTTCCTTCCAGAACAGGCTACTATTCTTCTACATAGTAGTTGTGTTGAGCACGCATCTTGGGCACCAGCTTATTGATGAAAAGGGGACACAAACCATGTCAGCTTTCTCTGGTGATGTCTGTATTTATTCTTAGTCCAGCAAAAGAAAGCATTGTTTTGAAATTGTATGGGTAAAACGAAACCTGAATCCCAGAGACTGGCGACCTCAGATAATTAAGGCAAAGAGGAAACCTTGGTTTGTTACGACATTTAAAATATGCTGTTTCACGTATTCAATGCCACATTTCCATTTCTAAATTGTATTAACTAAGTCTGTTTTATGATGAGAAATTGAGGACACGTAGCCAGGTCACAATTA
Organism: Catagonus wagneri; assembly: GCA_004024745.2. Classification (NCBI taxonomy): domain Eukaryota; kingdom Metazoa; phylum Chordata; class Mammalia; order Artiodactyla; family Tayassuidae; genus Catagonus; species Catagonus wagneri. Next base: position 26,242,946 of record PVHT020000175.1, read on the forward strand.
CACAACCAGTAGAGGTGGGGAGAGAAAGAAGGTAAGTCATGGAAGGAAAACTGAGGCCAGTAACTCTGACCTCAGACCACAAACCCATGCCTCCTTTTTATGCACACTCACCTCTCTCCTTCAGTTTCTTGATTTCTTTTAGGTAGATGTTGCCATCTTTTCTCTATATATCCAAATACCCATGCACCAAACCCCTGACTGGTCAGCATTGAGGATATGAGTCATTTGGTTCTGCCCATTTTGTCAGTCTTAACAAATTTTTTGGCTTTCCCATCAGAAATGAATACCAAGAACAGCAAAATAATCCCTGCATTGATAAACCAGAGCCTATTTGTATGGTGTTCTGATGCTTCCAGTCCCTGAGAATTCTCCAGATAATTGTTTCTCTCCTTTTCTCTCTGGCAAAAGAAAGGAAAGTGGCAGAATGACATATTTTACTATTGCAAAAGCTCAGAGTACTAGTTTTCTACTTGTCTTTCCATTTTAATAGACACATCTCTAAACACTGATAGGAGAAGGACAGTCAGTGATTAGTAATTGATAGTGACAGAGACAGAGGGAGGTGGGGGGGTATACAAAACAGCAACTTGAAGGAATGATGCAGGCCTAGGCTTATTTCAAAAGATATTGTGACAAATAGTGCATAAACATGTACGGGGTTAACAAAGCTGACAGGGCCAATTTTTTTTTTTTCTGTGTCTTTTTACTCTGCAGTTATAATGCTCTGCTACTGAGAAAGAAACATTTTCCATACAATAGGGAATAAATTGAAGGTGTATCAGTTAATGTGTAATATTGCTGTGTAACAAACCAACACACACAACTCAGCAGCCTAAACAAATGAGCATTTATTATTTCTCAAGGGTTTCCATGTCAGCTGGATGGTTTTGCTAATTTTTTGCAGGCTTTGTTCATCTCGTTTCGGCTTACATGTGCATCTTTAGTCACCTGGTGGGTAAAGCTATGGACCGGCTAGTCTAGGATGGCTTCTCACAAATCTGGCTATCAGATGAGGTGATGGGAGTGACGGAGCCACACATTTTTAATTATCCTGTATTCCAATGAGGCTTATTTTTCTTGCATATGTAGGAATCCCAAGAGATAGTTGAAGTGGGAAAGACCTTTTGAGATCTAGGCTGATAAATGACCCAACATCACATTTGTGTATTCAGTTGACAAAAACAAACCAAAAATAGGTCATATTCAAACTGTGGAGAAATTCACCCTACCCATTGATTGAAATAACTGCAGTTACATTGCAGAAGACATGGATTCAAGGAGGCTGAAGGAATTGCAGCCAGTTTTGCAATCCTTCCATAGTCCATCTTCTAGTCCCAAATATTTATATCCTCCCCAGAATATTTTTCAAGTCTCAGTCTCTCTCAAGACCTCCACAAGTCTCATCTAACCATGGTATCACTCTGGAGGTCCAGGATCTTGTGATCGACACAAGTCTGGCTGCACCTTCTTATCGTCCAGAGCCTGTGCAACAAAAAGACAAGTTATCGATACTCTAAGCACCAAAGATGTAGTGGAGAATAGGATTAGGATGACTACAACAAATAATTCCACTCAGAAAGGGAAGTGACAAAAGACAAACAGCCAGACGCTGGTCCATAGCCATTCTGAAATTCCACAGAGCAGATGTTTCTAGGTCCCTTCACTCTGAATATGGAGAGAGTTCCTTGATTAGGTTCCATTACTGTTTCCTGGAAGTGGCTTCCCAAGTCTACTGTTTTCCATGACACTTGACTATGCTCTTAGGAGATTAACTTCATTCCTATACCCCTTCTTATCAATTTGACCAGCTTTCTTATCCTGCCTCTAGGCTACCAGAAAAAGATGATACAAAAATGGACTAAATGCTCCACTCCTCCTTATGTCCATACCATTAAGCAGTGAAGTCAATATACCTGTCTTTTCGATTTAGGATTGGTCTTATTATTTGCTTTGGACAATACAATGCAGCAAAAGTGATGAGAGTGTCCATATGCACCTATGCTTCAGAAGGTCCTCTCTTGGGCACCTGTGAGCATCTGTGAATAAGCCCAGGCTACCCTGCTAGAAGATGAGAGACCACGTAGATGAAAGTTGTCCTATATGAGGCAGTCCTAGACCAGCCAGCTCTCAGCTGACCTGCCAGCTGACTGTAGGTCATGTCTAAGTCAAAGCCAAATTAGCCTAACATGACCCAGATCAGAAGAAGCTCCATCAGACCCTTAGCTTCTTGAGCTAAAATAAATGTTTGTCATTCTGCATCTGAAAGTTTTGTAGTAGTTATTCTTGTGCAATATTACTGTAGCAGTAAATACAGGGGAGTTTCCTGGAATCCCAACTATTAACCTTTAAGCTCAAATTGTTTCTTAGGCTCAGCAGCTGATGTATGCCCATGCTGAAGCTTATGCTGTCATATTCCCTACTCTATCTTTTCTGATTTCCTGTGTTTAAGATGCACATTACACTTCAACTATTATTTC
>PVHT020000175.1:26260405-26305452 GCA_004024745.2 Catagonus wagneri
CAGGTGTCTTTTCGGGTCATGGTGTCTGCTGGATAGATGCCCAGGAGTGGGATTGCTGGATCAAATGGTAATTCTATTTTGAGTTTTCTGAGGAATCTCCATACTGTTTTCCACAGTGGCTGCACCAATTTGCATTCCCACCAATAGTGTAATAGGGTTCCTTTTTCTCCACACCCTCTCCAGCACTTATTGTTTGTAGTCTTTTTGATGATGGCCATTCTGGCTGGTGTAAGGTGGTACCTCATAGTGGTTTTGATTTGCATTTCTCTAATGAGGAGCGATGTTGAACATCTTTTCAGGTGTTTATTTGCCATCTGCATATCTTCTTTTTTAAAATATTTAAATTTATTAATGAAAAAAATAAATAGATTAATTTATAGCAGCGGAAATGAATCTGACTAGTATCCATGAGGATAAAAATTTTAGATAAAAATTATATATGTCTTTAATTCTTATACCAGGATAAACTGAAAAGAGATCAGAAACTTAAGGATAAAAAAATAAATCCATGGAATTACTAGAAGAAACCATGAAAAAAGTTATTTTACAATCTCAGAGTACCAAAGGCCTTTCCAACCATGCCACAAATCCCAGGGGCTAAAAGGAAAGACTGACATAAAACTAGAGTAAATTAGAAAAAGTTTATTTACGGCAAAAGCACTAAAGCACATGCAATCAAAAGTTTCATGATAAACTTTGAAAGAAAAGTTCTCAAATCATATTGTGGACAGAAAGTCAATTTCCTTCCCATATAAGTAATTAACATAAATCAACAACAAAAAGAAAACAAGTGGATGAAAATTATGAATATACAATTCGAGAGAAAGGACGTCCAGCCGGTGTCTGGGCCGGTGAAGTGATGCTCAATTTCACTCACGTTATGAGAAACAGAGATAAAACCATAAAGAGCTAACACTTTTCACTACTTATCTTGTCAAATATACGAAAATTGGATAACTTAGTGTCCTGAAAAGAGTGTGTGCAAACAGATTCTCATGCTTTCAGGAAGAGTATAAATTGGAGCTGCACCTAAGAAGGGCATTTGAGCGGCACCGCGTGTACTTTTTGTACCAAGGAACTTCATTCCTGGACATTGAACCTAAATATACACTTGCAAAGATTACTTATAGGTGATTGTTTTCAATAGGAATGTTTGGTAACATCTTACAAGTCTATCAGTGGCAAAACTGGTTAAATAAATACTCAGGCATCTACACAATGGAAAACCACATAGCTGTGAAGAAGGACAAGGAACTATTTACAGGCTGATAAGGGGAGAACTCTAAAATTTGTTTAGTAGGAGGTTAGTGAGCACCTTTTGCTACCGTTTGTGTAGCAAGGCTAACACACATGTTACATTAAAAAACTCCAGATATTTACAGGAAACTGCTTATAATTGCTCACTCAGCAGCTGAGGTAGCAAGGCAGTGAGGATTCTGACTTTATGCTCTTTTCAATCTTTCAAATGTGAAACTATGGTAAAGATACTGTTTATATAAAATAAAAGTGAAAACATTAATTGACACAAAGTTAGATATTAAAGAAAGAAATTTTGATAAAGCCAAATTAATTCAAGTTCAATTTTTTTTTGTCTTTTTGCCTTTTTTTTTTTTTTAATGTAGAGCTGCACCCGCGGCATATGGGGGTTCCCAGGCTAGGGGTCTAACAGGAGCTGTAGCCACCGGCCTTCGCCACAGCCACAGCAACGCGGGATCCGAGCCGCGTCTGCGACCTACACCACAGCTCACGGCAACGCCAGATCCTTAACCCACTGAGTACGGCCAGTGATCGAATCTGCAACCTCATGGTTCTTAGTCGGATTCGTTAACCACTGAGCCATGAAGGGAACTCCCGATTCAAGTTCAATTTATTTCACAGAGTCTTACTTTTATAATATGGCGGCAGTCGTAGACGGAAGATATTCTTTTTGGCTTTTGTGTAATGTCTTTAATTTGCAAAACAGAAAGACAGCCTTTTAAAGAGATACTATATCTTGAGACATGGACCTGGCACATCTACCCATGATCTTGATATTTTCAAACAATGAAATCAACAAAGATCAAATAATATACATAAAAATAGGAAAATGTGAATAAGGAACATCAGTGACTTCTATCTTCATAAACAGTATTGGAAAGCATCAACATATTCTTCGATGATAAAAACCGGACCATCCAATTATTGAAAAAGAAGCAGCATAAAATATGAGGAAAACACAAATACCTCAGAAGGACTATGGAAACAGCTGTTGCTGAATAGTCAAGGAATGTAAAGTGCTGAAAGTTAATTATACGCTTTTTATAGCAATTTGAAATGGACCCAGTGATCTGATGCCACAGTTTTAAAAACACTGACATAATTTTTTCCAGCTCTGCAGGGCTGGGCTCTTAGAGTTTGACTTAGCTATAGTGAAACTAACTTGAAACTCACCCACACGTTTCCTCTCTAGAGTTTGCAAGTCCATATGCGTGATCATGTTGCTTCATTCTGATCATAAAGGTTACTGGAGGCAAATATTTTTATTTCATTTTTATTGATCAGGAACTGAAGTTTGTTTGGCTTAAGTGACTTGCTCAAGGGCACATAGATAGGAATCGTAGAGTGAGAACTCAAAAATATCCTGGTTCCTTGTCTAGCCTTTATTGTTCTAAATCAGGCTATCTTAAATACTTTCTGTTTCATGGAGTCTGAAGGAAAGTCTGCCCTGAAGAAGCAGGCTGCCAGCATCTGAGGAACACATTCAATCATTCTTGCATTAAAAATCCCAATAGATTTCTCACACACAGTCTCCCTCTAATTGTGTCTTCTTTGTGAGCAGTCCTTTCTTTGGTGTGCAAGTGTGAGTGTGTATGTGTAATGATGTTATCTATATGCCACTGGGGCACCTGCACATTTGCATATTGGGAAAGAACTGAATAAAACATGAGGTGTTTTATTCCAATGGGAGGCAAGGTTCTCAAAGGATATTTACAAATGTACTCAAGTCCCTCAGAATCAATCAGTCCCTCAATCAACAAATGCCTTTTGATTCCCTGGTATGTGCTTAGCAAGAGGATAAATTCTGCAGGATAAGAATGAAGAGAAGAGAAGTGATCCCTCCAAGCCCCACCCGGCTCCCAACCTTGAAAAGCTCAGTGTAGATAAGATAAAATAATTAGATTTATGGCGGTCTCTGACCGATGTCTGTAGAGCACACATTCCCTGGATTTCCTTCAAAGGGCTCTAACTGGAAAGAAGAGGAACAAAAAAAGCTGCTGGAATTAGACATTGTCGTACCGCTCATTGGAAGGTTATTTGAGGAGGAGATTTAGACTTCCCTTGTGTCTGATAAAATGCGGAATATCACCATCCTGGAGAACTCGTCATCCATGTAGCCTCTGCCATGAAATAAACCTTAGCGTCATAACCCTGCTTCTACTCCTTCCTTTCTATACTTTATTCTCCACCCAGATGACATAGCATTAAAAAAAAGTAAATCAGACTGATGTTCTTTGCTTGTAATTTTAAAATGACTGCTTCTCTTATTCTCAGAAAAAAAAAAGTCAAACTCTGTTTTGTGGCCAGCAACACCATAACTGGGGTCCTGACTCACTCTCCTACCCATCGCCACCTCTCTTCTCACTCACAATGTTCCAGATGCATTTCTGGTTTTCTTCCTAGCCCAAGCTCTTTCCTAGCTAAAGCCCTGTGCACCTGCTGTGCTTCCTTTCCGGGGTGTTTGGCCCGAGATCTCTGCATTGATACCTCCTTGTCATCATTCAGGTTTCAACTCAGATATTAACACTAAGAGATACCCTCTTTGCCCAAAGGATCCAAAGCAGCTGCCCCACCTTTTGCCCGCCCACCTCCCTCTATATCAACAGTGTGTTCTTTGTCTTACAGTGGTTATCAGTGTATGTGATTACCTTAGACATTTGTTTACTAGTCCACCGTCTGTCTCCCCGGGCTAGAATGCAAAAGCTTTATGAAAGCAGTGACTTCATGTGCCTTGTTTATTACTCTTTGTAGGATAGCATGTAGGAAGCGCTTAAGAAATATTTATTGAATACACGAATGAGACACCTCAGAAATCAAGTGCTTATGACTTGCCTTGAGAGCCTATGTCTGTTTTGAGATATTACTCAAGAGTATCCCCACCTTCCGTGCACCTCTCACCTCCACACAGCACTGTGGGACCCTCCCTCTATCAAATCAGTGGCATCCTTTGCCCCAGGGGAGACTGAGATTATTAGAGCGGTAATGCAAAGAGAAAAAAAAAGCAATAAGTTTTGGGCTTTTTGAGTTTCTATTGGATTTTTAAAAATTATAGCTGCTGCTTTGCAAGAGGCAGGCACTTTGAGTGTCAGAGGTAAAGCCCTGAATGAACCATGGCATAAAGTGTGTGGGAAAAGAATAGAAGAATCATTTCATCCAGTCATAGAGACAAGTAGAGATGGGAGATGTTGAGCAGGGGCAGAAAGGATGGAGGCAAAGATCAGGGAGGACATGATGAGATATTAGGTGACCGTTGACAAGAAGTCCAGTCTTCATCCAGCTCCTTGCTGGGCTGTGTCCTGATGACTAAGGGGAGGTCTCTGGCCAGAGAGGAGAGAGGCTTCATCAAGCTGGTGAAGTCCAGCCTAGGAGTTGGGGGAGAATTGCCCTATGCCAGTTCAGAGCTAAAGTGGAGAAGGCGTGTGGCATGTCTATCAAAGTTGAATTTGAAATAGCCTTCTAAGTTTTAATAGAAGTAGCAAAATGAAGCCTATAGAATTTCTGAGCTCCCAGGAAACAGTGGGAATGCTTGAAAGATACCCGGTGGAATTAAAGGGGCCTGATAGTCAGGATTAGCACATAGAAGTGCCTGTGAGTTCTGATAATGAGAGGTCATAGCAGGACCATGGACAGTAGCAGCAGACGCACTGGGGAGCAAAGCTAATGACCAAAGACCAAGCGGCATCATGCGGTGGCAGAGAGTGGAAGGCAGTGAGCAGTAAATCTGATGTTTCTCCCTCATTCTGACCTCACCACCCCTTGTAAGCTCCTAAGCCCCTATTTTCTTCCCAATATTAGATGCCATCTGAGTAGAAGGGGAGATAAGGGAATGAACTCCATATGACTTAGTTTATACCCAAAATGTTTGATTTAATTTTATGAGCTCACATGGAAATATCCAGATTGTGGTTCCTTTTTTTTTTTTTAAATCAGGTGGAAATGGGACTTGATGTACTAATGAAGATCCACTTGAAGAAAGAAAGGCTCATTTTTCCCACACTTGAGTTTATAACATGACATTTTTACCCTCAGCATATATTTGAAGAGATTATTCAGAAACCTCAAAAGCAATGTGTAGGCAGAAGTTAGCCATCATAAGTTTGGCTAGTTACCTGGTGGTAGTCACTCTCTAGCACCTGAGAGTGGGCTGTGGGTTCTGAGGCAGGTAACAACACTACCTGAAACCCAGGTTTCAGGTCTGGAGTCAAACAGATCTCAGTTCAAATCTCTGCCTCTAAGTTTTACAACAGGCTAGTTTGGGGTGAGACAGTTACCTCATCTACGAAAAAAAGTGTATCATTCAAAAGACATTTGGGAGTTGAATTACATAGCACATATAATTGTTTAGAACTGTTCCTACTTCCTAATAGGAGCTCAAAATGGAAACTGCTCTTGTCTTTATAAGCAGGAATGATTTTTATTTTGACCAAACTTTATGTGTTCTTTTAAACACAAACACTTTATATGTTGTTTATGAATTTCTAGTTGTAGGAAGCAGTTCTATTAAGTAGAGCAACTCATTGAGGAGAAATTTAGCAAACAGCTTGGTGATATAGATAATTCAGATTGTAAATTAGTGTAATAGACATTATTTATCATAAGTTATGCACTGAAGTGTTTGTATTCTCACATTTAATTTAACCTGTTTCTAAAGGAAGAACAAAAAAACAAAAACTCTTTCCCTAGTTTAGTTCTCCTTAGTAAACGATGGCATCAACATATGCAAGGTTTTCCTAGGAATTCATGCCATCCATTGTAGATACTAAGTTCTAGGATTTGAAGAAAACTTGAAGAGACTTTAGAGGTCATCTGGCTTGCCCATCATGTTTTAGGAAGGAGAAAACTGAGGCCTAGGACAAAAGTGACTTTGTTGGGATTAGCTAGTTATTGACAGGTTTAGGATAAGGCTTATATTAGTGAGTTTCAGCTGTGTAACAATACACTCCAAAATTCAGATGCTTAAAACAACAGAATATATTTTTTTGCTTACAGGCCTGCAGGTTGGTTGTGGACAGGCTGGTCGAGACCGGGCTCTGCTGAGCTTGCCTTGTAGCTTCTGTTTGGGCTAAGTCTGCTCCACATGCCTCTCACCCTTGCATCATCAACTGCCAGGAGGAACTTCTTCCTACAGTGGAGCACAGGTTTGCAGGAGGGCAGGCAGAAAAAGCTTATGCTCCTTGAGACCTCGGCCCAGAACTGGAACACTTCAATTTCCACCCCCATTCCATCAGCTAAACAAAGTCACATGGGCCAAACTCTAAAATCAGCACATGGAGAAATATACTCTATTCGTTCCAGTGGACATTATTGCAAGTCAAGTGGCCAAAGTTGTGGATATGTAATTTTTTTTTTTTTAGGGCCACTCCTTCAGCATATGTAAGTTCCCAGGCTAGGGGTCAAATCAGAGCTGCAGCTGTGAGCCTACACCACAGCCACAGCAATGCAGGATCTGAGCTGTGTCTGCAACCTACACCACAGCTCCTGGCAATGCTGGATCCTTAACCCACCGAGCGAGGCCAGGGATCGAACCCGTATCTCCATGTATGCTAATTGGGTTCGTTACGGGCTGAGCCATGAAGGGAACTCCTGGATGTGTAATTCTAATAAAGATAGGACATAAGTGACTTCATTGACTCAATTTTTCAAAGGGCCCTAATCTTAAGATCCCCACACGGGTTTTCCTTCGCTTCTATCATGTTCTAAGCAGGTCTGTTTGGTGCTGAACCCCAAAGGGCCAAACTTGGCAGTAAGTTACCTATATCGCCCTTAGAGAACACAACCATAAATTCTAGGAACAGTCATGTGGAGATAAAGGAATAAAAAAATAATCGTTCATCAGTCAAGAATATTTTCTGCCTTCTGTCTATAACCCTGAAACTCTCAGTAAGTTTTCCCTTCAACAAAAAAAGTGATTTATAATTTCAACCCTATCAATTGTTCTTTAATTAAAAATGTATTGAGGTCCTCACAACTGAAGCACATAAACCAGGAATGACAATGCCTGGCACAGGCAACCCAGTGTGTGTGTGTATAAATTATATGCAGAGTGACTTAGGTCTGGCCAGGAGATATTGCAGCAACTCTGAGTCACACTTTCTCTGAGGTAGAGCCACTGAAACTCACATGCTTAGAATATTTGAAACATTTATCATACACCTGCAAATGGATGGTTTCTCCATTCCCTTAGGGCTTCTTTCTTCAGCAATATCAGAGGACGAGCACACCTACCATAAAGTGAGTTTGTACCCTTCAGTCCGGTAGGCTCTAAGTTGGTCCACAAAGAGATGACCTGGGTGTATTTTGCACTGAAATCCAAATTAGCAGCCAAACGCTGGCTGCAATGCCTTCATCGAAGAGAGAAAGGATAAGACCTGATTCAGGGGTTCCAGGACGCACAGGTGGAATATAACACAGTGATCCTCCATCTGTCCACTCATTGAAATCAAGATCTACTGGGGTTTTCTTACGATGGCCAGCCACTGAGTTAGGAGCTGAAATTTGAACCTAGAAAAGGGGAGAACTCCTTGATAAGAAGGGAGAGTGGGGATCCCAGGCTGGGACAGTCAAGAGTGAAGTCTAAGGAGTACGCAGGTCTGTTTTCTAAGCTCTGGGAGAAATTACGTCAAGTTCTTCTTGTCCTTATTTGCAAAATATAATGAATAAGTAATAAATATTTGCCCCCGTCTGTGTCTAAGTGTAGGACCGATTTTCTGAATACAGGCATACAAAATATTAATTAAATGTTAAGGACTGTCAGTAGGTAAAAAAGGGTTACCTGTCTATCTTCTCCAGAAGATGCTGGCAGCTGTTGATTTCAATAAGGAAGAGAATAAAAGGCCATCTTGAATATGAGGAAGAAAAAGAGACAGGATACCAGATCAGAAAATGAGCTCATATAGTAGAATGTGCCCTACCCTGGGAGTCATAACTTTGACTTAGTTAACTAGTTAACTCAGTTAGCTTTCTTTTCTTCCCTGGGCATCTATTTTCCAATCAGCAAAATAAGGGTATTGGGTCTAATGAACTATGAGCTATTTTCCAAATCTGATAGATCATGAGTCCAAAATTCGTCTTGACTGCCTACCTAGGCAGAGTTCTCTCTACACAGTATCTCACCACATGCTACACAGTGTGATAGAAAGGACGCAAAATTTAGAGATGAGCCCTTTAAATTTGAATCACAACTTATCTGTGATCTTGGACGAAATATAACATCTTTAAATCCCACTTGGACAAAGAGGACTTTGATTTTAAAAGAAGAAACTAAAGATAATTTCCATCAGATCCCCTTTTCGGTACTCAAGAACTGATGAAGCAAGAGCTACACAGCTCACTGTCACCAGGCATTGGTAGCACCCTTGATTTCATGGCAGTCTTTAAGGATAGAATGCTTCACCACCCGAAGCAGGGAAATAGACCCAGTGGCTTTTGGACCTGCCAGCTGGCTCCTTCTTCCACATAAGAGCTTTGGGCAAAGAGCGACAGGCACAGGGAGCAATAGCTGAAACTGCACAGAATATGCCATCAGGCCCACTTTGCCTCCAACACTACCTAGGAATGTGCATTGGGAAAATCCATTCATTCATTCATTCATTCATTCACCTGTTGTTTATTGAGTGGCTGCTCCCTCCCAGATGCTGCTAAATGGGCCCTGGAGCTTCCCTTCTAGGGACTCACCATTGAACAAAGAGGCAAGAAGGCACATAATTAAATTACCATGTGATCGGCGCCAAGACTGGAGTTAGCATGAGGTGCTCTGGGATTACAGAGCATTTTTTCTTTGTTTAACAACAACAACAGCAACAACACAAGAACCACTTTATTACAGAGTAGTGTTAATAAAGCGATTCAATGAATAAAATTCACTAAATGTTGATTATGCCTAGTAAGTTATATACATGCATTCATCTTTACAAGTAGTTTTTTTAAAATTTTAATTTATTGTTCCATTTTAGGCATTCAGTAACTGAGGATCACAATGATTACACAGTTTTCTCCAGGTTACTCAGCCGTTAGTGGAAGAACTAAGGTTTGAGGCCAGTTCTGTGTGGCTCCAAGGCCCACAATTACTCATCATACAATGGAAAAATGCCTTCTATTTGATAATGACTCTGATCCTCATTACCCAGCACCATGACACAGATATCACCAAAAGGCTATGTTTCCCTTAAGATAATAGGACCAAGTCATGTGAAAGACCAATTTGGGTTAACTTTTCTGCACTGAGAAGTTCGCAGATTGGGGAGGGGAGTAGGGGGCGGGGGAGTCTGTGGGGAAAGAGAATGAGGGATTTAGCTTCAATTTACTGAAGGTGATGATGGCTGTTCTTTCATTCCAGAAGGCCCCAGTTCACACTTCCCAGCCATCTCCACTTTTCAAGACACACTTCTCCATGTCATTGCGTCTGATGCACACATAGTGCTAGAGAAGCTGCATTTTATCCTTTCCTTATGCACAATCTCTGAAAAAAAAGAGTGTGTAGAGAAAGCCAAGTACAACACGTAAGTCAGACATGGTAATGTAACAGGGCCCACCACGGCTGCTGACTAGTTGCATTCGTAATGATTTTCTCCAAATAATGCGAACGATATTTTTTCCTGAGAAATGAAATATGGGAGTGCCACATTCCACAGATGATGGGGGAGAACTCATAAAAGATTTTAATCTTTCCTTGTCAGGCTTCAGAAATGCAAACAGCCTCGTCCTCATTTTCTTTATGCCCCGGACTTCTAATTGAGGAAGCTGGCATCAATTATGCATGTGGGTACCACTAGGGAGGGAACAAGAATAAATATTTGGGGGATATCGTTAGCCAGAATACCACTTCATCTTTGTGTCACCATAATTTCCCATATCGTAGTGCTTTAGATTAGAACATATGGCAATAAGGTAGGTAATGAGAACAACAATTTTCTGAAACAACATTATAACTTTTCCCTCTTTATGGTCACATTTAGTTACAGTACATGCTGCCATTTAGGTGTAGAGCTTTACAAAAACAAACCTCAGAGAAGGGAATTCAGGGGCAAGGGCCTAGCAAGTCTGAAGGCCTGGGATCAGAGCCAGCCCTGCAGATGGAAATTTAGGGGTGTGAGCTAGTTAGCTTTAGCTCCAGCAACAATCCCATGTTTGAAGAGGCTGATAACAGAAAGCTTTCTTTCAATTTCATGTTCCATGAGGGCTGTGAGTGGTTTTGAGTTGGCTGGGCTCAGTTTCACCTACCTTTTTATTTAGAAGCCAAGCTGAAGGCGTGTCCACTGTGAAGACACATCACTGTTGCAGTTCCCATCATGGCACAGCAGAAACAGATCTGACTAGGAACCATGAGGTTGCGGGTTCAATCCCTGGCCTCGCAAAGTGGGTTAAGGATCTGGCTTTGCCGTGAGCTCTGGTGTAGATCGCAGACATGGCTTGGATCTGGCATTGCTGTGGCTGTTGCTAGGCCAGCAGGTGTAGCTCTGATTAGATCCCTAGCCCGGGAACTTCCCTATGCCGTGGGTGTGGCCCTGAAAAATAAAAAAGACACACCGCTGTCACAGTGGAAGACCCTAAGTATTCAACACTTTGTTCAGGGGTGCTGCACATTTCACCATGCACCTCCAATCCACTGTGCAAAGCAGGTCATAGGCTGAGTATATCAATAAGGCAGGAAGCCACAGTAAAGAGGGAGATATGCAGTATACACTCATGAAAAGAGAGCAGAAAGTGTGAACAATTGTGTGATCAACCACAAGGTCATCCCACGTCTCTAAACCATCACTAGGGAAGCTATGTGGAGGCAGTCTAGTAACTAACCAAGCAAATGAAAAAAGTCACTATTTTTAGGGCTACACCGATGGCATATGGAGGTTCCCAGGCTGGGTGTCCAATCAGAGCTAGATCTGCCAGCCTGCACCACAGTCACAGCAAGGCCAGATCCGAGCCTCATCTGACTTACACGACAGCTCACGTCAACGTCGGATCCTTAACCCACTGGGAGAGGCCAGGGATCGGACCTGCATCCTCATAGATGATAGCCAGATTTGTTTCCACTGAACCACAAACTCCAAAAGTCACTATTAATTGATACTAAGTTCATATAAATACAAATTCATCAAGCATCTCTCAAATACCAGTCTAAATGCCAGGTACTCTGCAATGCATCCTGGGGAAATAATGCTGAATAAGATGACCTTTGCCATTCAGGAACTCTCAATTTCGAAGAAAGAACAGCCAGGCCAAGAGTTAATCAGACTAATGGCTAGAGTGAAGGAGTCTGTGGAGGCACAGAAAAAGGAGGAAAGGAAATGTTAGCTGTTTTGTTGGATTTGTTACATACATTATCTCAGTCTGCACAACGTTCTGAGCAAACATGCAAATGAGCAAACATGAGACGAGTTTAATGACTTGTCCACCTAAAAGCTAGTAAGGGGCTGTAACTGGGGGCAAATTAATCAAACGAGTGGGAATGGAATGGAATGGAAGAGAAATTTGTTCTACCTGGGAGAGATCGGAAAAGGAACTATGCCACAGAAGTGGCATTTCAAACAGGTCTTGACAAATGAAAAGCATTTCAGTAGAGAGAAGAGGAAAGATAAGCAGAATATGCAGCGTGAGTGAACAGCATGGGAAAGCCCAGGCTTCTTGGGAAATGGACAGGCATTTCTCCCGTGTGGCTGCAGCGTAAGGTAGGAGCAAGGAGCAGCTTACTCAGAGTGTGCAGAGTTCATCATATCGAACATTTAAAACTTTTTTTCTGAAGGTAGGGGGTCCATTAAAGATTTCTGAGGAATGGCTGATATGATGTAACTGTATCTTTAAAAAGATCACCCAGTAAAATGTCCTCCAGAGGACAGGCTGCCCGATCCTCTGAGATAGTTTACGTTTCCCTAAGTCTGTGTGTCTCTCTGTGAAATTTTTACAGAGAGGGGGAGACCTTGTGTGTGTGTGTGTGTGTGTGAATTCAAGACTGTATTTGATGTGATTTTAATCTGATACCTGCTTGTTAAATATGGGTGGTGTTGCCCACACAGGTGAGCTGACCATAAGCCCAGGTCCCCAGGGACTCAATTGAATCCCTAATAAAATTGTTCCCAACAGACAAAAGTCCAGGGCCAGATGGTTTCACAGGTGATTTCTGCCAAGCATTTAAAGGAAAGTTAGCACCTATCTTTCTCAAATTATTCCAGCAAACTGTAGAGGAAGGAAATCTTCCAAGCTCATTCTAAGAGGCCAGCATCACCCTGATTCCAAAAGCAAAATACCACAACATAAGAAAATCACAGGCCACTGTTACTGATGATCGCAGATGTAAAAATACTCACACAGTATTATTAAACTGGATTTAACAATGCATTAAAAGAATCATAGGACATGATCAAGTAGATTTATCCCAGTGAGGCAGGGTGGCACAGTATCTGCAAATTAATCCTTGTGACACTCCATATTAACTGACTGAAGAATAAAGCTCCTATGGTCATCTCCATAGATGCAGAAAAAGCATCTGGCAAAGTTTAACATCATTATGATAATGATTCTAAAAACGTGGGTATAGAGCAAACGTACCACAGCAAAATAAAGCCCATATATATCAAGCTTGCAGCTAAAATTATATTCAATGTTGAAAAGCTAAAAGCATTTCCTCTAAGATCAGAACAAGACAAGGATGCTCCATTCTTTCCACTTTTACTAAATAAAATTAAAAAGTCCTATCCACAGCAATCAGATGAGAAAAAAGAAAGGAATCTAAATTGGAAAAGAAGAAGTAAAATGAATTTTACTTCTTCCTTTATAAGTAAAACTGTCATGATTTGCACACACTATGTTATAATATAAAAACATGTCATGTTTTTTGACTATGTCACAAAAACTATTAGAAATAATAAATGAATTCAGTAAAGCTGCAGTATACTAAATTAACATGCAGAGGTCTGCTGTGTTTCTATACTCTAATAATGAACTATCAGAAAAAGAAATTAAGACAATCTTATTTATAATTGCTTCAAAAAAAATAAAACGCCCAGGAATAAACCTTACCATGGAAGACCATTCTTAAAAAATTCTAAAATATTAATGAAAAAATTGATGACAAAAATAGAAAAATATACAGTGTTCATGGGTTGGAAGAATTATTATTGTTAAAATGATCATACCTCTCAAAGCAATCTACAGATTCAGTGCAATCCTTATCAAAACACCAATGGACAGAACTAGGACAAATAATTCTAAAATTTTTATGGAAACATCCATGACCTCAAATAGCCAAAACAATCTTGAGAAAGAAGAACAAAGCTGGAGATAACAAGTCCCGTGATTTCAAATTAGGCCACAAAGCTACAGTAGTCAAAGCTACGATCCTGGCACAGAAAAAGTCACATCGCTCAATGGGACAGAACAGAGAGTCCAGAAATGAACACACAGCTATATGGTCAATTAATCCTTGTGTAAAGGGACAAGAATACACAATGGGAAAAAGGAAGCCTCTTCAATAAATGGTGCTGGGAAAACTGGACATCTACATCCAGAAGAATTAAACTGGACCACTTTCTCACACCATACATAAAAATCAACTCAAAATGTATTAAAGGCATACATGTAAGACCTGAATCTGTAAAAGTTCTAGAAGAAAACATAGGCAGTACACTCCTTGACACTGTTTCTAGCATTATTTTTTTGAATACGTTTCCTCAGGCAAGGGAAACAAAAACAAATCAGACTACACCAAAATAAAATGTTTTGCATAGCAAATGAAGCTTTCAACAAAACAAAAAGGCCACCTACTAAATGAGAAAAGATACTGGTAAACAATATGTCTGATAAGGGTCAATATCCAAAATATACAGAAAACCCATGCAACTCAACATCAAGGAAACCAACAATCTCATTAAAAAATGGGCAGAGGACCTGAACAGATATTTTTCTAAAGAAGACATACAGATGGCCAACAGACACATGACAACAGACATCAGCAATCATTAGGGAAATGAAAATCAATAAAACTGCAATAAGATATCACCACACACCTGTCAGAATGGCTATTATCAGAAAGATAACAAATGTTTACGAGGATATGGAGAAAAGGAAACCTCATGCATTCCTGGTTGGAATGTAAATTGTCACTGCTAGAAAATAGTATAGAGGTTCCTAAAAATTAAAAACAGAACTGCCATGTGACCCAGCAATTCCACTCCTGGGTATTTATCAAAAAAAATTAATTAGAAAAGATATATTCACCACTCTGTTCGTTGCAGCCTTATCTACAATAGGCAAGAAACATAGTACACAATAAACTATATACATATATACAACAGAATATTAGTCAGCCATTAAAAAGAATGTGATCTTGCCATTTGTGCCAGATGGATAGATCTAGATTGCATGATGCCAAGTGAAAAGTCAGGCAGAGAAAGATAAATATAACTCCACTTACATTTAGAATCTAAAGAACAAAACAAATGAACAAACATAATAAAACAAATGAACAAACGTAACAAAACAGAAACAGACTCATAGATACAGAGAGCAAATAGGTTCTTGCCAGAGAGGAGGGGGGTTGGGAGATGAATGAAATAAGCAAAGGAATTAAGAGGTTCCAATTTCCAGTTACAAAATAAATGAGTCACAGTTATGAAATGTATAGCATGGGGGAACAGAGTCAATAAAATTGTAGTAACTTTGTAGGGTGACAGATGGTAACTAGACATGGGGCTGATCATTTTACTATGTATAGAAATATCCAATCACTATGTTGTGGACCCAGTATTAACATAGGGGTTGTAGCTCAACTATACTTCAATAAAAATAGATAAATAAAATTTTTAAAAAATGGTAAACAAAAGCACTTTAGCTCAAATTTCTTGACCAGCTATAGTCTTTTCAGCCAGTTCCAACTTCAGGCAGAGGGATTTTCTTACTTCTCACTTGATATGCAAAATAATGGCGATTAACACTTATTGAATTTCAAAGAGTGAGATAAACAGTGGTCCTCAAACTTTCACACCAGGAGGACTTGATAAAAATGGACAGGTGGGCTCCATCCACTGTCGTTTCTACTTCAGGTGGTCTGGGATGGAACTTCAGAATGTGCATTTCTAGCAAATCCAGGTGAAGCTAATGGATTTGTTTCCCACAGGGTGAGAACCATAGGTCACCAGCTCCATCCTGTCCTGGTGTCATCTACAAATCAAAGCAGAATGTGGGAAAGGGGGGGGCCCTGGGTGGTGGGAGAGCTTCATTGTTTTTCATTGTCCTGATTCTGAATCTTGCCTCTTCCTCCTTAACCAAGTAATCTTGGACAAACTGCTTTAGCTCACCGGCACTCAGTTTTTTGTTTGTTTGTTTTCTTTTCACAGACGCACTTGCAGCATATGGAAGTTCCCAGACTAGGGATCAAATCTGAGTCCACTAGATTCAAGCCACCTATGTGACCTACAACCGCAGCTTGCAGTAATGCAGTATCCTTAACACACTGAGCTAAGCCACGGATCAAACTAGTATCCTCATGGAGACTACATCAGGTCCTTAACCCTCTGAGCCATAATAGGAAATCCTAGGACTCAGTTTTTACACTTTAAAAATACCAACCATATCTCTGAAAATTTTTATTGAAGAATAAGGACTATAACATGTATAAAGTCCTTAGCACTGTATTTCACACAAGATATAGCATTTAATAATATTTCTTCTCTAATTCTCCTCCTACAGAGGAAACTCAATCAGATGAGAGTCTTCCTACACTTTCATCTAGGAGAGTAATCCCTATGCTAGTTCTTCCACTAAGATGGGCAATGGAGCAACACAGGGGCCATAGCATGTAAATAACAATGGTTTATGTATTATGTTCACATGTTACGTCAAATACAGCTTGTGCTGATTCCACTCTCTTGCTCAGCCCAGAGGAATGATATTTCCATACGGAAGTTGCAAGAAAGAAAGTCATAAACCATGCTAATGGAAGTCTAAATTCCATTTCAATGATGGCTATATCTGCACCATTAAGTACAGAAAGCCAAAGAAGGATGGCCCTGTTTTAGAGAGCAGAGACTGTGGTTATTTCTTACAAAGTCCTACATGAGTCACACACAGTGAGGGCTTGCTGAGGGCTGGAGCTCAGCATTGAGGAGAAGGGAGAATGCTGAGAAAAGCTGGACAGAGCCATGAAATGAAAAGGATGTGACTTTTGGAAATTTTGAACACAGTGCCTGCCAAGCTAGGCTACTTTGAGCAAGTGATTGAACCTTTAAAAGTCTCTATTCTCTCATGTTGAGAATAGGGATAATTACATCACCTCCCTCAAAGGGTTGTTGAAAACATTAAATAAAATGCACAGATGTGCCATGGCCTACATTCTTGTATCTCCATCCCTACGCCCACATTTTTACGCTGAAATCCAGTGCCCGTTCGGATGGAATCAGATGATCAGGCATTCGGGTTGTGTTTAGGTCCCGAGGGTGGAGCCCTGCAGAATGAGATTAGTGATCTTCTGAAAGAAATCCCACGGGGTTCTCCATTCCCTTTCACTGCACGAGGACACAAAGTCAGCAGCCTGCAGCCTTGCAGAGGGCCTTCGCCAGACACAGACGGAGGAAGTAATTTAGAGGACATGACCACCAGTTGACCCACAAGCTGGATCCCCGCAGTCAGAGGCTCCTCACACCCCCTCCATCCTTGGAATATAAGTTCTTCCCACCATTCCCACAGTGGGAGCCGTTCCAAGGACAAAGTCTTGGGAGGGTAAAGTGGCGTTGAGACCATCTGGACGATACATGTGACTGAATCTAGTTAAGGCCCCTGCACACACCTTGAGGTTCTGGTGGGCCGGTGCAGAGGCCTGTGTGTCTCACAGCTGCCCAAGACAAGCTTCATGTGTACGTTTACTTGCTCCTTAAAACTGCCGCCTACCAGTCTAGACTGGTCTTCCTCTTACTTTGGTCTTTCCTTGCCCTCCATGTACAGGGGCCAGTTTAGGACCCAACAGACACCAGATCTGCTGCTGCCATGATCTTGGGCATCCTAGCCTCATGCACTATGAGAAATAAATTCCTCTTGTTTATAAGACACTCAGTCTATGACATTTTGCTCTTGCAGCATGAGCAAGCTAAGACAGTATACATTCCATATATTTCAGCTATCATTATTCTCATATTATTCTGTAGCTAATCAGTCATATAACCAAGAGGGGAATGGAGATAACATTTTGGACCGGGACATTCAGAAAAAGCTTCACCAAAGCAGTATGACAAGCAATATTAACACAAAGCGCCTTCTGGAAGACGCAGGAGCAAGCGTTACTAAAACGGGCCAGATCTGAGGCAATAAGGAGTGGTACAGAATATGTCAAACTAGAGAATGCATCTAAGGCATTCAACTTCAAGTGTTTGAAAATAAACACTATAGTCTGCGAAGATAAATTCTGCCTCTGCAGGAAGGGTAAAAATGTGCAAAATAATAAATAATAATAATAGCTAAGAAATTTCCTAGTCCTTTCAAAAGCTTGCTCTTCCTAATCAACCGTTGTCACTTTATCTTTTCTTTTTATGGGGTCTTGTGGAGAGATCTTGACCCCTTGAAATTCCTGACAACAGCCTTCCTTGATAATGGCACAAGCCCAAAGCTACAGAAAGCAGAGCCACTCTGTTTTCAGATTCTAAACAGCGCTCCATGCCAAATTCTCAGAAATTCTAGGCCTTTCCTCTCCCCTCACCCACAACCCCCACTAAATATGAGATGAATTGACTTGCAGAGACTTCTGGCTCAGAGTGCATTGTTTGAAAGTTTGTGTCATAAATGTATCGATCCTGCCTGGTGCTCCCAAACAGAATCTTGATGTTGAAGCACTCCTTTAATCAAAAGTAAATTATGTACGGGCCAGGTAGGTCAGCTCAGCCAGCTTCACAAAAAAGGCAATCCATCATTTATTTGTAAATGTCAGTGAAATCTGGGGATCAATATGTGCGCCAATGTGGATTTTGTTTATTATTTTTCTGTAAATATCAATCCCGAGAAATATTTCGAGGGAGCACACAGGCTCCATGGGAAATCAGAACCTAGCCTAAGGTAGGCAGTGGAATCTTTCTCAGTGAATCCGGTCTGTCTTTTTGGAGCTCCTTTGCAAGTGAGAGCTGGACCCTTGGGAAATAGAAAGGAAAGAAATTTTCTTATAGGCGTTTGAGAAGTTTCCAGAATTATCTCCCTTGCAAAGAGGTGGAAATGACTTCTCCTGATACATTCTGAGGAGTGAGGTCGGGCATGGAAAATAAAACTGATTCCGAACAGTCTGGTCCATCCACAGAATCCCCGGAGCCAGGAGGCTGGAGGCTCCACGGTCCTGTCCTGTAGCTTGTCCTGGCCACCCTGCTTAGCGCTGCGCACATGACGTCAGGGCCTGGCAGCGGGAGAAGCAGCAAGCCATCGTTTGGGGGAAGGACCCTGTTTCATATTTCTTATGTGGTTTTCCGTTAATTTCGGAGGCAATAGAGAGGCTTTTGAGCCGGTAAAAACACGATCATAGTGATACTAAGGAAAGACAAATGATAAACATTTTAATAAAAACTATTTTTTTTTTTTTGTCTTTTTGCCTTTATCTAGAGCTGCACCCGTGGCATATGGAGGTTCCCAGGCTAGGGGTCTAATCGGAGCTATAGCCGCCGGCCTTCGCCACAGCCACAGCAACGTGGGATCCGAGCCGCGTCTGCGACCTACACCACAGCTCACGGCAACGCCAGATCCTTAACCCGCTGAGCAAGGCCAGGGATCGAACCCACAACCTCATGGTTCCTAGTCGGATTCGTTAACCACTGAGCCACGACAGGAACTCCCATTTTAATAAAAACTATGAGAACATGTAAGAGAGTGAAGGCAGAGAAGTCAGTGGTGAGGCTGTGGATGGGCAGACATCCCCGTTCAGTAAAAAGATCACAAGACTTTGAATCAGACACCAGGGCTTGAAGCTGAATCCTTGCTCCATTAATTACTGGAAGCAAAATCTTTCTGAGCCTCAGTGTCCTGCTTTATAAAATGATGTTAATAAGAGCAGCTATATCAGGCAGCATAGGCTAGGTTATGCTGCAATAACAAAGAATCCCCCCTGAGTCTCTTAGAAAATTTTCTTTTCCTCTCATGCTTCATGCCCTTCATGGGAGTGCCCTGTGAATCTCTGCTTGTTCTTTCTCTCCAACTGGGCATGCTTTACTTTAAGGGTTTCAGGAAAGTGCAATATTACACTGTTTTCAGAAAGAGAAGAGTTGGAGACACTTGGCAAATAGCACCCATAGCTATGATGCTGAACTCATAGGCCTTGGGGACAAATTAGAGGTAACATGTAATAGGACACAGGGTTCCTGGAGCATGACAGAAAGTCATTGAACCATGGCTTCTTAACACTGAATCAGTCCTGTGATGTCAGAATCTGAAGGCTGGGTTTGATCTGCGAGATAAAATAATGTCTTTATAGATGTGAAGAAAGAGAATGACTAGATTGTAGGCTTTTGAGATTAATTTAGTCCAACTATAATGAGGCTGGAGGCTTTAGGACTCTCTTGGAGGTGACGCTAAAGGCCTAGGCACATGGTAACAAGGAGAGTAAGCACCTACTGACATATTTGGGGGTCTTATACTCCCACTAGATATGACGCAAAGACCCCTGGGATGGGATTCCAGGAGTCTGCTGACTCACTGTTTTCATGGGAAGATCAGTTTCAGCTGTGGATATCACCCCTTAGGACCCGGGGTCCTTGAGAAAATGTTCACTGCTTTCTTCCTGTAGTTTCTCCCTGGTCTTGGCATCTCCCCTGGGAGCCCTGCGATTGTGTCATCGTGGATTAGGTAATAGGAGACCTAAGATCTGGGCCTATTATTCAGACTGTCTCTGTGACCTTGATAAAGTACTCCTGCTTCTTCTCCAGGCTTCAGCAGACTCATCTGTAAAAGAGAGAAGTTGAAGTCTATCATCTCTGAGGTCTCCTTCAACATCAGGTGTACAGGTTTTTTTGACGAGTGTTGGCAGTGAGCACAAGCTTACTCTCCTTGTCTACATGAGAACTCTAATAAAAGGTAGTCTAGGAAAATAGGGTTTGGTCTGGGCAACAATTTTTGTGTGCTTCATAGGGTTTATTTCCTCCATCCTATGAAAGATTAGAAAAACAAAGAGGTAAAAGACAGGATAAAATCTGGGTGTATATAATTTATGAGACATATTTTAAAATATTGGAAATAATTAAAGGGGGAGAGCCCCATTATACCTTTTTTTTTCTTCTTATGTTTGGTTAGATGCCTACAAATACTTCAGGATGCCCTCAACCTTTGTTAGCAGGGCTGAGTAAAAGGTGTGACTTTGCGTGGATTTATGGTGTCCTAGTAGCACCGAAACTCATAATAAGGGCAGAGACATTGTCTTATTCACTGCTGTATGCTCAGCACCAAGAATAGTGGATTACACAAAGTGTATGTTCAGCAAATATCCATGGAACCCATATCTGAACTACAGAGAGAAAACACCCTCTGCATGTCCTCCCATTCATAACCTCTTCCCAATCCCCCCCCCCTTTTTTTAGGCCAGAGTTCTTTTTCTTAAGCATGTCTCCAGTGGTCCCCTCCCCATCCTTCAAGCCATACCTGCTAAGCATTCAATCCATGCTTAATCCTAGTACACAGCCTTAATGAAACATATGCTAACCTGCCTTTCGCCACCTAGTGTACAGTCTTGCAGACTGACTTGTGCTGAGCCTTCTTTTTCATAGAAATAGTAGCTCTGACCTCTTCACTGTGTATACTTGGGAAACCCAGAGGAACATGGACACCTGCCTTTTTCCCTTGATAGAAAAAAAAAATCTATTAATGGCTCATAAAGAACAGTACATATTCTTGAGTTAGATGAGTGATCAAAGGAAATAATGAGGGGTTTTCGGAGAGTATTTAGCTTTATATTTAAGGGAGCTTTGGAACCAAACAAGCTGGTATGAAGCCCAGTGCTGCCCATGCTGGTTGAGAGAACTTGGCAAGTTACTTGTGTTTTCTTTGCTTCTGTTCTCCCATGCTTAATGTGGATGAAAATAGTAGTAACACCTCTTTAGACAATTGGTAAAACAAAACCATAATGAGTGTTCCTTCATTTATGTATTAAACAAATATGTATCAAGTGCT
The DNA here is from genome assembly GCA_004024745.2 of Catagonus wagneri. NCBI lineage: Eukaryota > Metazoa > Chordata > Mammalia > Artiodactyla > Tayassuidae > Catagonus > Catagonus wagneri. The sequence continues at coordinate 26,281,778 of PVHT020000175.1, forward strand.
TTTTATGTCCCAAACATTATCCAAAGCTCTGGGATACAGCAACTGGCAAGCAGACAGACTGTACTTATTTTGCTTGCCTCCTAATGTTCAATAAATATTAGCTGTTACTATTATTGTTATTAATGTTATGTTAAATATGGGTCTTCCAGAACTTTTATCTAGATGAAATCGTTTTTCTCTCATTGCTGTCAATTAGTCAGTTGGATTTCCTAACTAACCACAGAGCACAGAGCCAAGCATTGGTGTCTCTATGGATGCTTAGGAGGAAGGACAGATCGAAGGCTTAGTCTCTGCCTTCAAGGAGTTCACATGTGCAAAGACTGACAAGAACAGAAGCTCTCCTGGTTTTAAGAAGCATGTTATCCCTTCTTGCTTGTTCCTAATTACCTTGTAGGAATAATAAGAACTTCAGAGGATTTTCATCACTGTCCATTGAAATCTGTCCAGAAAAACCACAAAACCTTTCTAAGAGGTCCAGGAAGAGAAAACCAGTTGCCATATGTGAACACCTTGGGAAAGAATATAGTTTAACAAATAAATGGATGTATGTTTCAAGTGCCCTCACAAGGCAACAAGCAGACAAATGTCAGTGTTATGTATCAGACACACAACCCACCTACATAACTATGTAACTTCAGACAGCGTTGGCTTCTGAAAGGGATATCAGCAATCTCCATAATCAAATCTTTCATTTGACATGTTTCTCCCCACATTAAGCATGGGAGAACAGAAGCAGAAAAGACACAAGTAACTTGCTAAGTTCTCTCAACCAGCATGGGCAGTACTGGGTTTCATACCAGCTTGTCTGGTTCCAAGGTTGTAGAGCGGGTGTGTGGGAGCTGGACCAGGGCCTCGGTATCCTCACCCTCCACTTAGTGCTTCCCTAACATCTTTAAGTCTCCGGTCTGAGTGAAAACTCATAGAGTTCAATGGGCTTTTTACTAACTTGTTTCTTTCGGACTCTGGCTAAAGGTTCAACATGAAGAAATCTGAGAAGGAGCTTTCCGATACAGAGGGTGCTGACGGCGAGAGGAGACATATTTCCAGCTGTTGCTAAAGACAGGGGCTTTGCAGGTACTTCCTGAAACTGGTGGCTTTCCTAAGGAGTTCGGAAAACAGCTGCCGGATTTTCCTCCAGGACCCCTCAGCTTGGTTCAGCAGTTTTTTTCTGGACAGATCACAGTGGACGGGGATGAAAATCCACTCATGTTCTTGGTATTACTGAGAGGTAGTTGGGAACAAGCAAGAAAGGAGAGTGTGCTGAATTTATGCACGTTTCCTGATTCAAGAGTTCTTTGAATCCTTGCAAAGGGCTTCTGTCACTGGGGGGGAGACAGTACCCCAAATCCCCTGGTGTTGACGAAATTCCTCTCTGATGATTTTGGCTCTGGAAAGGATCCAGATTCACTTGGGAAGGTGGAGAGAGATTTTAAAAGGAGGTGCCACCTTGTGGCCTCTGTGATGATCAGCAGCCTGTAGCGAAAATGTCCAGGCGCTGAGCATAGCAGCTGCAGCCATTTATCTCCACTCTGACTAAAGGGCCAGAAGAATCAGAATGTTTATGTTAGGAGCAACCTCCAGAGATTTCCTGTCAAGACATCTGCCTCCCGTCAGCACAAATAATATGTCTTACACTTAGAGTGTTGTCTAAAACACTTTTACAAATATTATCACATTTAATTCTCACATCAGCCCTGTGAATTTTGATATCATCATTATCTCTATTTTAAAGATGAGGAGATGATCAGTCTTAATTTAGGTTTCTTCAAGAAAAGCACTCAGCTAGCGAGAAATTAATTAGGAGCTCAAACCTAGGCTTTCCACCTATAGCTTCCCAACTGAAATCACCCAGCGACCAATCCCAGGAGAATTTATGGAGACGTTAAGACTTAAAAGAGACAGGTTTGCTACTGATCTTACATTCCAGCCTTTGCGCAAGGATCGGATCCGTGTTTGGAACTGATTTTCCAGTAAGATTTTGTGTGTCAGAAGAGTGTCTACCAGCTGCAAATTCATCTCCAGGTTTTCCCTCAACAAATGAACCAATCAAACCGTCTTGGCCGGCAGGAAGGAGGCGGAGGTGACGTGGACCGGTGGTGGCAGGAAGGGGACAGCTGTGTCCATGTGGCAGTGACCGATGGGGCCATCTAGGAATACGGAAGAGGCTGCAGGCTGTGTCAAAAGAGTCTTGTAGGAGGAAATTAAGCCGGATATAACCCCGCTGTGGAATCACTGGGCACATCTCGGGTCCCTGGTTTAAATATTCAGTAGTCTTCAGGGAGAAAATGAATTAATGGACAGGGTCATCTGAGAGTAGGATGAGAAGACAAATAGTGTTTGAAAAGTGAAAATAAAACAAAAGGATTCCATCCCACCTGGGTGCTCAGCCCCTGACAAGTAGGGAAATCGTGTCTAATCTTATCTTCCTCGCGCCCTCACAGTCTGAGTTTTGTCCCCCCCCCACAGGGTCTCCGGGCCCTCGGACATTCAGGGACAGCAGCCCCCCTCCGCCTGTGCCATCAGAGGACAGGCTCTGAAAGAGAAGCGGTCGTGTGCGGTTTGGTTGCTTTAGAAAGAAGCCATTGTTAATAGAGGTCTTGACTTGTGAGCTGAAACAGAAGGCTAGGGAAGTGTTTGCTTTCTCTGGCTTTTACTTGTTAGAGAAAAAAAAATATATTTACGAGGGAAAGAATCACCTCTCTTTTTCTAAGGGATCGGGTCCAACAGGAAGGCTTCTGCGATTCAAGCCAGGAAAGAGGACAGGCCTTCCTGGACGATCAAGGCTTCTCCTCTGAGCACCTGCAAGGCGCGCCCATGGGCTCTTCCCATGGAAGTTGGGAAGGGACCTCCCCGCTCCTGAAGGAGGAGGCTGCCACTCGTGTCACACAAGTCCTTAAGAGGAAATTAAGCTGGCTGGATATTAACCCTGAAGCTACTGTTCTCTTTTCTGTATCACCCTCTTGCAAAAGCAAAGAAATCCAAGCCAGAGGTAGAACAAGACTAGATCTGCAGCGTTTATTAGCATCGGGGTCATAAGACAAACTGGCCGTAACATGCAGTGTATCCTCACCCCCGTCTGCCTGTGTCTCAGCCGCTTCTCACCCCATCAGAGCAAAAGCAGGGCGCCCCCTCTGGAGCCCCTTCGCTAACCCAGAGGCTATGGCTCGAACTCACACGCAGGTTTTGTCTTCGCTCATGAGGGGATTTCAGTCATTTCCCTGCACATCCAGTCACTAACTTTGCTTCTCAGGGTCTAGGAAGCCCAGCTTGAGTCTCCACTGTCTAGGCACACGGAGTGAAGTCAGAGATCCTAAGGGTCAGATTTCTTCATCCTAAGCAGAAGGGTTCTTCATCCCTCTCTTTGTCCTGGTTTTCCGTAATTCTTAGAGGCCCAGTGTGAGTACGGAGCCCCTTCCTCTGCTGAGTAACCTCTCCATGGCGCTTCGGGGCGGCGGTGTTCAGAGCTGGTTCACAGACGATGATGCTGGTGGAGAGACTAGGCGCTCTGATTTCCAGGCATCCCCGCCCCAGGACAGGCGTCCAACGCCTTGCTAATAACGGACACAGCAAGGCCATCTCCCAGAGCACGGGCAGTAATCATAATGTCACACGTTCATTCAATCCAAGATGCTTTTAAAAATTTAAAGAATTTATTACACACGAGACATTTTTCTAGGGACTTGGAATTCATCAGGCAACAAAACGGCAAACATTTCTATGCTCGTGGAGCTTTCATTAAGGCTTTCTAATGAACCTTTCATTGAGGTTCACAAAGGCTTTTGCCCGTTTGTCTTACTGAAGTTTTAGAAGAATGCGTGAGTGCTGACATGAGAACTTCTTTTTTTCTACAGATGAAAGAATTTTGTCCTGCTCCTTGTGTCACTGAGAAGCTCTTCTTATGCCCAAGTCAAGTTTCTAATCGACCTATCCCATCGTGTCTGTCTGGGCTGTCTCTGTCGGCACTTAGGCCAGCACATCCATTTTATCTCCACTGCAGGCGGCTTAGTGGTGTTGGAAGATTAAAGATCCAGAGGGACCTAAGCTCAGATCTCCATTCTCCACTACTCACTAGCTGGGGAACCATGGTGAGGTCTCTTTCTCCAATTTCCTCGTAAATAAAACAGTACAATAAGAAAATAATGAGATATCTATACATTAGTCAAGACATGGAAACAACCTAAATGTCCATCGACAGAGGAGTGGATAAAGAAGATGTGGGACATATACACAATGCAATATTACTCAGCCATAAAAATGAAAGAAATGACGGCATTTGCAGCAACATGGATGGACCTAGAAATTATCATGCTAAGTGAAGTCAGTCAGACAATGAGATACCAACGTCAAATGCTACCACTTACATGTGGAATCTAAAAAAAGGACACAATGAACTTCTTTACTGACTCACAGACTGAAAAACTTATGGTTTCCAAAAGAGACAAGTTGGTGGGGGGACGCACTGAGGGTTTGGGATGTAAATGCTATAAAATTTGATTGTGATGATTGCTGTACACTATAAATGTAATCAAATTCATTAAGTAATTTAAAAAATTAAATTAAATTAAAAATAAAAAATAAATAAAATAATAAGAGGTCTATGACGCCACACATAGGGGAGTGCTGAGTTGATGGTATTGTGCTTCCTGCAAATATGGCATAGAGAGTTTAGCAGCAAAAACAATCTAGTGGAATTCTGGTTGGGATAGAACTTATGAGAATAATAAATTCTAAGTTTAGCTATTGAATTAAGTGTATGCATATAGAGTTAAGCATATGCGTGTGTATGTACGTGTATGTGCATATATATATGTATCTATAGTTCTTCTCTGAATGGAAACCAGAGGGGTGAGTTCTCATTGTGGCTCAGCGGGTTAAGAACCTGACACAGTGTACGTGAGGATTCAGGTTCAATCCCTGGCCTCATTCAGTGGGTTAAGGATCCAGCATTGCTGCAAGTTGTGGTTTAGGTCACAGAAGTGGCTCCAATCTGGTGTTGCCACGGCGATGACATAGGCTGGCAGCTGCAGCTCTGATTCAACCCCTAGCCTAGGAACTTCTATATGCTTCAGGTGCAACCTTAAAAATAATAATTAAAAAAAATTGGAATGGAAGCCAGTTCTCTTCTGGGCAATTGAAGGGACAGTTTGATAAGTGGGGACATCAGTTTAGTCTTAGTAAAAAAAACGGAAAAGAGAAATTTCAGTGTCAAAGTGATATCAGAGCTTCCTTAGCCACTTTGAGAAACTCAGGTCTGGGAGAGAATTTGAGTGACCATCTAATGCATCCCTCTGCCCCAGGGCAGAATGACCTCAAGGACATTCAGTGGCTCCTGGGTAGCGGCCAACAACAACTGGCATCACTGCTAGACTGTTCAGAGCAGAAGGCAAAGCAAGACTCTAGAAACTTGGGTTTGACTTTTTATTTCATCAGTCAATGTCCTAGAACAGGTGAAGAGCAGCTACAGCAAGTGGCAGGAAACCGGCTCTTGAGAGTCTGTACCTATCCAGACCCTGGAATCCCCTTGTTAAAAAGCAGCCTACGCCCGGGTCCCTTCCCAAGGAAGCCTGTGACCCCAAAGCAGCCTCTGCTTCTGACAAAGCTGCCTCTGTCAGAGCTGGAGGCTGGAGTGCCCACATCTCTTCCACAGAGGACAGAAAAATGATATGAGAGCAGCTTGGATGGGAATAATATTTCAGGCATGGCTAGCTGTTAAAAATGAGCTAATTCAGAAGAGGCACATTTAAATAAATATAATGCAAAGGCATAATGGCACAAGATAATAGTTTTGAATAGGGAATTCTAATGACTTCAAGTGCGTTTCACAGGGCAATTAATACACATGGCAATGCTGCAGCACTCAGCAAAAAGGGAGGGGAAACAACCGTGGGCGAGAGCAAAAGGAGGGGAGATGGCGGCAACCGATAAAATAGGATGTGATTTTCTTTGCAGAAGGAGTAATGCTTACAAATATAATAAAAGAGAAAAATAAGTGTGTCAGGTTTTATAATTCAGCTTGTAAAATTTAGAATGATTCGTTTTTGAAGAGGGCAATTAGTCTTCCTTTGCATATCCATGGGGATTTAATGAAATGGGGTTGGGCTTTCTCCATTCTTTTCTGGTTACCCCCTTCCCTGCCCTCCCCCACCACAAACTAAATATATACATGATTATCATCCTACTGAGGCCTAATCCTCTTCAATTCATGGAAGGGGTTCTCTCTGCTGATCGGTATATACAAATACTCGGGACTCTTTTTTACGGAATTACATATCTTGATTGCCTCTGCCAAAAGCTAATGCATGAGATCACACAGGGCAAGGACCTGGACCCCTGAGACAGACAGAGGACATCTTATTTGCCGATTTCTTCTTTCTCGTTGCTACTAGGGTACGTGTGTCTATGTGAGTGAGTGCATGTGGGGGGGTGTAGGGAGAAAGAAAAGAGAGGATGAGATAAAGAAGGAAGGAAGGGAGAAAGGAAGTGGGGAAGGGGGGAGGGACTGAAGGGGGAGAGAGAAAGGAAGAAAGGTCTGCACAGATGAGAGTGCTTTGCTGTCCCGTTTGGTGGAGGCCTAGAGGACAGTTTCAAGGAAGCCAGCAAGCATAGGGATTTTCCCCCCTTTTTGTTTATACTCTTTTCAAGTGTTGCCTAGAGCAAACAAAACTAGAAGCCAGTGAAAGAACAAACTCCAAAACCCACACACAGTCAAAAACCACCTCAGCACAAAGGGGAGACAGTGACGCTCATCGGTTTGCGTCCATCTCCTCAGTACACTGATTTCAGTTGTACTTTGTTTTTGCTTTTTTTCCTCCAAAAAAACTCAGTCGTTTTTCTAATGTTTTATACGAAGACTCTCTTAGGTCAGCTTTCAAATCTCTAGTTCCAGCATTCTCCGCATGCCTTGCTCCAGTTAAGGGTTTTGGTCCCTCCTGACAACGTCTGGTTTCTAGAGCCCAGTCTTTCTCCCCTGCAAATGCTTTGTTTTTAAAGACCCCTCCTCCTCCTCCTCCTCCTCCACCACCACTACCACCCACACAAAAACTCACCTTGAGTAGAGATAGAAGAAAATGAGTGGCCATTTTAGTTCCTTCCACATACAAAAACGTTTATAGATTTTTGTTGGCTTAAGATTTGGCTCATGGCTGCCAAGACTGAAAGAAGTTAATTACTCAAGGTCACAGTGCTAATAAGAAGCAGAGCCACAGTCTGCATTCAGGTCTGCCTGCTTCCAGATTCCACACTCTTTCCAACATACCTATGGCTTCCTAGCCTCTAGGTCTTGAGGACTTTTAAAGGAGCAGTGCCTAATCTTTTTGTAAGAAGAAACAGCTTCTGATTTCTCCTGCAGGTGGAGGGAAATTAGAGACAATGATTTGCCTACCAAAAGCTAATGCTTGCTCTCCTTTGTTGATGTTCCTTTCCATGGGGTGACATCCATCAGCGTCAAGAGCCTCAGCTCCCTTCCCATCCCTCTGGGTCCGTCTGCCTGGAGGGTGTGCATTTCAGGGGCCTCCCCTTTGGGGAAGTCCGGTCGCTTTTAAGAATAGTCTACATCTAAGAAAAGAAGTGTTTTTAACTCTGGGGTTCACTCTTAGGAAGCCTAAGTCATACTTTCTAACAATTCTGTAATAAATAATAAGATTGACATTTTGGGCTCCATTTACCTGTCTCTAATCTGTCCTTTTCTTGGTTGAAAAGAATCATATGAAGAAAAAAATGAGAATCTATTGGAGCCCCTCAACCTTGAATGCCAGGATGGAATGCCTCCTCTGACCTCGGCATGGTGCTTGACTTAACATTCGCTAACTTCGTTTTGAGATATGTCATTCTGTGGCTAGAAAAAAAAAAAAAAATGGTGCTGATCTTATCATTCAATTGGCTATGGATGATAAAAAACACCCATCAAAACGATTCAGGAGCCTAAAACTGGAATTTTCAAAACCTGGCAAGTTGGGTGCAGGCCCGTGGATATGAGTAACTGCGTTCTGTGTGAATATGTGTATATTTGTTTTTCTAGGAAAGGTCTACAGCTCTAATCAGATATTCCGAGGATCTCTGATCACCTAAAATTGGCCCATAGGTTGGAAAGTCAGTGACTCGTACCAACTTGGAAATAAAAACTTCAAGATCAGCTGATAGATGTTTACCCTAAGCCACTATTACTGCTTCCCTATAATTTCAGTGTCTCCAAATTCTGTTCTGATAATCACAACTAGAGACTGGAAAATTTACTTAAACTCAAGTAGAACAAATTTCTGTGGTTGGTAAATTACCACTGAAAATTCTTTATCCATTAAGTTGCAGAGGGTAGGGAGGGTCAACTCCCAGACCTTGGGACCCTGTTTCCGTCTTCCTTGCCTGTGAACGCTGTTTTCCCCACTTGACACATACTCGTAGCTGCCCTGGAATGGAGTGTCATTTCCCGCTTTGGTCTTCTGCTTGGCTATTTGGAGACCCTTTAGGCAACACCTTGCATTCTCCAACGTTGCCCTCCCATGCCATCCTTGAGAGGAAACTAAAGTACATGGTACATGGCAGTTTAATTCTTCAATAAATATTACATGTGCCACCAGATGGTTCATTAGCCAGTTGTTATGGCAATCAGCATTTCAGCCAATTAAAAACCTTTTCCAAGATTTAAAAATGTGTTGATTGTGAAAACATGAAGTGCCTGAAGACCATGCTGATACACTTGAATGCAAGAGGAATCTCTGCTTTGGGACAGGAGGGAGCTGGCAGGGACATGGAAAGGGGGAGGGCGAAGGCACGTCAGTGCCGTGCAGACACCAGAGCGAAGATAAAGGGTGTTGGGAGAGGAAGACATTTTCATTAACCTCTACTCTGAATGTAAGGAACCCTCCAGTGTGGTTAGAAGCTAAAGGAGCGATTCATTGTATATTTCTGGTGGATTCCTTTCAAAGGCAGTAGCTGCATCTTGATGACTTTTATGTTTTTGTTGCCTAGATTACTGTTCAGCACATAGTAGGTGGCAAGTTATAGTAATGAAAAATATTTGAACGGTTATCATCATAATAAATTATAACAAACAGAAAAAAATTGAAGTATTCTTGCTCTATTATTGAGACTAGGGATAGACAAAAGCCAGTGAAGAAGGCTGTGGCTGGGGTCTTGGGGATTCCGGCTGGGTGGGAGAACCTCGCTGGTTCTGCTTCCGTCTGCGCCCAGGACTGGCTGATGAAGAATGAACCGTGGCTGAGAGTGATGCAGTGCAGGAATGAGGCCCACACTGGGTTTCTGCCATGAGATCTCCTGCCAGTTTCAATGATCTGTGCACCCGTGGGTGTGCTGATTCCCTGCCTGAATCTGGACCTTTCTAGGGCTGGTATTCAAGGGTCCCACTCAAGTGAACGGAGGGTGAAGCCGGCCTTTCCCTCTTGGCTGTCTGGGTACTAGCCAAGAACCAGGCGTTGGCTGTCTGGGTACTAGCCAAGATCCAGGTGCCAGAGACTGGATTTGGAACAGCACAATCTAGGCTAACGAAGTTCTGCCGAAGCTTCTGGGAGATGAGGAGGACCAGAGGCCTGACTCAGGACAGTTTACAAGGAAAGACTTAAATCCTCTGGGAGAGCGTGAAGGACCTCAGGCAGCACGAGAGGCCTGGCTGCAGAGACAAGCATCCTGAGTGAATGAAAACAGATACAAGAAAAGCAGTCACAGAAAAGGAGCTAGAGCCCTTATTCCACTCACCTCTGTACCCCCCCACCTTATACACTGTCTGTCACATAGTAGGTGCTCAGCAAATGTTGATTCCTTGAGCAGTCGCCCTTTTCGTCATCTCAGTGTGTGCTAAACCGTGCTGTGTATGGGTGACTTGAGAGAATCGAAATTCTGAAATCTATTTTGGGTTTCTTCCTTCTCTTCCCGGAGAATCCTTTTCCAATTATAATACCCAGAATCAAGATTCCCCTGCATTTCTACTCTCTGAGCAAAGGAATCTTCCAGGGAGGTGGACTCCCGCAGCACTGGGACTCAAATGCTCTGCAGGGCCCCGGTCCGGGGGACAAAGGGAGGGTCTGGGACTCCCACCTCGCTGGCTGCCAGAGGACCTGGCTCTGCTCCCAGCAGTTCACGAGTCCCTTTTTTCCCTCCCCCATCTCTCCGCAGAGCTGTCTGGACCCCTCCACCCAGAAATCTGCTGTCTCCGAAATTGTACTGATACAGCGAAGGGAAAGGAAGCGCAAAAAATAACTTCCCCAGACAATCAGAGCAGATTATTTTAATGAAGCCTTGGAAATGGGAAACAAACGGCACCAAATTAGCCTCGCTCCCATTTGTCAACTCTGTTGGTGAAGGCACCCAGCCTCCGTCTGAGTCAGCAGCGGGGAGCGGCAGGCTGCCTCTGGTTTCAGCAAACTTTTTTCACAGGAGTCCCCACCGGCCTTTTACTCCCTTACTCAGGCGTCTGTTCCAGTTATTTCAAGGCAGCCAGGGCCTGTCATCGTCAGTCTACGGCAGCTTTAAATCTCCTCTGGGTAAAAGTACAGATTCCTGAAGGAAAAGAGGGCCCCGGAGCCCACGTGTGACTCGGGTCAAGGACAGAACCGAGATACTCCCAGTCCCCAGACCCTGTCCCTAGACCAGGGGACACTGGCAGGTGGCGTACAAACATGACACAGTTTCTCCATTTCCCTGTCAGTCGTATCTCTTTCCTCCACACTGTCCAGTTTTGTCTCCTGGCTGTCCCTTGGTATTAATAAGTGTGTCCCCGAGGGATCGCTGGGTGGGTGGGCCGCTGCTCCACAGTCACGAAGCCGAACAGCACCAGCAGCGACGCCACACCTGGGGCTGGATAGCAGAGGCCGACTCCTCCGAAACGGGGCCTCGGGTCAGAGGGTGAGCAGCAAGGACTATAATAGATTATTACATTAAGCCAAATGAAATTGTTTCCCCGCTGGAAGGAAGGAAAGTCATTAACTCGGAGGGTCCAGTTATCAGGGAAAATGATATCACATCTGCAGTGTGTTTGGGATGGCAATTTAAGAGGGAAAATTGGAAAAGAATTTGACGTGGGGTGAAAGGTGTGCGATTGACAGCTTGGGGAATTGGACTCTGCCCGCCTCTTGATTTCTGTCTTTCTGTCTCCTGGCGGGTGAGTCTCCGCTCACCCACTCTGACACTCTTTCCTCTCTCTCCAAAGGAGATCACATAGGACAAGATGAAGGCGAATTCAATTCCTTTCTATTTCTGAAAAGTTGGAGGTTCTCAGTTTTCAAGTCCATACTCATATCCTCCTCCGGCTCTTAGCTTACGGGGAGATTCCAGGGCTTCGTGTCTGTCACACCGGGAGTCATCACGTAAGAACTCGGGTACCACAGGCGTGGGGTCAGCCGCGGAAACAAGGGGGTGTGAACGGCAGAAGTAAGCAACTTGAACTTAATCATCTGGCCAGTGTTTTGCTGAAGGCTTACCATCTGCAGAACTCTGGATTCCATGCATTCAAAGACATAAGCATGAACATGACCTAATGCTCCCTCAAGAAATGTATCATCTCGATGAACCGATGACACACAAAGTGCAGAATAATCTAGACATATCAGCAGTCCACGGCCATAGTCACTGATGAAACCAGCTCCTCTTTTGCTATTTCTCCACGCCCTCAGCCCACCCTCTGTCCTTCCATATCCATCTAAGGGGTGAATCATCAGGTACATGAATCAATTTTACTTAGATATTTAGAGCACAGGAAACTGTTGTCAGAGGTCAGCTAATTTACAGGTCTGCTAATCACATTTCTGAAGTACAACTACGTTGTCAGTTTGATGGATAAATTTATGTTCGTGCAAAGACTTCACGGACTTAGCACGGCAAACTCAGTTCTTCCTAGCCCAGGATGTTTCATTTCTCAGTTCCTGGCAAGTGCACTCTTTCTTTCTAGTTCTACTGTGCTGCTGTAGTTATGCCATAGAGTAACCCGCTGTAAACTTAGAAATACATTGGATTAAACAAAGAAGTGGGACAGGGTGAATAGGAACCTCTGCTCCATGCAGGGATCAAGGCTGTCTGCTCAAAACTTCCATCCTCAACATGAAGGGTACAGGATAGCTACTCCAGATGTCATCACATCCCAACAGCAGGGAAGTAAGAAAAGAGAATGCAGGAAACATTGTTACATTGTAAAATCCTGGATCAGATTCCATACACATCATTTCTACTTGCATTACATTGGCCAAAACTTAGTAACGGGGCGCATCTAGCTGCGAGGGAGGCGGGCTCCAGCAAGAATTGCAGATGCCCAAGGAAAACCTTGGGATTCTGTCACTAAAAGGAAAAACGGGAAAGGAATATGGGGATAAAATTAGCACTTTCCCATGCTGAAGCCTTCTATTTCTATTATCCTGGATGCTGAGGAATCTGGTTTTCCAGTCCTCTTAGTCCTTCGCCAAGTGCGGTGGCTGCTGATTTAATACGAGTCTTTGAATCTTAAAATTGTCCTGGAACTCTCAAAACACTCTGTAACCTTCTGCACTTTCATCACATTTGCAGAATTTTATCGAGACTTATGAAGTGCCCCATCGTGTGCTGACACAAAGATAAAGAGAGAAATCTGATTTCTGACTTGGAAAGTCTTCCATTCCTCAATGACACTTGCTCCTTGATAATTTCCTTGTTCTTACCGGCCAATTGTTTTATTATAAAACAACAAAACAAAGACACACACACACACACACACACACACACACAAACACACGTGCGCAGGGTTGTTCCACTGTTGTCGTTGTACCCTACTCTATTTCTGCCCAGAGAGTCTCTGGATCACTACATTCAATGTACATTCTTGATCACTTAACCTGCACAATCGCCCAATTGTTCATTTGCCACCAATGTAAAGTCTGTGCCTACTCTGTGCAGACTCTCTTCTAGGCACTGGGCACACAGTGGCCACCTGCACAGTCTCTGCTAATTCAGAGATCACTCTTGCTCATGAGGATAAAGTTAAGGACACTTATAAATAAAAATTGTATAAAGCATCTTGAAAAGAAAAAAAAAGTCTGCCATGAGAGATGATAACAAGGAGGTCATGCTTAAGACTGAGTTAGTATAAGGATACGACACTACTACAGAACCTACAGGAAGGCAGGGCTACCCAGACAGAGCAAGGAGAGAGGCATTTTAGGCAGAACACCACAAAGAGGAAGTCCCAAGAGAGAAAAGAAGGTGGATGTTTGAAGGACTGAAAGATAGTGCAGCCACAAGAGATGAAGACAGGCAATGGCTGAACACAAGAGCTTTGTCAACTGCAAACACACTGAAGGGATTTAACCGGCCATGTGACAAGTTCCACCTTCTGTTTTCAAGTTCACTCTGCTGTGGAGAGAATGGATTCAAGGGTGGCAAGAATGGAAAGAAAAGGAACTATTTAGAAAACTACTCTCATATCCCCAAGGAATCAAGATGGCCTGGACAACAGGCACATGGTGACGCAGAGGATTAGTGTGTCTCGCTGGACCAGGGCTAGGGTAAGATTCACCGCCCCCCAACCTGTTCTCATAAACAAAGGATCGTTAGAACACAGATAGTCCCATTCATTTCCTATCATCTGTGGTTACTTTCTGTCTTCAATAGTAGAGATGAGTAATTGCAACAAAGACTCTATGGCCCACAAAATCTAACTTTCTTTTTGGGGCTCCACTGAGTCTTATTCTAGGCAATAGCTTCAAAAGGTGTACAACGTGCAGTAAAGTTAGTCAACGTATTTGCTCAATCATTTTTCTAGCTCATTAAATATCTTTTTGATATACACTGGAAATCTCTGGTTTTCACCAGCTTGGGGCCAAATAAGGAAGAATTAAAAAGAACATTGTATGAGCCAAAGAAACAATAAATGTAGAAAGGAAACCAGATAGCCACAGCCTGGCTGAATTTCTAGTGGTGTTAAAAAGAGCTACCATGGAAAGAAGCCACGCCCATGTGTATCTTTCCATTAGAAGTACCTGGAGTAAGCCCCATACCTTCAGATCTCCTGGTAGCCACAACAACTTGGGCCCTGCACACTAAAAAAGTAATCTACCAGATTGTTTCCTTACTCGGCAAACATCATGTACAGCCCTATTATGGCTGGAAGGCTTTTTAATAAAACTGTCTGTAAAGATCACAAAATAAACCTATGAAGCAACCTCCTCACTAGCTCCTTCTGTTTTCCCACAAATTCTGCTCCCTTTCCGACAGAGAAGGTTTGTGTTTCCACGCAGGTACTTCTTTCGAATTCTCCTAGAGAACAGGTCAGTGCAGCCTTCTCTGTTTTCCCTCAATGCAGCTGAACTTCAAGGAGCGGCTTTTCACACATGATTTGGCACCGAAGTACTTATGATTTTAGCTCCTTCCTCAGAGTGCATCCTTCCAGTCAAGGCAGCAGGTATTTTTCACTCAAGCTGGAAGCCAAGACTAACCTTAAGCCTTCCACTTTAGTCCCTCCTGCAGGCTGTACCCTCTATCCTAAAAGTAGAGGTAGCTTATCCATCTTTCAGGCAAATAGCCATTGTGTTCCCACCCAAGGTGAAAATCCATTCTGTCCAGGAAAAATCACTTGAAATTGATTCTGAAGGAGATTGATGTGAGAAGGGAGACAGAATGCCTTAGCTAAGAGTGAGATTAACAAATCAAATGAATGGACACAAACAACGTGGTTCTGGCCGGCTGGAATGCTGAGGGCCCAGGCCAGGGGAGTGATGAGCCGAAGGACGGGTCTAGAATCCAGAGTGTGGCCTCGGCGTCCAAGGCCTAAGGATCTCCCGTGGTATAGCGTTAAAATGCAGATTCTGTATCAGTGGGTGGGGGTGGGGACTGAGATTCTGAAATTCTAACAAACTGTACAAATGCCACTGGCTCGTGGTCCACACGTTGAAGGCCAAGAGCCTAAGGATCTAACTTTAGGATGACATGTATATGGATTCAAGATTTTGAAGATGGCCTGGGTCCTCAATACCCGTTTGGAGTCTAAATCATGTGTTTGTCCTTGCAGGAGCTGGTACTGCGGGGGATTTCTGAAACAGAACGCAGACTCAGGAATGAGCTGCAAAGAACTGGGAGAAAAGTAGCAGGTTTCCAGTGGACCCGCTGGGGTTCTCTGCAAAAAACTTGACAAGGGATCTTGACCCTAAGTATCTGCTAAATCATGCAAAGACCTCATAATAAGTCATTGGTGAAATCTCTTTCTATTATAGACAGTGTATAAGTAAATATTATCTGAAAAGGCAAAGACAAAGAAGGACGAGGGAGATGAGGCATCCATCCATGACACACTGGATGGTGCGTCCAGGACAGACATTGCAAATACAACACGGCATTAGGGAACCTGGGATCCAGGGAGCGAGTGACCTAAATGGCCAGAGATCCTTAAGACCCACCTATTAATACTGATCATTAAGCGAAGCTTCATGAAAGTTCCACCCGTTTCAGGGATTCACCCACTCATGCAGCACTGGATGTGTGTTTACACAGGTGAGTGGCCATATTCTATTGCTTGCAGCTTACAGAGCAGCTAACCTCTCTGGGCTCCAATTTCTCATGGTTAAGGTGAGAGGTCCTCTAGCTCTGAAAGT
Source organism: Catagonus wagneri (assembly GCA_004024745.2). NCBI lineage: Eukaryota > Metazoa > Chordata > Mammalia > Artiodactyla > Tayassuidae > Catagonus > Catagonus wagneri. The sequence goes on from PVHT020000175.1 coordinate 26,297,338, forward strand.
TTATGTTTCGACATCCCACTAACACAAGATGAACATTCCATAAACTCTAAGCCACATTCTCCAGTCACACCTCCTCAAAGTTAGGTATTTTTCTTCCCCCCTAAAACTGTCACAGATAGTGTATCTTTGTTTCCTGCGTCTGTCTTTGCATATGTGTGTGTGTGTGTGTGTGTGTGTATATATATATATATATATATATATATATATATATATATATATATATCACTCAGCTAGGCTGGCTTCTTGTCGCTGCTGGGCTTCATATTTCTCCTAACTGTGATTGATTAGTGTGTGTATATGTGTGTATGTTTCTTTCTCTCCCTCTCGCGCTCTCCTCTCTCCCTCAGTTTCTCACTCCCTCTCTCTCCCCCTTTTCTCTTGCTCTCATTTTCAATGCATTAAAAAAAAAAAAGCAGCTGAAGTGCCTTCTTACTCTGATTTTGGAGATTATAGCTTTAGGCTGTATGGGTTCAGGGGTTAGATGGGAGGGAAAAAATGTCCTCAGGCAGGATTTCTGACGCTACTAACTACTCACCAAGATATGGATTAGACCATTTTTGTAAGCAGTGAATTGACTCATTTCAAATCCCTTTGTTTTCATTTTAGAGAACAGAAAAAGGAAGAAATAAGAAAGTCAGAAAATGAAAGAGCAAAAGAAGCTCCCCATAGAAAGGCAGAATCTTTTGCCAGCATATTTAAGAACCTAAATGGTACCAAATGCCAAGTAGATAGAGGGGTTCTGCTTATGCAGAGCAAGTAAAGTAGAAAGGAAGAGGAAGCATGTGTTAAACAACCCTTTCTGAGTGAGAAATCAGGCTTCACAGAATTCAAACCCTGACTTTCCTGCCTCACCTGGTCAGGCAGCTAAGCGCAAAAGGTATCCAGCTGAATCGGGGTGGAACAGACCCGGAAGCAGACCTGGAATAGACCCCTGCCAATCCCAGGAGTCGGACAGGCATCGTGGGGCGAGATCCTGCTACTACAGGGAGGTGGCCGTCAGTGGCCGGAGGGCATGATATCAGGCAGCGGGTGGGAGTCCGGACTATGAGACGGCAGAGAGAGGGAGCAGGAAGGTCCCAGCTGTATCACGGATGTGACAGTGGAGCATCCGGAGCAAGCGTCATGACGACATCCAGGCAGATGTCTTCTCGCCAGCAGGAAAGACAGAAGGTGAGGGGTGAGAGCTGGAAGGCCTTGGTCACACTGCTGGAGCCAGCAGGGAGAACTCAGTCACCGGGTGGGTTTGGGAATCAGCACTCCTGTCCCGAGCGGCCACAAAGGGTGGAAGGGGAATGAGTAAAAGGAAGGGCAGCTGCTGAGTAGGTAACTGTGCATATTAGAATCTTAGGGCTGCCAAAACAGAGTACTAAAAACTGGGTGGCTTAAAACAATGGAAATGTATTGTCTTACTATTCTTTTTTTTTGTCTTTTTGTCTTTTTTTAGGGCCGCACCTGCGGCATATGGAAGTTCCCAGGCGAGGGGTCTAGCAATGCCAGATCTGAGCCACGTCTGCGACCTACACCACAGTTCATGGCAATGCCAGATCCCTAACCAACTGAACGGGGTCAGGGATCAAACCCACAACCTCATGGTTCCTAGTCAGATTCGCTTCTGCTGCACCACAATGGGAGTTCCTGTCTTACCATTCTTGAAGCTGGAAGTCTGAAATCTAGGTATCGGCAGGTTTGGCTCCTTTTGGAGACTCTGAGGGGGGATCTATTCCATGCCCTTCCTTGCTTCTGATGGTTGCTGGGAATTCCTTGACTTGTTGCTGAAACTATCCAATTTCTGCTGCCATCATCGCATGGAGATCTCCCTGCATACCTCTGCATTTCTGTTTTCTCTTTTTATGCACACATAAGTCATTGGATTAGGGTCTGACCTAATTACATCTGCAAAGACTCTATTTTCAGGTCATATCTGAGGTTCTAAGTAGACAAGCATTTGGGAATGGGGGTGGATGAAGAAAGATATTATTTAACCCAGTATAGTTACCAAAAATCATTGATGCTCTAAGGAACATGTTACTATTCCAAAGGCACAAGTCTGTGCTGTGGTTTGGGAACAAGGATGAAGTCAAGTTATAATCATAAGATATAGCAAAACTATGGTCCCAGAACTGATGAGGGAACCATGAAACGGTGACTCTAGTTCCACATTTTAAAAATTAACCCCCATAGTCTGTTCATAGGTTTAGCTTGAGCCAGGGTAGAGCTCCCACTGCAGGCTCCTATTTACGTTAGTACATCTTTCCCACCTCCTCAAGATTCTGGTCCAACATGGGAAGGGTATAAGTTTTTCTCTTAGCACTCATCCTCTCTCTACAAGAATCACTATTGTATTGGTCCATCTCTACTAACATGAGAATGCCAGATTGCAGCAGAATTTGAGGGTTGCTGCTTTCATGTAATCTCACCTTTTGTTTGTGAAGAAATCAGAGCTGGACATTCAAGTACTACTGTAAATTCTAACAATTTACTTTCACATTAGCCTTGGTTGGATTTTCTTAGATCATTTTGTAAATGATAGGACACCTCCGAGACTCCAAGAAAGTCTGTACCTTTGGAGAGAAAGGAGAGAAATAAATACTCTCAGAGTCTGTCAAGGAAAGAAATGTAAGACTTTCCTGCTGAACAGCTCTGACAAGGTTAATAGTGTCAACACTACCAAATAAAGTTAAGAACAATCAGGAGAAAGAATGGATGTATTAGCCCAGGATAGACATGCTAAGATGAGGGGTTGACCTGAGGTTTTGCAGAGAAGCAGATGCAATCACCGCGAGCAAAGAGCCTGAAGAGACCAAACTCAGATTGTTCAGATCTATCCAAAAACTCAACTGATACAGTCAATTTGCCAAACTAGAACCAGTAAAGCCAGAAATCACAGGAGACATTCAAGAGTCCCAAAGAGGCAGAATACACCTCAGATGAGGGTAAACAGACCTTCAGCAGGGAGGGGAGTGCCTGGGGGCTCAGCCAGCAGAGTCCCCTTTATTGCCACTCTGTCTAGGCTTTCTGGTTAACCCATGCACATCTGAACACCTACTACCATTCAATATCACAATTAAGTGGTTCTTCTTATGTGATTTAATCTTCCTCTGGCAAGCTGGGTAGGCTAATGTTAGAGGAAAAGAATGAAAACAGAAGGGTCAATAAGACAAGAAAGAAAAGCAGCTTACTTTTAAGGTATTATCAGTAAACTGTGGTGAGAAAAAAGACTTCATTTTGTTGTTACATATCTACTTCCTTCCCTTTGGACCACTCTCCCTTTCTCATCAGTTTCAGCCTGCCGTTCTCTGAAAGTTTTCAGCCCAGTTAGGCATAGTCACAGTAGAATGATAGGGCTCATTACAGTTTACAAAACACATATATTTATGCCACCCGTTCCTTTCAGCAGTCAATAACAGTAAGAAGCACTGTTAATCTATTTCAGAGGGGAAAAATCAAGTTAAACTAGAGATAAGTTGAACCAGGACTGCTTTCTAGGACCCCTTAGTCTAATTTCAGTGCTATTTCTGCACACAACACTTCACCGCAGTGCAAGAGAAGAACTGTCCTCTTTAGAGGCAAGTGAACTGGGAGTGATTGCTCTTCACTCTCTCTCAAGGCAGAGTCCTGACACACCACTGAAGTGATACCGACAGGGCCCCCAAGTGGGGATTGACGGCAAAATTATTGGGACCAACAGGGCTTGAACTCCAAGTCTGCTTCAAGAGACACTGGGGGAGCTGAAGTCAAGAATGGCTCTGCTACCTTCATCACTTAATTAGCTGGGTGTCACGCTCCATTTGCTGTTGTCTCTAAGACACCTGCAATTGTGTAGTTTTCTTGGCTTTTCATTCCATGAAAGGCTCTTTCACACCAGCTCCTCCAGCCCCTTAGGGATTTGGATAGGAAGGGAAGAAAAAGGTGTAACAGGGATTCTATGAATTCGTGTCTGCATTGTCTTCCCCCGTGATCTCTGGTTTCTATTGCTTTTCCCCTGGTGAAGTGCCTGAGTAGCTGCCTGAATGGAACATGTGAAGTGTTTTTCAGTCCCATCATTACTCACCAAAGTATGGAAGCCACAACTCTGACACCTCACTGCCTCCCTCATTTAAAATGCCTTTTGTTACGTATATTTTCATTTAAGTGAAAGAACAAAGAAAAGAAAAGAGAGGGAACAAACTCAGTCGATGAAGAAACAAGAGAGTCCCTTGGGCTGGAGAGCGTCGCTGCCAGTCCATCCACAAGTCCTAGGCACTGGCAAAGTGCGGGCGCTGCGGCGCGTCATGCCTTCGCGGAGGAACAAACAAAAGTCGAAGCCGTGAAAAACAAAAACTGAAAGCTTGCTCTCCATCTCAGAGACGCGCGAGTCTCTTCTCAAGGGTGCCGGGAACAGCTTCAGCTGCCTCCCAGGCTTTAGGAAAAGAAGCATGAGATGGCTATCAGAGATAAAACGCCCACAAAACTTGCTAAACTGGAAAGGCAGGAACTGCATCTTTTCAGCATTTCCTCCGGAGCGTTGAACACAAAAATACATCGGGATTGGGCCTTTGGGCAGGATAACACGGGTGTGAACTTGAGCCAGGCTACCCAAGGATTGTGCTGATTTCCTAAACTGCCGGGAAGGGAAATCACCCCAGGGACCTCCCTTCAAGGCTAAGTGGAATCGCGGATGGCAGTGGCCCCAGCTCCCAGGTCGAGGTCCCCCCCGCCTCCTCGCCTCCACCTCCACCAGGCTGGCTTGCCCTCGCTGCTTTTCTGACTACCCTCCTGCTGTCTACACTCCTCTCTCACTCACTCTGGTTGCATGGGAAGCACGAGAGCACTCAGTGGTACTCTAAGCCCTTATTTCAAATGCCAATTATGACTGTTGTGAGCCACGGTGGGGACTTGGGCCATCCTCTGATGCGGATGAGAGCGTAGGAGAAAGACGGCTGAGGGGAAGGAAGAGAATTGAAACCCAGCTGGTGTGGAGACCAACCCCCACACCCCCCCAAACTACTCATTTTTTGCTTAATTTCAACCGCCCTGAGGGAGAAAATAAGTAGACCCCACTCCAGTTTTTTTTCCTTCCCTTCTCCCCAGCACGTTGTCTCCCTCTCCGGCCACACCGTCCTCCCTCCCTCACACTCCAGGACTGGCACTTGCTCTATCATCTGCCAACAGTAGAGTCTATTTTGGTACAAAAGACCTTTTCAAAAGTGGATATGCAAAAACTTAACAAGAGTTCAAAGTTAAGGATGTTGAAGGAAACGGTGGCTTTCTTTTTTAAGGATCTAGGCACGCCAGGGCCTCTCGTTTTGCCCTTGATTCTAGGAGAGAGTCGGGAGACTGTAAAGGGAGTTATCTCCTTTCAATGGGCCAACAGTAATAACCGGTCTATCTAAAAGTTCATGAATAAGAGATTGTATGTAATCTCTGTGTTATGAATTATGCACGGGCTGTGGATGGATAAGAGAGAGGCAACTTCCCACTTGACTCCCCTCTGCCAGTTTCGCCTTAACTTCCAAAATCCCTGAGTGGCCGCATCCATCATATCTACTTCAATCTGTTGAAAGAGAGCTGGTCCAGGGAAAGGAGACTGCTAAGTGCAGACACCCTTGACTCTGGTGAACTCACATAATTCTTGAAATCTATTTTCCTTGATACTAATTTCAAATCACCCAAGTGCAGTTCCACTTCAAAACTTCTGACAGAGACTTGAAATTGCAAAGCCCAGTTGTTAACCAAGGGGGGCGAGTATGAAAAAAGGGGAAAGTAGCCAGTGAAGAAAGACTGAGCAGCGAAAGAGAGAGAGATGGAAATATTTTATATGAGGATCCATAAATATCTTTGATAAACATCTGGATTTGGAGTAAAATTCAGATGCTGCCTCAAAAATAGTGCTGCTACATCCTTTTAATAAACATGAGTGGCTCCATCTCAGACATACACCACTTCTCTGTGAGCTATATCATTCACAAAATGCTGTAATCTGGACTCCTCTCCCGTTTCACTTCTGACATAAAACTGAGTATCTCCACAGCAGTTGCAAGTTTTGCATAGAGTTTTGGGTATAGTTTGCGTAGAGTTCTTGCACAAGCTTGGTGAGTCCAGCGTGGGGTGGCTGATTCAGGCTGGTCACGAGCACAAGCACTGCAAACACAACTGTTCATGTTCTCAGGATCCTTAGGAAGCCGGGGGCTCCAGATGACCACCCACAAGACTGAGTTCATTACACTGCTTTCAGTGGATGTAACTTTTTCCTCTATTGCTTTTCCCTGTAGCCAATGTCAGAGTGGAGACAAAAACAACGCTTGTTAATTTATTATAAACTTTCCAAAATGTGACTGTATTTAGAGCTGGGGTGTTAGTCAGGTGATTAGGTCATTACAGGGACGCCTCATGAGTGGAATGAGTGCCCATATAAAAGAGACCCCATAGGGCAATTTTGGTCCTTCTAAGATGTGGGGACATAGCAAGAAGACAGCCATCTATGAACCAGGAAGCAGGTTCTCACCAGACACTGAATATGCTGGGGCCATGATCTTGGACTTCCCAGTCCTAGAACTGTGAGAAGTAAGTTTCCATTGCTTACAGTTCTTCCAGTTTATGGCATTTTTCTTAAAGAAGCCTCAAAAGATTAAGACAAAGCCAACTGATATTTTCAAACATCCAGTATGTGCTAAATACTATAAAAAATAAAAATAATCCTTAAAAGACTAAATGTGGAACTATCATATGATCCAATAATCACACTCATGGGCATATAGCTGGAGGAAACCATAATTTGAAAAGATGTTCATTGAAGCACTATTTACAATATCCAAGATTCAGAAGCAGCCTAAATATCCATCAACAGTGGACTGGATAAAGAAGATGTGGTACATGTATACAGTGGACTATTATTCAGCTGATAAAGAGAAGGAAAGAATGTCATTTGCAGCAACATGGATGTACCTAGAAATTATCATACTAAGTCAAGTCAGAGAAAGACAAATATCATATGAGATCACTAATATGTGTAATCTAATAAAAATAATCCAAATAACTTACAAAACAGACACAGAATCAAAGATTTTGAAACTGAATTTATGGTTACTGAAGGGAAAACATTGACGGGGAGATGAATTAGGATGTTGACATTGACATATACACACCACTATACATAAAATAGGTAGGTAACCAAGACCTGCTGTAGAGCACAGGGTAATCCGCTTCGTCCTGTGCGATAACCTATATGGGAAAAGAATCTGAAAAGGAGTTGACGTCTGTATATGCACAACCCATTTACTTTGCTGTGCACATGAAACTAACACAACATTGTAAGCTAATTATACCCCGATAAAACTTATTTAAAAAAATGAAAGATGATAGATAGATAGATAGATAGATAGATAGAATATTCAACTGATCAGTAAAATAGGAATGACTGTAGAATTGTAAACTGAATTTCTGGGAGCCAGATGATTTGCCATAATCCCACAGCTGCAAAGTCTTAATGTTTGAAACCTGACTAGTCTTGTGTCGCTGTCCACATGCTCTCCAAAATACCATGACCTCTGCACCAAGAGGGCTCTTAACTGTGGTTGGAAGCTATGTCAGTGCGTGTCTTAGCACCCCAAACCAAAAGGTGCTTTCCTGTATCTTGACTAAATCCTTCCTTTTAAGTTGTGAGTACCCCTCCCTCTTTTCACTTCCTCTGATTTATCTTCAATACGTCCTTAAAAAATTACGCGACATACCAACCTTTGCGAGAAATATCATCTAATCTCTTAGGAACTATTGCTTCTGTCATCTCAACATTAGAGGCATTGATGAAGGTTGCGTTAGGGTTAGAACACTGATGTGTAAATGTAAAGCTGAATGCGCCCCAGGTGAACGTATCTTTTTGTAAATTCAAGTACAGTGAGCTATATTATTCATACACCAGTCTGTAATCCACTCCTGTTTCCCAGTGGTTCCCCATTACATATTGAATATTTGGGGGGTTTTCTTTAAAGCCTTTCATTATCAAACAGTGTTAGGGGAGCAAGTGTGTAAAAAGGAATTTGGCAGGCATCCCAGAGTGATCCAAGGGGCTGGGATTCAGAATGCTAAGCCACCATTCAAAATGTAAATAATTAAAATTAATTAACAATCATTAGGCAG